>BKCH01001900.1:0-428857 GCA_008635985.1 Ficus erecta | reverse complement strand
CTAAACTTTAACCGAGGAAAATGCATACTGATGATAACAATTCCAAAGATGGTTAACAGTGAGCAGCTTTTTTTGTAGATTGTTTTGTATACACAACACCACCTTAGCTGGTAAATTGGTGGGGTATGTATTCGAGGATCAGCTCCGATATTATCTCACGAATAAGTTATAACTCTGCCTATGTCATTAAAAAAAAAAAAAAAAAAAAAAGAAAAAAGTTCACCATTCTATACATGTTATAACGTAAAACCGATCATATACGAAAGAACGAAAGACAGTAGACAAACACTACGTAATCTAAGGAGCTCAATGCAGAAAAAGAGGTTTTGGCTGCGACACTTTGAATGATTACAAGGAGATTAGTAACTTTTTAGTTATTAAAAAAGTACATGTTCTTTCCATTTCGGGTGCCTTTTTTATTTTTAAAAGAAAGTGAGATTCGGGTGCCTATTTGTTTATGAAGTTGTTCTTCACCCTGATCTCACCTTCACCTAGGCCCGTACCAAAGAAACGGTCCAATCACTGCATCACATATTAAAATTGCATACGATACGAACAGCCTGGCAAACTGAAAGCATTTCAGCATCAATTTCTCAAACTAAAAGCACCACAGTAAATTTCCCACTTGTTTTGGGTTAAAAAAAAAAAAAAAAAGATGCTCTCTACTTGAGTCGGAAAAATAACAAGTTAATGTAAAAAATAGACGTATAATATGTAGTTACAAATATAACCCAACTATAAAATCACGTATAATATGTAATTACAGATATAATCTAATTATAAAATCACACATAACTGCATGATAAGATAGAGTTCAAATCACCACACCTTCAAGCTTCAAAAAAAAAAATCGAGGCAAATCTGTCAGCCTAATTTCTCTCTCAACTGCATTATAGCCTAGATGTTAACAAAGTTCAACCTCCAATAGTCCAGAGCATAAATGGCCCTCAGTTTCGCTCTTTTCTCCCTCTCTCACTCTTAGTGAAAAAATCAGCTTCATTGATCAAGATATTTATGCCGACCACCTTTGATTGAACTCTAGTTTTAAATTGGTCCCAGCTGTACAGCCCAGCTGAGGCATCTTGTCAAGAGTTCTAACCAAGCAAATATCGAAAACAAAGTAATGAGCAAAATCAAGGTTTTGCAACTGTTCATTTATTTCTCTCATCAAAATCTGTATATATAATTTCTGTTCACTTTTTTTCTTTTCCAACTAAAATCTCAGAAGAAACTTTACAAGAGACTATAGCTTGTTTAGCCAGTGGGACCATATATTATACATTTGCTTACGAAGATGATGTGTCGGAGTTGGCGTTGGAGATAAGTCGAACTTCATAGAGATCCTTCTCTCCCTTTGCTGCAACAAACAACTCATGAGTATTAATTACTCTCAAAGAAATAGATAAACAAACAGTTTTCCAGTATTTTTAATGATTTTCTTATAGAGATGGAATATTTGTACTGATTAGAGCAATTTAAGCATAAACTCACCAATTTCAGCTGTAATTCCCGGTCCAAAGAATGAAGTGAATTTAGCCTGGTATGTATTCGAGCTCGAAAAATCAATATGCTAGTTAATATTTCACACTGATCTCGGAAGCGATAACCAAGAGGTATTCAAGTTTGAAGAACATGATAAAACATGATCTTCACGGCTTAGAGTATTATACATAAAGGCAGTTATGAACACTTGAAAAAGCTGAGTTTTGTAGGCTTGTATAATAGGTTTACCTGTCTCTTTTCAAAATCTGATAACTGCAAAGCTTTTGCCTCGAACACCAGGACTAGACAGTATTTACCATCTTCCGTGACCTGAAACGAGTAACAAGATGAGGCAGTAGAAGCTGAAGGAATGATCATGAAGAGCAGATTGATAATTGACAACTCATAAAGAAGGTATCATTCGGTACATCATAAATCATAGAATGAAGTACAGACCACTTGTACACAAATTAGAACAGCCAATAACACGCTGTCATTTGAGATAAAATATAGAGGGCTCACACTGTTACGGACTTGTATGAAATGCTATCAATTATAGTTATTAATCAGTTTGTTCTCGCATGAGATGAGACGGTAAAAGTCATTTCTTTCATTTGCTAAGACAATTTGAAATACAACACGGGCATTGGTTCAGCATTGAAGTTCTTATCCATGACATTAAGGGTGTGAAGGAGGGATTAGTGGAAGGATTTTGATACCCCATGGTCGTCTGGTAGGGGAGAAAAGAGGAGGTAAACAATTTGGGAGAAGGATTTCAAATCCTTCAAAACATTCCACTTTCAAATTCTAATCTTTCTGGAGTTGGAGAGATTATTGGCGAGTTTTTATATGCTTGATTAACTGTAGTCATTACACAAAAAAATACTCCTCCCTTTCCCTTGCATCTCTATACCGAACAAGAGAGATGATTTTTTTTTTTTTCTTTCCTTCCTTTCATATAAAACGTCATAAGAGAAAGGAACTCTCCCTCCCTCACTATTTCCCTCACCTAAGTTATCTACTACTTCTTCCTTCCTACCAAACACACCCTAAGACATAGAAGGTTTTAATGCTCTAGTTTTTGGACTTTTTTGTGTTGAAATTGAAGCCAAGTAGGAAAAAAACATACTTCTTCACGAATCATTTGCAGAATAGGTGCACCCCTCCGAGAAATTCCTCCACCCTGAAAAGCGAACATGTAGAAAGAAGTGGCACACAATAATCATTAAGGTGGTGCTATTTTTCAAGTTGTTTTGTGGCTTTGGAACCAAGCATTTCAAGTTTTCCATTCAAGAAAGAACCAAATGTAGATATAAAGTACACTGTCTTCTCTTAAAGGAATTGAGACAATGTAAACTACAACTGATGATTTATTTGTTTGCTTTCTGTAAAAATTTCATCAGATCACTAGCTACAAGGCAGATTATGTAGTGTAGTCCAATTGATTATTCAAATAAGCATACCCGGTAATCTGAACATGGAAAAGTGTACCTGACCATACTGGAATATCCTTTTCAATGCCTCATCCAAATGCTGCTCGTCCCCATAGCGATATCTGGTTACATCATTCCTGACCTAACCAAAGATAAGGTCATTCCCCAAGTGAAATCATTAGGAAAAAGCTATCCATTGTACAAGAAGCATCTACCAATGGAACAAGAAGTTAAAAAGTAAAGTCTAGTAGTGACGGCGGTAAAAGCTCAAAACATGGCATGCTTTAAGTGGGAGAAAGTAGAACAACAGTTAAATGTTCTGCATGTCAACATTTTCTTGCACATCAATTATCAATAATACAAGAAATTTGGAAAGACGAAAGATAGGAAAATAGTAGTAAAAGGATGGTGAAAACAGTCTACAAGAACAAATTCCTTGTTTTATTATTCTCACTGTTGAAGTAAAACTCTGAAATTGAATCACGACAAACAACCAAATACAAATCTTTTTCTATATGATTTTGCTTGTGTTTTATATAGTAAGTTCTTCAGTAATTAGAACAGAAACCAGAACTAGTGAATTCATGAGGATATTCTATGACCATAAGAATGAAATAAAATCTAGCAGCATTTCCAAATAAAAGAGCAAAGAAAACCAAAAGGATAAGAATGACCCAATCAGTCATTTGGATAAAAAACTTTCAAGAAAAGCGTTTATTTAGAAAACAAAAGCAACTAATTAACTTGATAATTATCAAATAAAAATAAAAATAGCATATGATGCCCATTAAAGATTGTGCTGCCTTTACATAGATCACAGGGATGAGGAAATTCAACGATATTACCTGCTTAAGAATTGGAGTGGCATACGTTTCCCTCAGCTGTCGAGCATCTGAATAAGTCATGCATGGCACTGGTTTGAGTTCTGCATACTGCAAGACAATCAAAAAGAAGATTAAAAGTCATATGATGATTAATTTCAAGTCAGCAGACATCACCTTAGAGCTAGCCCGAAGAAAATCTCAGATCAAACCCACGAACATGTCAAACCTCTAATCATTTTCCATTTATCTTTTCTTTTATGAAATTAACTCAATTAGTTCCTTACAAAACCTAGTTGCTTTGTCATCACAAAAATTAACTCGATTAGTTCCATACAAAACATGTCAAACCTCTAATCATTTTCCCTTTATCTAGGAAATTAACTCGATTAGTTCCATACAAAACATAGTTGCTTTGTCATCACAAAAATTAACTCGATTAGTTCCACACAAAACATGTCAAACCTCTAATCATTTTCCCTTCATCTTTTCTTTTAGGAAATTAACTCGATTAGTTCCATACAAAACCTAGTTGCTCTGTCATCACAAAAATTAACTCAATTAGTTCCATACAAAACATGTCAAACCTCTAATCATTTTCCTTTATCTAGGAAATTAACTCGATTAGTTCCATACAAAACATAGTTGCTTTGTCATCACAAAAATTAACTCGATTAGTTCCACACAAAACATGTCAAACCTCTAATCATTTTCCCTTTATCTTTTCTTTTAGGAAATTAACTCGATTAGTTCCATACAAAACATGTCAAACCTCTAATCATTTCCCCTTTATATTTTCTTTTATGAAATTAACTCAATTAGTTCCATACAAAACCTAGATGCTTTGTCATCACAATTGATTATAACCAAAAGTAGACAAGAGTAAAGTTACAAGTCTCCATAGCAAGAAAATACGTAACTTTTGCTCCACATATGTGACATTATGAAAATGAAGGAAACAAATTTTTAAAAAAAAAAATCATTGTTATTACATGGATGGTGCAAAAAAAACAAGCAAGGATTAAAATAATCGACAACATCTATTAAAATTTGGACAAAAACGCTCCCACACACGTTATGTGAGCTCGTTTAAAGGGAAAAACTGAAATTTCAAACGACGATCGATGTACATCATAACAGGTGTGTATTTCCTTCCAAATTTAAAAATTTGCGCAGTCTGAAATATTTATTAAACTCGGGTGTCCGCTACAAATAAAAGTCTAGGGATAACTCGTCAATTCAGTCATGAAAATGAAGAAAAGAGAAAACGGAAAAGCTATTACCTTGAGAGCCATACCAATAATTGAAAGAGGGAAGCCATATGTGAGCATTATAGCTGACCATTCAGATCCAGGTAACAGATTGAAATACGCGCCAAAACCATACCTACACACACTCCACAAATACATAAAAAGCACATATACAAATATACATTTATATATTATCTTCGAAACCACCGGGAACAAGACAACCAGAGGGAAAAGAACTCACCCCAACAGAGAAATCCCAACACCCAGGCCAATCACACCAACGAAACCTGCACAACAAAAAACAAAAAAAAAAACAAAAAACAAAAAAAATCAGCTCACAAATTTCAAAAAATTCTTCAAAGGAAGTTTTTTTTTTTGGCTGAAATACCTTGGCGAGCGAGAATTCGTCGTCGGGAACGAGGATTTTGTCGGAGGAGGAGGAGACGGAGGAAGGGGAATCGGCGGCTCTAGAAGAGAAGTCCAGGCGGCGGCGGGGAGTGGGCATGGGGCGGTGCCCCATGGGTTCGAAGTACTGAAGGAAGACGGCGGTGTAGGGAGTGGAGCGAGCGGGGTGGTTCAGGTGGCGGGGACGAGGAGGAGGGAGGGAGAGGAAGGTGCGGTGGTTGGAGTTGGAGAGTGTGTCCAAGAACTTGTGGTGAGAGCATACTAAGCTTCCTCTCGCCATTGGAGCTGCCATTTTGGAGCTTCGTCTAGAATCTCGGTGGAGCAAAAGCAAAGGCAGAGACCAGAGGCAGAGGACGGACTTGAAGAAGAAGAAGAAGTACGTATATGGACTGGGAGGAGTGAGGCGTGAGGAGGAGAGACTGAAAAGCAAACTGGCAAAAACTACCGGCTGTTCTCAACCGCCAAAATTTGTGATTACGTGTCTCTTTGTTATCCTTTTTATTTTGTTTTCACCGCTCAAGCAAAGAAAAAGAAAAAAGAAAACTTACGCTTCTTTTCACATTTCTATTTAATTCTAATTAAATTATATTTTTTTATCTTAATTTTTATCTTTTTTTAATTAATAAAAATTACAATTAATTTATAAAAAAAATTAATCAACTATAACTTAAAAATTTAATCTACAACCGACGAATAAAAAATAAACTAAAACTAAAAAAACTTCTGATTTGCTTAAAATTTAAATTTAACTCCAATTAAATTATACTCTTTTAGATAAAAAATTTTTTTTTTTTTAAATTAATAAAAATTATAACTAACTTTTAAAAAATTAATTAACTCTAATTTAAAATTTTCAACTCTAACCAACAATCCAAACACAAGCTTGGTTACAAAATATAAATATATATATATATATATATATATATATAAAAAGCTTCACAAATTTCTATCACGCGTGAAATTTCTTTCTAATTCAAAAAATATAATATGGGTTATGTCGTTTTGTACAAACCACGTGAAAATCGATATGTTGTTTCACCATGCTGTCGAATTAAATCCAGATGACGAAGTGATGTCGTTCACATCTCAATATTTACTCTCGTGTTTTATAACGAAAAGTCATCGTTTGACGACGTGTCATTTGTAGTTCAAAAACTAGCTATATTTTTTTTTTTTTGGGTTTTCTGAATAGAAAGTCAATTTGTTGTCGTTTAAACCGAAACATGTAGTTCAGCCATTTGTAGTCTTCAAACATGACTAATCAACGGTTATAAATAACAGTCAGCGTAAAATGATTACTGGAATAGAAACATTTAGGATTAAAAAAAAAAACACCGAATATGAGAAAGGTACTATAGCTGTCATGTTAAGCTGCTAAGGGCTAAACCCAGCAATCTTGTGTCTATGAATCACATCCCATCTCATACATGATACAACAAGCAATGCTGTCAAAAATATACACTAGGAGATTGATTCCCCTTACAATCATAGGTTTTTGTTATCAATGTAGTTAAAATAATGCACCTGAAGAAATTAAGCAACGAATTTTTCGACTTCCCATAATCACCTGTTATGCAGAAACGGCAAAGGAATTAGCATTTCCCTTGTATGTTTACCGTCGTAAATCATAATTGTAAAGAGTGTTATGGATTTGACTCATATGAAGAAGCATTATCAATTTTTCTTAAAAAATATAAGTAAAGTCGATGACGATTAAATGGAATATCTGAATTGGTTTGCTTTTAATCCTCGAAAACAAATTATATTTCAATCCCAATGTTTGTGCTTTCAAAGTGAGAAAATGTTGTTACCCCAATTAAAATGGCCAAAAGCGGTGAAATATCCATGGATTCAATGTAGGTCTTCCTTTTCACTTCCACTAGTTAGAGCGTGAATGAAATTTCAAGTCTTCAGCCTTTTTGCCCTGCAAAAACCAATCACTGAATGCAACGAGGCATTACGTGATGAATGCATTGCCTAAGTGAAGCATAACCAATTTCTTTACCTTATTGAAGATATATATTTCTCAATATCTCCTTTCCGTTCATAGATGGCCCACTTTTCGGCTAATGTATTAGCATCCCAGGTCCCCATATCTGTACAGTAGAAAAATGATAAAATGCAAACTCATGCATGGGATCCTCGAAAAAGAAGGTTATGTTCCGCAGATAAGACTAACCTTGAAGTAACAGATCATTTTCACCACCACAGCATCTTAAGTTCCAGAAAACACGGCCTTCAGCATCCAAAAGAAAAGGATCTGTTCTAACAGCATCAGGCCTTGATCTTCCTATAAAATGATACATGAATTAAAAGGCATGTACAACATTAACAGCTGACGAGAGTAAAAATCTAACAATTTAGTAGATGTATAACCAATGACCAAACAAATTCAATTGAATCACAAAAAATGATTCGCCAAGACTGATTTTCTTAGACTAGCGATAGTTAGTTAACTTCTTCAGCAGAAGCAAATGTACTCTGAGAACTTTATAAAGAGCATATACTAAACATCAGAACATACTCTTAGCGACACCTCCCCGCGCCTTAAGTATCTCAGCTTGAGCTTGAGCCACTTCAGTTTTAATTTGTGAAATTAGAGCTTCATGGTCTGAAATTGAGATGGGGGCACCATTTTTCGCAATAATAGCTTTGGCAATCTCATCCTGCAGCTTCTGTTTGAGAAGTTTCTCCTGCCAAGTAAAAATGGCTCGAAATTACAAACAAATTAAATATGGAAAAATGTTACATTTAACTTTTAATTATCGTTGGCTTGTTTTGCCCATTACCTTACTCTTTGCTGCACCAACCTTTTCTTTTGATTCTTTCTCTCTTTCAACAAATTTAGAATATTCCTCATCAATCCAACTTCTCAATTTTCTGGTAGAAAAATTAAAAAGCCTCCATCATACTCTTAACCGGGAACAGAGAAATAGCAAATGCCTCAATTAGTTTTGAACTTACATTGTGCCAAGAGCCTCATCACAAAGAAAAGTTAAGAGTCTAAGTTTCTTTGAGAAATCTAAATCATCATATCCCTTGACATCTCTCTCAAATGAAGCTGAAGACATTTCTTTTGGTACATAATCGGATTCAGAGATGCATTTCTTCAAAGCTTGAAGCCATGAATCTTTTGTAATTGAAGGGGACCTAAAAAATAAAGTTGGAGGAAAAAAAAAAAAGATCAATTGTTTTCATCCCAATAATGTATTCAATGGAACTCACCTGAAATAACTAAACATTGACTCATCATCCAACAATTTGAAATTTGAACGCAATATAACCAAATTATAGAATTCAGTATAAAGCAAAAAGGATGAGTATAAAAGAAGTGAATAGAAAAAGGACTGTACTTGTCTCCCGTATCCTTTTGAATAAGAGACAAGAGTTGAATGTGGATGTGAACTACAGAGGAGTATTGTCCTCGACGTCCACTAGATCCACGTTTTAATTCTCGCAGTGCAAGGGAAGCTTGATTTTTCGAGACATCAATAACCTAAACAAAAATTAAAAGAGTTGTGAGCAACAGGCTCCATGCTTTGTTATTAGCAACAATCACATACCACAAAAACAACAGAAAAATAAATGCCACAAGCAATAGCAAAATGATTTACAGCAACATAAAAAAACTAGATTACCTTTCCAAAAGCAGTACAAAATTCTAAAAGTTGCAGGGCATGTCCAATATCCTCAGGAGACAAGTCAATCCCCCAAACAGATGTTAAGACAGTGCCCTCAGGCAAAGGAAGGTCCACCTGAATTTCTTTCTGCTCGAGATTCATGGCGCATTTCTTGATTTCATGGGACTTCATGACAGCCTTAGTATTGGCATTGACATTATTATCTTCTAAAACATTTAAAACTCCTGGATCTTGGTGTATCCCAC
The DNA here is from genome assembly GCA_008635985.1 of Ficus erecta. Lineage (NCBI taxonomy): Eukaryota > Viridiplantae > Streptophyta > Magnoliopsida > Rosales > Moraceae > Ficus > Ficus erecta. The sequence continues at coordinate 419,580 of BKCH01001900.1, read as the reverse complement.
CCTCCTTCTTTCTCTTGTCGTCTGGCTTGATAGGAGACATTGAAGTCTCATCCGAAACCCTCTTCCTAGATTTCTTTTTCTCCAAGGGGACACCACCATCCTTTCCATTTATTTTCGCTTCCTTCTCAGATGCTTTATCCGAAAACCTTTTCTTAGATTTCTTTTTCTCTAAGCGGACGCCAACATTCTCTACATCTGTTTTCGTTTCCTCATTGGATGCTTTTTTCTCTGAATCATCTGAAACCCTTTTCTTATGTTTCTTTTTCTCCAAGGGGACACCACCATTGTTTCCATCTATTTTCAATTCCTTTTCAGTTGCTTTCTCTAAAACCCTTGAAGTCTCATCTGAAACCCTTTTCTTAGATTTCTTTTTCTTTAAGGGGACACCACCATCCTCTCCATTTGTTTTCAATTCCTGTTCAGACTCTTTCTCTGAAACTTTATGCTTCTTAGGACTACTCTTGTTTGAGCAAGAACCATCTTCTTTATTGGCATTACTTATTTCCTTTAAACCTTCCCGCTTAGCTTTTTTATCTCGCTTATCGTCATATATTGGTTTCGAATTCATAGAATCCAAGTTTGCATTTTTGTCTTTATCAAAAGAATTTTCCTTTCCTTGCTTCCTTGGCGAAACTCTACACCCCTGTCAATTCCCAAAAGGGACGCATTTGTAAGCATCATGGAACCCAGATTTTTCCGACCAAAAGTACAACTATTAAATACACTTACATATACACATATATGGGTGTGTCTATAAAATCTAAATGTAAAAACAATTTGTACTAACCAAATTTTCTGGCCCTTTTGCTAGGATCATTTCTGAAGCAGAACTAAACCCGGTTGCCTTGGCGGCATGAACCAGAATACCAGTGGGTTTGTGACCTCGTTTCTTCCTGGAAAACAACAAAAACCCAAAATTAGAACCACCCAAGAGTACCAATCGAAGCTAAAGGCTAGACCGACATCAGATCACTTACATGCAGCAACTGCAATTGCAAATGCCTCTGCATCTGGGACAGTTCCAGTCATCCAACAAAGCCACTTTCTTGGCTTCCTCTCCATATCTATTTCCACGTTCAAAAGCACGCACAAATCGAGTATCACTACAGTTTCAATACAATACCCAAAAAAAAAAAAATTCCCAAAATAAATAGCATTGAAAACTACCGAATTCTCGCTAAATCTAACCTGTTCAAGAGACATCTGTGACAGACGTGAAGAGTGCACTTCTTACAGGAGGCCACAAAATCTATGGTTTTTTGACGGCACTGAAGAAATTGAAATCAAAATTAGTCGGAACTCGGAACCCTAGGCAAGAAAAATAACTTCCGATTCGAACGGAAAATGAAATCTGAAATCGTAAAGATTGGGAAAAGTGGAAAAGGAAAAACCTGGTGACAAGTCTTGCCAGTAACGGAATCGTAGATTCGATTTCCGACGACTCGAACTCCGGGGGCCTTATTGCGCTTGGGTTGGGATTGGTTTCCGCCATTGTCGCCGTCGGCCTGAGCTCTCTTCTTGGTCGCTTTGGTTTCGTTCTTGCTCCGAGCAGGGGACTTGGTTTTCGGGTCAGGGCTTGAAACAGCAGCCATGGCTGCTCCGGCACACCGGAGAAGAGAATATCGGAATGTGGGAGAGATCGGAGAAATGGGTCTCAGATGGAGTTTCTTCTTCTGTGGTGATTTTCTCTTTTCTCTCTCTCTAATGGATTGCGGGAAATGGAGAGAGAATTTGAGAGGGCTTCTTTCGAATTTCGTACTTTTTTTTTTTTTTTTGGGTTTGTTTGGATTTCCCTCTTCCCGAGTGGCGGGAGACCATTGAATTTTGGTGGGATTTTTCTGAGGGCGCCAAACACTAATTCGGAATTTCAGAGTTTTTTAATTGACTAATAAATAAAGCTTTTCGATGCTGTTGCCCTGCAAAAACGGGAGAATTCTAAAATGTCGCTAAACTTATGTTTGGTAAGAAGGAAAGAAAATAAGAGAGAGAAAATATGTTTGGTAATATATTTGTTTGGAATTTAGATTTAATCTTAATTAAATTATACTCTTTTAAATTAATTTTTTTTTTTTTTTGAAAAGTCAACAAAAATTATAATTAATTTTATAAAATCAACCCATATTAATTTAAAAATTTCAACTCCAACCGACGATCAAATAGATATGAAATAGAAAATATTTTATTTTTCTTTTATATTATTTCGCATCAAAAAATAAAATAAAAAGTTGTATTATTATTATTATTATTATTCACTTATTATATTATTTTAGTTTAAAAAACAAGGATAAATTTTTAGGCATCATTAATTGGATTTTTAGTTTTTCACCTAATATTAGAGTGATTAAAGTTGGTAGGTTTCACTTTATTTTTTTTCTACGCTATCTTTCTTTCCATCCTTTCTTTCCTTTTTATTAAACAAATTATATTATCATTTTTCATCTAATTTTTCCTCCACCACATCCTTTTTTGCTCTTTTTCAATCAAAACACATATTACATTTTAAAAGTAATGGTACAAGTAGTCACCCAAAGGCATATTAGAATGTCTGTATTATATTGGCAATGAATGTCAAATACAATAGGTGATTTAAATGGATCAGGCGTATAATGACAAGATTAATCATTCACCTAGATAAGATTTTGAATTCATATTAGTCTTGTCATTATGCTCATGGTACATGAAAATTCAGTCTGAGTGAGGTTTATATAGCACATGAGATCTTTCTGTAATTTCTTTAAGTGCACTCAATATTTACTATTTATCAAATAAAATAAATTTTTTCTGAACCAAAGTTTTTTTTTTCTTTTTTCTTTTTTTACTTCAGATGGGGAATTTAGTGTTAAAATATATCCTTGGATTATCTATGAATATGTAAAATAGTTTAAGTTTTGTCTGATTTTCGTATTTTTTTAAAGATAATTTTTCAGGTAAGGCATGGTTATATTGTTATAAAATATAAATAATTTAAGTATAATATTTTTATTTTTTAAACTCTACATCTTATAATGTAATCATGTGTGTAATTACCGTAAAGTTATATCTACAACTACAATATTACATGCTTATAAATTTCATTGAATTTGCTTTATTTTAAGTTATTCTAATTCAACTGAGTTTTTATAAGATTCTCATATGAAATGTGTACCTTTAATATACAACAAAAATTATGGAGTTGAGAAATGTGTATCTTCTATGGAGTCGAGTGTGCCTTTCATAAGAAATTATGAGGGTGCCTTTCACATGAAATGTGTACCTTTTTATGGCTGAAGTTGAGAACAGGAAGCTCCATGGGGGAGTTGTCCTTTCTCCGGAAGACCTCTTTCGTCGTATCCTCCATGAACACCAACAAAGCCGCCAAGCTGAAGGGAGAGTGCTAAAATGGCCTCTGCTCGGGTCTCATCCCCTTCCCTTGGAGATTTGTGGCCCTCTTTCTCTTCTTCAGTCGTTTGGATTCAGGTGGGATTTTTATTTATTTATTTTTTGGTAAACTATAAAGATCCGATGATGATCCCGTCATTTTTCGTTTTTGAGACTCCACACAAATAGGGACAACTCCCGTGGATTGATATAGGATTCGAACCACTAACCACCCATTTATTGAGATCCTTAAGTTAAATCTCACGCCAACCTATCCACCACTACATTGGCCTTCAGGCTGAATCGTTTGCTACCAAAAGTGCCATGGATCAAGCTCTCATCATGAACTGTTGACTCCTTATTGTCTGTCGAAGTTATTAATGGATTGAGAGATGCCCTGACTAAAGGTGTTCAGGCAACTTTGTATCCAGGAGGTAGTCCCTGATGTGGCTATCACTCTCGTTTAATCAATCAAAGTTTCTATTTAGAGCGGAAAAAAGATAATAATAAAAAATAACCTACAAAAATTATGCTAAATTTACATTCTCTTTAATCTTAATCTTAATATATATAAAAGAATCAAAAACTCATTCTTTTTAACACATTATTTCCTCCTTTTCTTTCTCTTTTTTTTTTTCCCCTAATTTTCTTTGGTTCTTTCCCTCTCTCTTTCTTTTTTTTTTAATTGCTATTTTTTTCTCCTTTACTTTATTTAAAAACTTCTCTCATATAAATGCATACTTATTATTATTTTTTCATAACCATCTTAGATTTTCAACTACTATTTTTCACAATATTTGGCCTTAGTTGAATATTAACCTAAACTGTGTGAAAATTTTGATAAAAATATGCATTTTTTCTTTTTAGTTTTTAAAATTATTGTTCACTTTCATCCACGTGCTAATCTATTATCTGTTTACTTTCTTTTATCATTTTGAATTTTTTTTTTTTTTGCCCATACTGAAGTAAATTTTTTTGTAAATGTATCCTTACTTAGACATGTTTTTTTTGCCATCTCAATTATCATTTTATCATAGCACCATCCAATTAATTTTCTACATAATTTACTAACTCCTCTCCAATTTGTAGCTACTTAATTATTTTCTCCTCAATATTATATAAAAAAACTATTTCCTACTAATACCTCGTAACTAATTTTTTATTTAATAAATTGATTAAACGAGTGCTTACAACTAGTTTTATATAAAAAAGAAAAATTGTTACCAATAATACATAACTTTAAATAATTAAAACGCATCAAAATCTAGAACAAAAATAATATGTAAATCTACTAAAACTGTATTGAAAATCTGACCATCTAAAATAAAATGGAATCAAAATCAATCTATCTGTGAAGTTTTTTCAAGCCTTAGAGTCCAAAACAAGATGGAATCAAATCAATCTATATGATACTTTAAGCAACGAAAGGGCATTTTTGCACCTTACCAAAATTTCTAAAAAAAAAATTAAATGAAATTGCTTTGGTAAAATACGATAAGGGTGAATAGAAACTTAAGTCGCACATTATAAAAGCACAATAATAATAAATATATAAATGTATTGAGTAATTTCACTTAATAGATTGAGCTTTTAAAATGTAAACTCAATCTTTTAAAGTCTCAAATTTATCATTTTCTCCTGTGGTAATTTGTATTTTGAGTTTAATTTAAAATGTACTTAAATATTTAGTGAATCCATTTTTTCTTTTTTCTAAATGTAGTCAAATAAATTTTTGCTTTTTTTTGTATTTTTTCTTTTGTTAAAAATAGCCAATATGATTGCATTAGATAGTAAACTTTAATTAAACTAAACTCTTTATGTCATTTTTAACGTTAAATTAGTCAACAAATGTCAATTTAAGTCTCTCAATAAATAAAAGATCTATTTTGTAGAAGTAAAAAATCAAAACTCGGTTGCAGACGTAGCCTATTGGTAATACCACATCTAACTCCACCTAAAGATATAGAGTTCGAGTTCCCCACCCCAAATTCAAAAAACTCAATTATCATGTTATTTTGAGTTGTTAGTGGTTTATTGCTTTTGGTTGCAATAACTGGTTAAATAGCCGGTTGTTTTGCTGAACAGACTCTCCTTTTATGTCTGGTTATTGTTATTTGTTAGTTTAGACTGGTTTACTGAACTTCATATCAGAGAGAGTTTCTCTGGGTTCTTTTCTTATGAAGATCATAATCAATTCTAAATTGGGGCCCGTTGAAGCTCCGTCTCAAGTTTATGGTTTATTGTGTTCTTCTTTACTTCCGTTTGCCTCATCATAGATTTAGTAAAGGTGAAAAAATATATGATAAAAACCACTTTAATATGCTTAGAAATTTTTTTTCTTTAAGTCTGGATATGATGATGTAAACTTAAAAATATATCTATCGATTTTGACATTTAAAAAAGCTATTATTCCATTAAATCCACTTATTTTCCAAGTTAAAAAGTGTTGTTACTTGTACTAATTAAAACAACATAACTTATCTCTTGATCTAATGTGGTACGAAATCACTTAAAAAGAAATGGTATCAAATCACTTAAAAAAAAAAAAAAAGTGGTACGAAATCACTTAAAAAGAAATGGTACCAAATCAATTAATTAAAAAAGTAAAAAAAGGGGTACCAAATCTCTGGAGAGAGCAACCAACAGAAACAACTTATAACACGACGAGGCTTTTAGAATTAGGATTTAGAACCATGGCTGAAGGCGTGATTTTGAACACAATCAAAGCAGTTTGGAAGTGGATCGTTTGTTGTGCATCAGATTCTAGTGCCAATAAAAAGCAATTGAGAAATCATTATCCTCTTATGTTGGATAGCTCCAAGATGATATAAAAGCTTTTAACCCTACCAGACTTTTCCTAAGAGAGAACAGAGTTTATTTATTTATTTTTTTTTTTTTGGGGTGTGGTAATTGAAGGGATAACAGAGTTACTAACCAAAAATTGTTCCTTTTTACATGGACTGTGGTCTGTGGTGGACACAACTGAACCTTAAGCATGTTCAGATTTCGGACTTCTGTAACTTGGTTTGTCTTCCCAAACAACTAGATGTTTTGTCATGTGCAATACTCAGCATACAATCCAAATTAATCTTAGTTATCAGAGAAATTACATAATCATAATAATTAATCATGCACAACAGAAAATAGGGAAATACACGGTTCTACGTTCCGAATCATAAGTCATTAACCTGATTGTCAATACATATTTACCTAAGAAGATTGGCATCTTCTTTTCTACTCTACCCTAAAATCCTCCTCAACCCAAGAGTACATATTCCAATACTGAAAACTAACAAGCAAATCCGAGGATTTATGGAGTGGGAAGCTAGAAAACCGGTGTTGGTCTCGTCATGCGTTGGAACAATGTGGGGCTTGATCAAACACTTTCCGTTAGATTTCATCTCTTTTCTAGGCCTTTTAGGACCACTCTGGCTTGAGCAAGCACCACCATCGGCGTCTTTCGAAGCATTTAGAACTCCAAAATCTTTGTTTTTCATGAGACAAACCTCAATATCAGAAACCCTTTTCTTAGGATTCTTTTTCTCTTCAGACATTTGCTTAGAAACGTTCTCACTCTTGGGACTACTCTGGCTTGAACAAGTACCACCATCATCATTTTTCTTGGCATCACCTATTGCCTCTAAACCTTCCTCAGTTTTCTTACCGTCGGAGATAGATGTCGAATTAGTGGGCTTCGGGTTCGACTTTGAATCAGCACTCTCATAAACAAAACTTTCCTCTCCCTGTCGAAATCCAATCAACGAAAATCTTAACTAAGAAGCAATGTAACAATTACAAAACACTCCAAGATCAAAAACATACCTTGTCTGAAGCAACTTGGGTTTTTTGGAAATCCATTTCAAGACTCACTCTTTCTGGCCCTTTCACTTGTAGCATTTCTAAATCAGAACTAAACCCAGTTGCCTTGTCCCCATGGATTAGAACATCAGTGGATTTCCGATCCTGTTTCTTCCTGGTACACCCGAAAAATAGTTTTAAAAAATCTAATTAAAGTCACCATTAAAATGACTAAAGTTCTCTCTCTCTCTCTCTCTCTCCTTTTTTTTTTTTTTTTTAAAGAAAACATATCAAACGCTTTACCTGCAAACACAGCAATTGCAAATGCCACGGCATCTGGGACATGTCCAGTCCTCCAACAAAGCCACTTCTTCTGCTTTCTCTCCGTACCTATTTCAAATGTTCGATATATTTCCCCAGAAAAAGCTTCTTAATTGCATTTCTAAACAACCAGAAATTGCAAAAAAACAAAAAAACAAGAGTTTTTGGAGGTAAAATTTAGGAACCTTTTGAAGAGGCATTGGCGACAAAATAGAAGAGAGCAAGTGCCACCATCCTCATTCTTACACCAAACCATAAAATCCTTGGTCTTTTGATGGCACTGCAGCGATTAATCCGACCATAAGAAACAAAAAATAGAGATAAAAAGAAGGGGAAAAAAATAAGGGAAAAAAAAAAACCTGGTGACAAAACTTGGGCTTCTTCTTCTTGCTTTTAGAGGAGCCATTGTTTTGGAAGGGGAGCTTGGCATGGGATTGAACAAAGAACAAGAGAAAGAAGATTATGTCTAAATTTCAGTACTGGGCAAAGTCCGAAAATGAGCGGGATAACAACTGCACTCGAAGTTGAAAGCTTTTTCTACCAAAGTTTTGGCGGGAGAAACGCTGATGAGTTCGGATGTGAAAATTTTGAGAGCGTAATTCACGATTTTACCCATTTTCCATATTTTTTTTTAGGGTAAATTGCTTAATTGGTCCCTGAATTTTTAATTTTATGTAATTTTAATCCTTAAACTTTTTTTCGTAAGTGGAATGTCTCTCAATTATGAAGATGTTTCTACAATAGTCATTTACGTTAATTTTTGAATGGAATTCGTTAATTAACATAACTTTTTGACCAAATTACTAATTGATTTCGTTTACAAATTAACATAAATAACTATTTTAATAATATTTTAATAAGTTTAGGGGTATTTTTTATTCTTTTTTTCGTAACCAGAATGACCATAAACTATTAAAAACGTTGTTATGTGATCCTTTTCGTTAATTTTTGATGGAATCCACAATTAACAACACTTTTTGATAAAATTACTGACAGATTTTGTCAAAAAATTAACAGAAAGGACTATTGTAGTCACATTTTAAAAGTTTAACGTGATTTCACAGGTGGGGGAACCAATTTGTTTGGTGGGGGGTGGGGGGGGGGGGGGGGGGGGGGGGGGGGGGCAAGGGGGCGGGGCAAAATTGTAGGTGGGGTGGGGGCAATTTTGCCGTCTAGTGATGTAGTAGGTATTGCGGGGAGGGTGTGGATTTTTCCGTTTGGCGAATTTGTGGTGTGGGGGGGAGGGGCAGTCTGGCGATTTCGCAAGTGGGAACGGGGGGAGGGGGTGGTCTGGCGAAATCGCAGGTCCGGAGGCCTGTGGGGGCTCGAAGGTTGCCGCCTGGAGTGGGGGGCAATTTTGCCATCGCCGTGGGTGGTGTTGGTGGAAGGTGGGTGGTTCCGGTGGAAGGTTGGGTTTTTTTTTTTTTTTTTTTGCTTTGAATTATTTTTTAATTTTCTTATTATATAATCTTATGAATTAAAGTGTATTATAATTATTATATATAAATATCATCTCAACTATTAAATATATCAAACAGTCTATAAAATTAAATTTATCAATAAAATATATAAAAAGAACTGTAGTACAGTTTTTCCTCCTAAAAACAACCAAGAACCCAGAGACTTTGGAGGTTAGAAATCCCTGCGCTTTACTTGCGTTGGTCACTTGGTACCATAGTTATGTCTGGGAGTTTGTGACAGTCAATGTGGTGGGGGGTGGCTTGCAACTTGTTCAAAAGTTGTTGACCACACAAATCCATCCCCATTTGGTTCCACGTGTGACAGCATCGACCTCAGAGTTTGACTCTGATCCCTCCAACCACAAAACAAAATCTGGGCCCAAAAAAAAAAAAAAAAAAAAAAATCCCATTTTGGGGCTGCAGATTTTGTGTGTCAGACATGGCAACTTCTGAATGGCCAAACATAGATAAGGCAAAGATTCGAGTTCGGATTTTTTTTTTTTTCCTTTCACGAGTTGTTGACATTTCGTCTCTGTCTACTGTTCCAGTTTTCACATGGGATTTTCCCAACAAATTAATAGCATTTATTGTCAAAATTAAGGAATAGCTCACACTAAAAGAGAGTAACCAACAACCTCTGAACTCTCTCATAATTCTCTTCATTGGAAAAAAAAAAAAAAAATCACTCCTTATAGGCCGCTGAAACTACCTCCAATAACCCATTTCTGAGACCGACACCTGCGAGTTTCAGGTACTTTAAAATCTACGTACTATTTTTGCTGTTTCAGTTTATCGGGTAAGCATGAGAATATGTTTTTGTGTTTGTTTTTCTATCTGTTTAGGCTTCATGAATCTTGATGAAAGTTTTTCATGCTTGCTTCTATTTCTTTTAGGTCTTTGGCTTTCAAATGGTGAAGAAGAAGTATGTTTATAAATTTATATACATACGTACATATATATATATATATATATAGATTGTTTTTCTGGCTAAAAGTAATGATTCTGGACTTGCCAAGTTTACATGCCACTCAGATTATTAAAGATTAGAAGTGTTTATTGTTCAAACTGTATACAACTTGCTGGTCTTTCTTTGATTCTATAAACTAACTTGATTTTTATACACACACACACACACACACACACACACACACATATAGATTTGGTGGTGTTAGATGTTCATATTCTGATTTCTACAGCGTTATCAAAATGTTACTTTTTTTCTTTTCCTGCTTATAGGACAACATGTCTCTTTTTTTTTTTCACAGCAAACACACATCTCACGAGGCAGATTGATGTCTGTTTTACAGGACAACATTACGTCTGTTGTTCAATTATGAATTAGACAGCATTATTAAAATGTTACTTTTTTGTTCCTGCTAACAGGACAATATGTCTGTTGTTCCAATATGCTACAAAATGCCTTACAGAGATCCAACTCAACAAGCACAATGTATTACAAGGCAGAGTGAGAAAGCCTTTAGGAGCGAGAGAAGCTTTAGGACTATGGCTGATGGACCTGCTCTGCAGGCCAGGTGTGATTCCGAACACCGCCGAAGATCGTTTTCGGGAATCGATTCACCAAGCAGAGTTCGGTGTGTATCGGATTCTAGCACCAATGACAAGCAACTTGGTTCATTGTCTTCTTATTTTGAAAAACTCGTAGATGACGAAAGTTCAAAACTTTTTGAGTCTTCTATACAAAGTAGCGATCAGTCAAGCTCAAAGAAGGGGTTGGAAATTCTAGATGCTTATCTTGACAAGCTTGATAGAGGTAAAACACTATTTAAATCTGTACCAAAACTTAATAACTTTAGCAAATAATTTCAAACTTCCTGAAAAAAAAAAAAAAAAAAAATCTGTCTTCTATGACAACATGAAAATATTTTCTGACCATCAATTCAGATGCAAACTTGGAAGAAGCTGATCACGAGAAGTTCGCCACTGAGCCAACATCGTCTTCTTTAGATGATCATTGGATCAAAGGCAGTGCAGTGTCAAAACCATCCTTTATTAATGAAGATTCCGAAAGAGACGAAGAAGTGAAAATGACGAGTTACATGAATAACAGAAGTAAAAATGGCTCGAATGGTCCAAAGAGCTCTCAAGTGTTACAATCCGATGATGATACCGCGGACCTCTACTTAATGTAAAGCACTTCTTCTGTTCTTGCTGGTATATATTATCAGATCATAGTTCGTATATAGCAGCAAGTAGCTTATAATCATTTTATCTAACGCTTGTTCATTCCGTTACGTTGGGTGCAGAAGCATATTGGCTTCTATAAACATTGCAGTTATTCTGTTTGAAACGGCAAGTCCAGTTGGAAACTCCGAAGAGCTCTCTACTCTGCCGTTATTATATGGAGCAAAGGTCAATCAGTTGATCATGGTTGGAGAATGGTGGAGGCTTCTGACGCCAATGTTTCTGGTACAAGATTGACAACTGGGTTCGTGTTTCCGTTCTGTAGTCATTTTGACATTTATCCTGTTTGTTATCCCAGCAAGTATCGCCAATTTTAGAAAGAGTAATGCCAGGGATCCCAACTTTAATTCTTAATTTTTAATAACCAACTGATGTGTTATACGAGATAAAGTCGGGATACTTATTATTACTCTAATTACTAACTGTTGTAAGTTGTCTTGTTCTTTAAAAGCATGTCAAGGAGATAATTGTTTTACTTCTAGGGAAGTAAATGCATAGTATTTATTTATCTATTTTACTTGAAATTCTAATACATGCTATTTTGTATATGCAGCACTCCGGAATTTTTCATATTGCTCTGAGTTGTTGGGTGCTTCTCACATTTGGGCCTAAAGTATGCAAAGGATATGGTTCATTTACATTTTTGTTGATCTACCTTCTTGGAGGAATCTCTGGCAACTTGATCAGCTTTCTTCACACACCGGACCCAACTGTTGGCGGGACGGTAAACAGCTACAAAAATATACTATTTTCTTTATTTATAATGTTTTATTTCTCATCTTAGTATGCTTAAAGTTTGTAACGGCTTATGTACTCTTTTTGGAAGGAAAATTTTGTTGCTCAAGTTGGTTTTTTATTTTTCCTTGTAGTCTTTTTTGTCTAGTTGTCATTTCATTTTGATTAGTGAACTAAGCCGATTCTGTTCGCAGGGACCAGTGTATGCCGTAATTGGAGCTTGGCTGATATATCAGAACCAAAACAAAGATGTAATTGACAAGGATGTTTCCGAAAGCATGTTCCAAAAGGCGATAATCGCTACAGGTCTTGGCTTGATATTGAGCCATTTTTGTCCAATTGATGACTGGTAAGTTCTGCTATTGATGAGAGTAACTTGTTTTACCAATTTTGAACTCGATCAATACGACAGTACATTTGTTAGAATCTGATTAGTTAAGGAAAATATGCATAACCAACTCGATTATGTACGACAAACTAAATTTAAAGGTGAACACTAAAGTACACCTGAATTTGTTTTCGAATAGGTCACATTTTGGAGCAGCTTTTACTGGTGTGGCATATGGCTTCCTTGCATGCCCGACACTTCAATTGGGGGATGCAGCTTCAAGAACTGGGCAAGAAGAAGGAATCACACTTGTTAAACGACAAGCTGATCCTTGTAAATCCCTGTTGTTGTTTGGTGTCTTTGTTGTCGTTTTAAGCTCCTTGTTCTTCGTTGTAGAACCTCCGTTGAACGATCTAGTGGGCGAGAGCTTTTTGTAGATGTAGGAACAAGGGTACAAGAAGTTACAAAGTATCTTTGGCAAAAAAAAAAAGTTTAAAATTATGGAGGAGAGCGTTCTCTGTTTTTGGAACAAAGATAAGTGTGCATAAGTGAAATAAGGTCTTTGTTTAGTTTTTTATTTTTTTTTATTTTTTTATTTTTTTGGTTCCTTATATGCTTTTCTATTTCAAGATTTCAATTGTCAACGAACAGAAAGATTACTTTGCGATAATTTGATGCATCTAGAACTTGTTCTGTGATGTTTTAAAAAGCTAGCTTTAGTGAATAGTTTGAGGACGTAAAATGGAATTAAACACTTTGGAGCATTAGTACATTAGAACTAAAATTTCAGAATGAGTGATTGAGAGAATCAATGATCGAAATTGGGTCTTGGAAATGCATTTAGTAACACTGTTTCCGTGATATTGGAGATTAAAATGTGTTTAGGTAGCTATTTGAAAATTTAAAATATGCATTTATATTTGTGTTTATTTGAGTTGTTTTTAGGATGCAACTTCTTTAATTCGTTTGCACTTTAATGTCTCAAACATAAGCTAATCCAAAATTTTGTTTACATTTTTTTTAATGAATATCCTAGTCTATTTTGTGCAATGCAGATCGTTTTCTTATTTCTTACTAGTTAACTTCGCGTCCTTCTAACATTTCATTATGGTGTGCGAAGTTATTGTCGTTTTGATATTATACTGTCGTCTTTACAATATTTGTCCAAATACACACAAATGTCAGAGTTTACACATTATGACGTTTGAATTAAAAGGTCAACCACAAAACAGAGAAACAGAAATAAAATAAACTCTGGCATTTTATTAATAATTGAGGACTTGGAATGAAGCAAAAGTAGCCAAAAATCCAATATCATAGGTTGAGTAATTACAAATAGAATTTCATATGAATGGTGTATTTCAATTTATATACATGTACATGATTCTGGTACTGTCACCTCTCAACACTACTGTCAAAAATTGGTTAATCGCGGATTATAAACAGGAAGAAACTCATTGTAAGTTGCACTAGACACTAGTGACCAAAACTGCATTAAATCCGAAATCGTTTTCTTTGCCGATACTCTTCAGTAGCTCCCTGCAAATCACGAAGTTAATAAGTAAAAACAAATACGTGCACAAGATATTTTAGTACTTTAAGTCTACTAGAGTTGCCTTAACAGTGTTAGATTATTTTCGATTCTACTTAACGGATAAAAAAACACTAGAAACGAAATCATTGATTTCCTTTCTTATTAATTTTCTTCCTTTTCAACGCATTTCCCTTTTCCATTTCAAGTTTGTAAACATGTCAAGTGTTGTAGCTTTGTAGGAAATATCCAGGAAAAAGTGCAAAAAAGAAGAGACAAAAAAGAATTACCTTTTCATCTTGTTGAAAACCTTCCTAGGGAACCATACTAGAGCCAGACCTGCATTTAACATGCACTGCAGGACCTAATTGAGATCTATCGATGCCTGCAGTTGACCCATTTACGGCATTCAAATACACGGCGCCTTTGAACATCCATTCTTCCGCTTCATCACTGTAAAACTCCTCAAAAGCATCTCCACATAGCGTGCATACTTTCTCATCCTCATCAGCAGGAACAGCCATTTCTTCATCACTTCTCTTTTCCTCAATTGTCTCGGTGGGCAAAAACACATTATCTGCATCGGTTGCAGAACTAAGCCACAAACTTGCACTTGCAAGCCACATACGAGACGGACTCTGTATTTTCTGGTTCTTAGACATGCAGTTTTGAGTCACGTGCCAGTCCATGTGACTGCGGTGCTCTTCCTGGCTCTTGAATCGGCGGCCACAGGTTGTACATTGTCTTGGGAGATCATCATAAAGAGCCTTGATTACAGACCCATGGCGCACCTTAAGAAGATCCGCATTGAACTCGAGTCTCAGAGATTCCTGAAATTTCAAACTAAATGGTTTAGAATTTAGACACAGACCGGACCAAACTTTACGAGGTTAAAGGGAGAAATTGCCCAAATACCTGCACAGGTTTGGGATTTGGCAAGGAGATCAAACCTTGAGCCATTAGAGAATTAAGCAAACCAGATAATGCGCTCGCAGGCTGTTGGCTAGAGACAGATGCATCGGCATTGTTAGGCGGAAGTATTGCTTGCAATGAAGTATTGTTTGGGATCATTGGATTCGGTGGCAAAGGAGCAGCCATGCCGGGAATGTGATGCATTTGTCCTTCTTGAGTTGTTAGAATCGGCTGCCTCTGGTTTTGCTGGATGACGGTGTTGCTTGAATTGATAAAGTCATGGTTCTGAACCTTCTGGTTTTGCGTAGGCATAACCGGATGAAAGTGCGGTGGTGGGTGCGAACCATGTGCATGTACCGGAGGCCTTAACCCGACTGATGCTGGCACAACAACTGATCGAGCGTCAGCATTAATATTATAGTCATTGTAAGAAGAAACCATTCTTGAATTGAAACAACCCTTTATTCCTCTTCCAAAGGAATTAATGGTTTGCGAAGGCTTAGAGGAACGACGAGGCATCTTGCAGGGACAATCGTGGGGCGGAGGGGAAAGCAGATTACGATTTTTCAGACCATTCATGTTACCCGGCCATCCACGAGCAAACTGCAGAAAACAAACAGCTTGTTAACAATAGAATTTGAACTAAATTTTTCCATACTATATCATGGTCCGATATAGATGCACCAAAGAACTTGGGTTTCTAATGGGAAAGGTGCCTGAAACGTATTCAATTTTAGGCAGTTAAAGTTGGAAAATCTAAGATTTTGAAGAAATATATTGGCTGAAGCAGGAATAAAAGGCAATTTCAGACATGAAGATTGTTTCAAGAAACAAAAGAAAGAATTCCTGAACAAATAAGGAAAGTTTACCAATCTTTCGACCTAACTAAATACAAAAACAAAAAGGATTAACTAAAAGCCCTAATTCCTATTATTTGAGAGGTTAGGAAAAACTAGAAGAAAGAACAAACATATAAACAAAGCACGCATACAACATTATTGAATTCACTCTCAATCTGTGAGCTACTGTTTGTCATTTAAAAAAAAAAAAATAGTGGCCCTAAAAGTCTCCTTATATATCATTGACTACTAATGCAAATCAATACACATGTAGAATGCCTAACTTGGAAAAATATCAATACGTAAATAAAAATACCATAACAAAGTTTATGCTTTCTTTTAAAACAAAATACCATACTAAATACT
This sequence comes from Ficus erecta, assembly GCA_008635985.1. Taxonomy (NCBI): domain Eukaryota; kingdom Viridiplantae; phylum Streptophyta; class Magnoliopsida; order Rosales; family Moraceae; genus Ficus; species Ficus erecta. Next base: position 403,731 of record BKCH01001900.1, on the reverse strand, counting down.
CATTATGCAACAAGCGCTAGGGAAAAAGTGGAGTAAGCATACACCAAGAGAAGGAACTGCATCTTTAGAGACAATGGAGGAATCTTCTCTGGCGGGTAGCTTTGATTGACCTGACCAACCATTCCGAATATCGAACTGCAAACGTGTAGTACTCCTTGGTACCACAAAACCAGTCCTTGGACGTTTAGAGCTCGTTGAGGACGACTTCGACGGATGCAAGAAACCGTCCCTCGTACCGCAATCTGTGCTTGAAGTTGGAGCACTAATGTGTTGCCAGTCGAACTCTTCCTCTTCAGTATTCCGCCATGGCATTGAACATGGCCTGTTGATATTAACATTCCTGTTGTCGCTTCCATATGCGTGAATTAGAGCTCTCAGTTCGAATTGATCAGAAGGACTTTCAATCTTATTATTATTATTATGCCAATCTCTACTGATGCTTTTATCAGCGTGATCAAGGCAAGGCTTAGAGAGAAACATCTTGACGGAGACTTTGAACTACTAATTTTGAGGAAACTTAACAAGCTTATGAGATACGAAAAATATGAATTCAGAAAGTTCGCCCTCCGTACGGGTGTTTATATAGCCTACGAACTTGGGATTGAAATAGGAATTCGGAATTTTTTTTTTTTTTTTTTGGTAGAATAGGAATTCGGAATTCTAGTCCTCTTATAATATTCCTCAAAAAAAGAGAGAATTATCAGATATATATAACATCAGAAAATTAAAATCCGACTTTTCCTTAAAAAAAAAAAAAAAGAAAATTAAAATACTTATCCTAGTGGAACATCAAACATTGAGGGCTTTTTTTTTTTTTTTTTTTTTTTATCGGACGAAAATTAGGGAATTAGAAGCCTGCCCCCCTAATTTTCAAAAAAAAAAAAAAAAAAAAAAAAAAAAAAAAAAAAAAAAAAAGAAGAAGAAAGCGTGCCCCCTCATTTGCATCTTTTACTTTTATATATTGTATATACTCTTTAGTTTTTTTTGGTCTCAGTGCACCTTGAAACTTGTAATTTTATTTATTTACACCCAGAAATTATAAATTTGTAGCAATCTAGTCCTTATTAATAATAAAATTATTATTATTATTATTTTATTGTTGACTTACATAAAAGTTATTAATTAAGATAGAGAGAATAGCTTCAAGCAGGTATTCAATTGACTGAGCAAACAGAGGAGCAAGTGCACTAGGCCCAATCTCTCTTTTATAAGGCAGTGAAAACCGTAGCTTAATGACATGATCATAAACAAGAGCTAAATATTAAAAATATATAAGCAATTCTACTTAGGTATCATAAATTCATAATTAAGGTTTTTTTTTTTTTTTTTGGCTGAGAAAGGTATCATATTTAAAGATAAAAAATATAATTCGATCACTTCTTTAGTGGTAGATTTCAGTTCTTCCGATCCAAAGCTCAATGTATAAGCTTTAGGGGCGAAAATTTCAAATTAAAAAAAAAAAAAAAACCCTCTAAATATATCAGAGCTAGAGTTTTCAATGACATAACAATCTTTCCTCTTGAGACCAGTTAATATTTCATATTTCTATTGGGACAGCAAAGTGCCCATAAATCGTACAAAGAATATGCGCACAGAAAACGACAATAACTTGACAAACGACAACGTGAGTTGCTCAAAACGACGATGAGGTCATCAAAAGGCAACAACTAAAATTGGCGACGGGTTAATGAAACAGAACACGATAATGAACTGAAAACGTTAACGCCATTTACAGACAAAAGTCAAACGACAACAGTTTTCGACTGAAAAAAAAAAAGGACAAACGACCAAAAAAAAACCAGCTCTGACTTTGAAAACTTGACAAACGACAACAGATATAGAAACAACTTGTGCTGTAAAACGACAAAAACTTGAAAACAACGGGAACATCCCGAGTAAAGGGGTGAACAATCTAGGACCTCTCGTCAAACAGCTACCGTACTATGAAATAGAAATGAAAATAGAAAAAGGTGATCCCAAAAAAACACAAGAGAAATCGAAATTCTACGTTGTCGTTTGTCATGTCCTTGTCATCTTCATGTTTTTGTAACCTTTTAATTAACTAATATATATATATATATATATATTGTAAATTTTATTTGTTATGCCCGAGCCCAGCCATACCTTGACCTTAAATCCGAACACCAACCATATTAGTAAATAGATTCAAAAGAAAAAAAGTAAATAATATATTTTTTGAACTTGGGATTCGAACTCTAACATAAAAATCAAGAAAATTCTATTCGAATAAATAAACTCCAAGAAATTTTGAAAGGATATAAATTTTGTAGGGTTGTGCATGGGTGATGTGCGAGTTTGGTGGATACATAACATGAAAAAAATGTGAAAACACCTTCTCAAATAGATATGTTTATTTTTTTTGTTATTTTTTATTTTTGAAATTTAGACCCTTCATACTTATTTAATTAGAGGTCAAAAAAATTGAAACTATTATAATTGAGATAATAATTCAGAAATATAATTTTTAAGTGGCAACCTACAAAACACCCTAAAATGATTTGCAAAATCTTAACTCATTATTACCAATTAGTGTAGACGGGTTGGAGGAAGGTGGGGTGGGTAAAATTTTATATGTTAATTTGTGACATTTTTTATGTTTTTCTTATAACAATATTTAGTAGAAAGAAAATAAGAATTTTGGAATTTTTGACTTAATCACACGTCCAAATAACCAAGTATCACATAAACATTAACAAAATTCTCTAACTATTTAGTCTTATAGTTCATATAGAATTATGCTCTGTCCATAATTCAAAATCAATAGTCCACAATTGTATGTCACCAAGTGAGAAAGTTAATACTCTTTCAAAATCTCAAACTCTATAAAATTTAATTATCATGAGCAAAACATATAGCTTATTCGGTACACCAGTTTGAATTAAAGTTTTTCATATCGATTTTGTCTCTCTTTTCTTTTAAGTCAATAAAAATTTACACTAATATTTAAAAAATCAATCAACTTCAACCTAAAAATTTTAATTTAAACCAATGCACCAAGTGCAAGCTATAAAACACTATTAAAAAAAAAAATAAATGGATTGATAGATTCAAATGATCGACCAATTTTTTAAAACCGTCACTATCCATTAATAAAGGTGTGTAGGTTTAACATCCATATTAATAAAACAGACGATGACATGACCTCATTTTAACGGGCAGGATAAGGGCCATGACGCCAACTTTTGTTTCTTGGGCTAGAGTTTTCGAATGGGGTCTAAAATAGTTGTCAAATGTTTTTAGAATGGTTATGAGTTGCCCCTACAAGAAAACAAACAATGGTCATCAATGTTTTTAGGGAAAAGTAACTTAATGATACAAACTTAAAGATCATTATATCAATATGATACGAAAAAGTAATACTAGATCTATATGATACAAAAATAAATTAAAGTTGATTAAAAATTTATATCATGTTGGTCAAGATAATGTAATTTGTATTATATTGATCAATAGATGAAAAAAAAAAAAAAGATTATATTGAAAATTTACTTATTTAAATATAGGATAATTAGGTGTGGCCCCTTTGGGGAAAAGGTAGGGCAGTGATGCCTGGATACATGCATGATCTCCGCGTGTCAGACAAGCCAACATTTGTAGTGCAACTTAAGCAACAAAAATCCACTTTCACCCTCTAATCTGACCTATCTCTTAGCCCAAAAAATCAATAATTAACAATAATTAAAATAAAACAATTTGATCTATCCCATGTTATCATGTTTAGATGAATTATTATAAGAATTATCATCATATTAAAATATAATAAATATTTGATTTGATTAATTAATAAAGAGAGAATTTATCCAAAAACATTTACACCATTTAAATTCTACATTTAAATACAAATTTATTTAACTTAAATAAACGTTCAAATACAATCTAGAAAACTACAGCAATGGAAAATGACTCATTTTCTATCTGTAAATATATTTAGCTTCTGTTTGGTGTTATAGTTGGAATTAAAATTTTTAAATTCGAATTGGTTGACTTTTTAAAAACTAGTTATAATTTTTATTAACTTTTAAAAGAAGAGAAAATTTAAATAAAAAATTTAAATTTGAGTTGATTTATCAAACACAATCTCTGTCTCTCGAACACAATCTCTGTCTCTCGACTGTTTTTGTGTCCAAACAAAACATGACTTCGAAGTGTTTGTGTGGGGGAACTGAAACTTCTTCACGCGAAAGGTACTACTAGACTCTTCTATACTCTACTACTGAGACCACAACTGTTCAGTTGAGTTTCCCACAAGATTCCGCGTAACCACCAAGCAAAAGCAATTCTTTTTTTTATTTTTTTCACTTTCATTGTCAAGTACTTTGAAAAACGACCTATACATACATATATATATATATATATATATAATCAAAGAGCTTGTGTGATTGAGGTGATTCGGCTATGGCGCTTGGGAGGGGTGTGAGAGACTTATTGGGTCTTCTTTTAGCAGTCAACTTGGTTGTCTCTCTGGTTGTGCTTGGTTTGGCTGGATGGTCCCTTGACAAGTACATCAATGGAGAACAGAACCATCCCCGTATGTTTTTTTTTTTTTTTTTTTTTTTTTTTTTTTTTCAGATACGTAGATAGATATAGGATATATATATATATATATATATATAAATTGAGAAATGGGTGTATGTAATTTGTGTGGTTTCTTGTATAACATGAACAGATTTGGGTGGAAATCCGTCGACGAGCTTTATGCTGATGTTTGCACTGATAGCTGGGGTGGTGGGGGCTTGCTCTCTGCTGCCGGGGCTGATGCACCTGCGGGCATGGCGTAGTGACAGTTTGGCCTCTGCTTCTGCCTTGGCTCTCCTCTCCTGGGCTTTAACCGCTCTTGCTTTTGGGTATGTCGGCTTGTTTCTTTCCACATTATTTAATCCAATTTCCAACACCAAATTTAAAACGGAATGAAGAATTATATGTGACTAAACTAAATCTAACAATTTCAAACAGAACTCTACTATACAAGCATAATTGTTGTTTTGCTTGAAACAGATTAGTATGCAAGGAGATCATATTAGGCGGGCGCAGAGGGAAACGCTTGGTATGTGTTTTATATATATATATATATATATGGTAAAGTTATATTTTACGAAGTTATAAGCTATAGTCTCTAAAAGGGTGATTTTGGCAGCAAACATTGGAGTTCTTCATAGTGGTTTCATTGCTGAGTCAGTTTCTTTATGTGGTGCTACTGCACGGCGGGGGTGTACAGCCACAACTACGGTCCGGGTTACCGCAACCACCATGACGACCAACAACAAGCTGATCACCATCGTCCCAATATTTCCATGGGTCATCAAATCCAGAAGACCAGCACTTCATCTGTTGTTGTCTGACTTTCTTTTATGCATGTAAATAATGCCCATGTCTATCAGCTCGGTTGTTAAGAAAACTTGCCAATTCTCAGCACAACATTTTGCTTTCTAGAAGCGGACCAACTACGACTTGTACCACTACCAGCTTTTTTCATGCTTAAAAGTTAAAATCCAATGAATATTATTCTTACATTGTCCTCTCTATTATATTGATGTTGAAGAGTTTATGTTTCCACAAAAAGGGTTCTGTTAATTATCACAATTTCTAAGATTTATTCGTGGTTTGATTCTCAATCAGTCTTTCCATTCGACAATGGCCAGCGTGTGGCGTCCTCCGCAAGCAACCAGCTTAGCTATCCAATGTCCATCAGGTGCAGTACTTCCATTATTTGAGTTTGTAGGAGCAGGGATGTTTATGGGAACTTCCAATGGTTGTCCAGTTGTCACCTTCCTTCCATATCCTAGACGTCCATGGTCGCCTCTACCAAACTGCCAATGACGAAACGACGACTCACAATTTAGTGCCCAAAAAAAAATATATATAATAATTTAGCCCCCGTTTGGTTCACAGTTTCGAACTCATAATTCAAATTTTTCTCTCACAAAATTTGAATTTTATGTTCAAACATATTGTTTGAATCTATGAACCAAACGAAATGAATCGAATATTAGGATTGCATAGTCAAAGGTGAAAAAAAATGCTCATGTTCTAAACAAGATAAGTCAACAAGGAGATCACAAGCACTTACTGAAAACATGCGTCCATCGCGGGTTAATGCAACTGAGTGAGTGCCTCCACAGGATACCTAAAGACAAATTCAAACATGGTCCTATCTTAGAAGTGTGAAACAGGTGATACACTTTTTTATATCAAGTTTCTTGCTTTCTACTTCAAGCAAAATCATTAAAAGCAATACAAGTAGCTACTATCTTGCTTTCTAATATCTTTGTTTCTTACACTACATGGATAATAGGTTAAGCAACATAAAAACAATCTCCAACAAATGTCAAAAAAGGTATGAAAATGACACATTGTTATCTTGTTCTATTTTATACTCTATAACATAATGTATTTTAGATGTTACATATATCTTTTTCGTCATTAAAATTTTATTTTTTGAAACTTGCAAAAATCAATTTTATTAAACAATCTAAGAGTATTACCTGAACAATATCCTCTCCAACTAAAAGATTAACCCTCTGGGGTACCATTTTACTGCTCTTGTCATTATCACCAAATCCAAGTCTCCCATGTTCTCCTCGTCCCCAGCCATAGACCTGGTTTTAGAAGGCACAAGAACAAAACCAGGTTCTCTTATTTGCTGCTAAAATACAGATATTGCAGAATTTACCAAGGAGAGAGAGAGAGAGAGAGAGAGAGAGAGAGAGAGAGAGTTGGAGTATAGGTGCAAAAAATGCAACTAAACAATGTCAAACCAAATCCAAGAAACAATGTTCATTTGGCACACTCGCATGCACCTGGGAATGAGAAATAAGTCGGTCTTAATAACAGAAAACATTAAATCAGAGGCCGACATTTTCTCCTTTATTATGAATGTAGATGACCCTGCATTGTATTGCTTAAAAGAAATAACCCATGCGGGTGAAACATTATAGCAGACTTTAAAAAGTTACACCTTTTGTACTTTTTGCTTCTCAGCCATAGAATGGAGATTTACAGGAAAACGCTCCTCTGTACAACTTTCATACCCTCCAAACTATGACACTGCATATCTTGAAATGGTGCCAAATGCCTAGTATTCTAGAAAGCAAAATTCTGTAAACAACCTTAAAGCAAATGACTATATCTTATTTGTTTAGATTGAAGGCGGGAGAGTAGCCCATCATTTACCAACATACAATACCTATAGCAATAAACAGAACATTTTCACCAGAGAAAAAAGAGAGTAGTTACCTCTCCTTCGTCTGTAAGGGCAGTAGAATGCCATCCTCCAGCAGCAATATCAACCTGGGGCGGAAAAGAGGGAACAACCTTGTCAAGCTACTAAACATACCAAAAACATAGATAAACATCTAGTTCTGAACTTCAAACCAAAGTATGCGAAAGAACCTAAGACTCATTTCCACCAACATACACAAAACGATAGTGAGCCACTTCTCTAAGACCCAATGCTTGAGAAGAAATGAGGACAACTTGAAATGCAGCTAGAAATAACACGAATAATTCACACGAGATTTTACAAACCAGAGTAAGACCGGAAAGCCCTTGGACTGGAATAGGCTGTGATCTGGGTTGGGTATCTCCGGTCCCCAATTGTCCATATTCATTGTTACCCCCATGCCCATAAATTACCATCCTCTTGGAGAGCCAAATTATGAAATGCCCCCACTGCAATCACTCTGACCGCCTCAAGACCTTGCACTCGCACGGGAACAGAAATCTGTTTTCTGTAAAAGTTTACAAGGACATATAAGAATCATCAAAAAAAATTTATACTAACTAAAAATACACATAGAAAGGAGTTATCTACAACTACAATATTGAATTTAAAGACACCCTTACATGTCTCCTGGAGGCCACGGTTGACCCCATGTCCATACATGCCCTTCACGAGTAAGCACCACAGAATGAGTACCTCCAGCAGCTACCTGTGAAGTGAAAAATTGGAATATACCAAACACAATTTACATCCAGGCACAGTACTATAGGGTCACTTAAAAAAGAAAGAAAGACTAGTAATAAAGATGGGGCTAAAGTAATCTTATTTTACACAATCAGCTATAAACAACCACAGTAAACAAGACTAGCAAGTTTCTTTCCCGTGCGTGTTGAGAAAACAATAAGAAAGAAATGCTATAAGTAACATTGGCCTAAATATGTGCATTCGTAAAAGGAAAAATACCTGACGAACTACAAGCTTCGGAGCACAGCGCTGAGGTATCACAATATCCCTTCTTAAGGGCCTACCAGTGTCGTCCTTCCGCTCAGGTTCTTCCCCACACTGCCCATACTCATTTCCACCTGATTCAATCATCCTTAGACTCATCAAGAACTAAATTCCCAAAAAACCTTATCACATACACTGACAACCATATCTCAAATAACCTATTATTTTCATTTTCAACAATGTTAAACAAAGGAGAATTTTTTAACCATCAAATCACATCAAAGTCATATGAGAAAGAGAAAAGTGCAATTCTAATTAGTATGATCACTAAATCAAACATGACGATTGCAAACTGCATCCTATCGACAAGGTATTTTTTCACACCTTATCAAAGAATTCTCCATTAAATATAAAATAGTAAACTTTATTTGTCATTGCGGACTCTCAAACAATAAAAGACCAAAAGAAAAGAAAACAATGTTGTACCCCAAGCGTAAGCTCTTCCTTGATCATCAACAGCCAAACAATGCCAGCCCCCAATAGCCGCCTACAAAATCAAACGACCCACCTGTTTGATCGGAAGAAAAAAGACGATAAAAAAAAAAAAAAAAAAAAGAAGAATTCACTCTCCAAAAATGAAGCAGAAGAATCGGGTTTTGGATACCTGGACAATGCTAACATTGGAAAGAGCTTTGACCTGGCTTGGGATGTTCTCAGTTTTGCTTTCAGGTGGATGCCCGAGTGTTCCTCTTTGATTCCATCCCCATGTAAACAGCTATACAAAATCAACCCAAAAAAAAAAAAAAAAGGTAAGGGAAAAAAGAAAAAAACAAAACAAAAAGCTAACTTTGATTAAGCAGCCAAAGGGGACCTTGCCGTCGTCGCAAATGGCGAGGGAGTTTCGGCTACCGGCGACGACAGAGCGGACTTTGTTGGAGTGAAGAGCTTCGACGACGGAGACCCATTCTTTCTCTTCGTTGCTGCCCAGCCCTAATTGCCCGTCTTCCCCTGAGCCCCTGTTTTTCACGCCATTAAAAGATCGTTACTTTTGCTTATTCTTCGTTGACGAGCTGTGTGAGTGTGAGGCGATATAATAACAGCATGGGAAAAACCAAAAAACATGAAAGAAAGAGCAGAGACCAGGCAATAAGTTGGGCGGTGTTGGAAGCCATTGGAGCTGGTTGGGAAGCAAGAAGAAAGGAGGCGACGATGGAGAAGGTAGTTTAGTTATATGTGTCTGTTTGTGTGTGTGTGTGTGTGTGTGAGTGTGTATAGCCTGCAGCAAGCAAGTTGGGGTATAAAGGGCGGCAGAGCAGCGAACCCGATGCGGAAATACGTCATTGTTCTAGTGGAAGAAGGGCACCAACTCTTAAGCCTGAAATATTGGGGGCATCTGGTAATAAAGTCTGCGCCCCAATAAAACCACGTCGTTTTCTAACAAACGCAAGCAGGTATGAGTGTAATTTTTGGTAAACAAGCTGCCCGCGTTTAAACAACGTCGTTTTGCAACAAACACAAGCCGGTAATGGTCATGAGTGTCATGAGTGTGGTTAACAATCGGATTAAGCTTTAGCTTGTGTTTCGTTCTCCAATTAGAGTTGATAATTTTCAACTGGTATTTTTTTTTTTCCTGAAAAATCGATTCAATTTTAATATTCACAACTCCAATTATATCTTAAAAACTAAAATTTTAAAAAATTCATAACTTTACTTCTAGTTTAGAGCAAATATATAAATTACAGTACTTTGTTTTTTTCAATTTTCATCAACTAGTGATTATGATCATCAGTGAAACCAACACCATCTTAATATATCGACAAAAGAATTGTGTATGTATATATACGAGTTTTAACTCGACTTAAACATGTTTTCATTTTGGCTTTTTCTCCAAACTTTCATAGTAGTAAAAAATGAGTTGTGTGAGCTCGACTGAGATTCATTCTGTGTTAGACAAAATGACATGTAATGTGAGAATGTTTTGTGCATTACCGTTCTTTTCCTCTTTCATTAGACAAAAAGAAGGGAATCAATACCAGACGAATGGGGCATCTACACAGTAAGATTCCAAGCCAAACTCTGTATTTTAAACAAGGCAAATTCCAGCAAACTTCACTACAAACAAAAACTTGGTTTGTTTTAACTTACTTTTTAAGCGCAAATATAATCCCATATAGTAAGTGCCAACACCACATTAAGAGAGCAGAATTCCGTAATTCATGTAAGGAACTATATATACGAGGAGCAATATACACATCATGAAAAATTTTATCATGAATATTATGAATTGTCAAGTGTAAATATTATGAATTGCCAAGTGTAAATTCTGTGAATTCTATAAAACTAAAATGATTACTTCTTCCCTACTTTTTTACCCTCAATAAGTTACATTTTAGTTTCATGATGCATCGTAAAACTTTTCTTTCATGATGTGAATCATTTTCCTCTATATATAACCAAAACAAAGCATGACTATCACAGACCTGATTCCAGGAAAAGGGATGATGATAGATGAATCGCCTTACTCCGGTAATAATCAACATAGCACAATACTCAAAAACCAAACCAAATTCATCTCACCAATTATAAAAAGCAAATTTATAATACGTTGAAACATTTCAACCCCAAAGTGGTCAATACACTATGGAGGTCCCCCAGTTTGTTGAGAAATTGTGCTACTACAACCATGGCATCTATTTAAAGATCACAATAAAAAAAAGGGAAAAAAAAAAATAGAGTACATAGGAATCCTATTTATCCATGAAATCACGGCTGCCCGTCCCCTGATTCACGTTTTGATGCTTCCTTAATCTCATCGCCAGCGTCATCCTGAATTCCAGAATAACAAACAAACATTAGCCAAGGAATGGTCGTATATTGATGAGAATGCTAAAAGAAGATAGAACTAGACAGGTTTTGTCTACTGGAAAAAGGGGGTAGAGTTACCGTGATGTCGGAGGTCCAGAGCGTCAGATTGTCACGGAGAAGTTGCATAATCAATGTACTGTCCTTGTAGGAATCCTCGCCCAATGTATCCAGCTCAGAAATAGCCTCATCAAAAGCCTGCAAATCAAAGTCAACGTTTTAGGATGAAGTGGGAGATAGTAGGATTATAAAATATATGTTGTGAAAAAGAGATGAGGTTGTAGTGTCATTGCTTGATACAATACAAGCTAACTCTGGTAGGAATAATCCTATAAAAGGATACAGTTGATAACATGATTCAAAACTGAAAACAAATTCAATGAGAGAAATCTGTATAGTTTGGCAAAGAAGTACTACACAAACAGACAATCCCACTAAATGTGGAAGAACTACTTAAGTTAACAGATCAGGAAGGAAGCTATTGAAATATTTAACATCATCTAATCAAATTCTACTACCAAGAATCTTCATCCAACCTTAAGGAGGGAGATAGAAACGAAACTAGTAATAAGAATTAAAAAAGCGAACCAGGACTAGGAAGAGATGCAGATAAATGTTAGCACTTTGACGAGCTAAATTACCTGCTTTGCAAGATTGCAAGCACGATCAGGAGAGTTGAGGATTTCGTAATAAAATACAGAGAAGTTAAGTGCGAGTCCAAGCCTTATTGGGTGGGTAGGAGCCAGTTCAGAAAGAGCAATGTCCTGCAAGATATAAACATAATGAGAGTAAGATCAATGACGGTCAAAATTAGCCAAACATGATGGTATTTAAAACTACAACATGAAACACTAAATTCCTAGATGCCCACCTGAGCGGACTTGTAAGCCAACAAAGTGTTCTCAGCAGCCTCCTTCCTCTCAGAACCAGTCTTAAACTCAGCCAGGTACCTATGGTAGTCACCCTTCATCTTGAGATAAAACACCTTAGATTCGGCAGACGAGGCCGATGGGATAAGATGCGTCTCGAGAAGGTTCAAGATTCCATCACAGATCTTGCTCAGCTCGGCCTCGATCTTGCCCCTGTATTCCTTTATGATGGTGACATGGTCCTCATTTCCCCTACTCTCCTCCTTCTGCTCAATGGAGGAGATGATCCTCCACGAAGCCCTCCTAGCCCCAATCACATTCTTGTACGCCACAGAGAGCAAATTCCGCTCCTCAACGGTTAGCTCCTCGACATCGACAGTCTTGGCCACTTTCTCCATGAACTCAACCATTTCTTCATAACGCTCAGCCTGCTCGGCCAACTTGGCCATGTAGACATTCTCCTCGCGCGAGGAATCAGTTGGCGACATCTTTAAACTGTTTTAAGTATAACTCGATTCTGGGAAAACAGATTCAAAAATCCGATTATTAAATGCATATTTTACACATCTTACAAGCCTGGATCAAACACCAAAACAAGTAACAATCTATGTCCATAATTACATAAAAATCCACAAGAAACGGTTCATTAACCACACACTTAGTTGCTCAGATCTGAATAACACAATACCGAGTCCGTAAATTGTGTGCCAATAGGAAAAGATTCAGATTCTTCAAAAACCAAAACAAAAATTCACATTGCCAATTTCATTCCCTTCCATGGATTTTGCTCAGCAACTAACAGATTATATATATGTATAAATAAGAGACAAAATATATATATATATATATAATTAAATATATATATTTCTCACAATCCATTAACAGAAATCCCGGGTTCAAATCTCAAAGCTCACAGTCATGGAAATCAAACCAGAAACACAAAATAGCCATGAAATCATCTAAAAAACACCAAGAAAAGAAAAAGCAAACGGATCGTTGCCCTAGATCTCGAAGAAAAAAATACAAAAAATACAAAAAACAACCGAAAAACTCACAAATCCAAAAACAAAAAACAAAACAACTTTTTACTTACTTTTTTTTTTTTTTTGGGTGGAATCAAACGAAATCAAATCCAACAGATCCAAATCGAAACGGAAATGCAAATTTCAGAGACGAAAATGAACGGATCGGAGAAGAAAGGGAAGCAGATTGGTGGTTTACCTGAAGAAGAAGAAGAAGAAGAAGAAGAAGACGAAGACGGATCGAAGTCTGCGTGTATCGGCGAATGCGAGAAATGGGAATGTGAAGGGGGCTGGGGGAATGGTGGTGCTTAAAAATGGTCGCCCAACAGGAGTGCCAGAGGAAGAGGTCCAATGAGAACAGGACACGTGTTGGGTGGGGGTTAGATTCCGTAGACCCTATTTCGTAAATTTACATCGGGGCGTGCACTCTGCCGTTGACCGTCAAACGTCCTCCATTTTTGCTTTGTTGGGCCGAAAATTGGGCCGGGCTCTTCTGTGGCCTATCGGGCTTTGTTCTGCGAGGGTGAGCCTTCACTTTCAGCACGTCATGAGTCGTCTGCCTTTATTTTTTTTGGTCTGACTGTTGGTTTTGTTTGGGTTTGGTTTTAGTTGAAGATACTAATCCATTTTGGGGAAAATTCCAAATTAAAGAAGGTTTAGATTCCATAATTATAATAGAGCCAATATTCCCATTTTCCTCTGTTAATAAGACTTCCATTTTTTTTATTAAGTAATAAGACTTCCATTTTTATATTAATTTAAGTTTCTCAAATATATTCAAATCCATATGCTAACTGGTTATACAAGAAAAGTCAACATAAACACAATATTTATTGTGGTTCTGAGCCTAATTTTAACCGTTTATACATAATTTTAACGTAAGTTGTAACCTTTAAATCTCTTGTTTTTAAATTAAAAAACAATTTTTGTAAAATAGTGTGTGTATGTAGTTTTTTTTTTTTTTTTGAAAAGTAATTTTTCTTAAATAAAAACAGAATTTTAGTGAAAATCTAAACAAATTTGCGCGACACGATATTGCAATTGCGATTGATGGAAGTGGGTACAAAATGCGTTCATACTTGGCCTCCACAGAGGTAACTTCTATCTTCTTTTTATAAGTGGAGGTGTCTGGACATGATCATTTTACTGATGATTTTTCAAAATGGTTCTATTCCAGCAACAAAAACGTACACATATTACTTCATAGCGAGAAAAAATTATAATAATTATTTTTTAAAAAAAAAAACGGACACACATTTTTATTACCTTTTTTTGAAGGAATAGACACCTAATTTATGACTTTTTGACTTTTGTTTCATGCCTAAACATATTAGGACTAATGACCAAGAAGTTACCTCTTTGTCTTTTTCTTTTTTTCTTTTCAACAATATTAGTCACTATAAAGAACTATTTATGGGTGCATTTAGTCAAATTACTTTAATAAAGCCATGATAATTGGAAGTTGTACAAATATATATAAATATATATATGTATATAATTGTGCAGGGAAAAAAATAATTGGCTGCACTCTTTTCATCTATTGGACTTGATTCTAGTCGAGTGGTGGCGGCCATAGAGAACATAATAGATAAAACAGAGTTGGACCATATGTATTTAATTAGCAAAATTCCTTTATTGATACAGAGTACAAATCACATAATTCATGACCAAATGGCAAAATGGAGACAAATGCATTCACACACAAAATAATAATTATTATTATTAAAAAAAAAACCTATATATATGCTGTTTTATCAATATACATGATGGCATATTCTTTGAAGATTGTATACGTCACGGCTAGAAAAAAGGAAAGTGCTTTTGCATTAATTTCAATCCACGTTAAAATTAAAAATTATTTTTTTCTCCAATTAAAAAGGAAAATGAAACATTGATTTTGAATGGTTGTAGGCTTATTATTATTATTATTATTATTTTAAGAAACAATAACTGTTCTGAGATGTAAAAAGCTTTTCAAAGAAAGGAAAGAAAAAAAAAAAAAAAAAAACCCAAAATTTTGAAAGGATCAAACTAATTAGGAATAGTTGACAACTATTTAGGCTTATGTCACGCTTAAGAGCCCCGATTTGCCAACTCCCTCTCTCTCTCTCTAATTGATGATGTCGAATCACACCTACATTATTAATGCCTTCCTTCTAATTAAAACAAAGTTTACAGGTCTTCCATCAAATTTAATTATAAAAAAAAACAAAAAACAAAAAAAAGTTGCACCTACTTAGCCTACAGTCAAGTTAAGCAAGTTATATACATCGTCTTTATAATATTATCTTCAATTATATGATCTATTCCGTCCGAGTGGGGAGAGACAGAATCCAAACGTATGACTAATCAGTACAACCCAAGAGACTAGCCCGTATAATCCAAAAAATTAACCGGTATAAGTGCATTCGTATTTGACAAAAATAAGATGTCGAACACGAGAACAGACATATATATATTTTATATTTTGCATCTATGATTTCTATTTATTAAAAGAAAGGATAGATATACTCCTACATTTCGAATATGATATTTCATCCCATTCATTGAGCATTTTATTTTTATTTATACGGCATATTTTAATTGGTTACTTATTTATCAGTAGTCTGAATTATTCCCTTTGTTTATTGCTGAATAATTAACTATCCACACAAATAATAATTATTCTATTAATTATTTATATATGACACCATGTATAATGCAGAGAAGACGACATAATAATATATATATATATATATATATATATATATATAGCAACCTCTCTATAAGCATCACGAAAAGGGGCAAAAGACTTGCCCCATTTCATTTTGAATTGGAAAGGTCGTTGAAGTTGATCATCCATATATATACATCTTCTATATTACGTCAACTTTTTAAATTCGAGGATTTTTTTTTCTTTTTTTTTTTTTTTGCTCTAAAAAAATTCTAGAAAAATTCATATTTCAGATATGCATGTATATGCTCGAAACAAATATATTCAAACACATTCCCAGTAGTGTGTGATAACATATATATACACACACACATAATTACATCCTATCCTTTAGGGGAAGAGGTCAAGTCTTGCGTGTGCTCCACATATATTCCATTGAAAAATAAACTAACAACAAATTTTAGAAAGGCACTCTCTTAACGGCTGTGTTGTACTAGGGTTGTTGTTTTTAAAGCGTTTTTTTTTTTTTTTTTTTTTTGAATGTTTGTTGAAAATTCGTATTGAACTACAACCCATGTTAAAAAGAATAAAAATGGTAAGTCTCACAAGAAAAAGGGACACCACCTTTCTATATAAATGCTCAAAATATCATTTTAGTAAAGTATGACTTAACAACACGACAATCTTGATATACATGTATGTTAGAATCTAATTTATGGCACAACGTATGAGAATATATAAATGGTGGTCTATATGGGAGTTAATGGGGTCAGGAGAAAAAAGCTAGCACTGGACATTGTTGAAGCGGAAATCTACGGTAAAAAGAAATTCGAGTTAATAACTGGAAAATAATGATTGATCGTAAAAAAATTGGAGTCATTGCCATTACTGTAAGTCTCCGCTGAGCATAACCATCATAATGAGAAATAGAATTAATGTAGAAAATGAAATCGCCACACCACTTTGGACTACATATGGAAGTGAGTTAAAGTAGTGAATATAAGAGAATGATGGGGGTAAGAGTGGTCCCTTCCTTTTTATTGACTTGATGTCCTATTTAAGAGAAATGCCCACTACTAGAATTAGTGGAGTTGAACATACTTTCCTAAATATATGGGAGTTGATCATCCATTTTGATTTTGAGTAGTTTTCATATTGTCATGATCTATTGATTACGTGATGCTTCATTTGTGAAGGGCTAACATTAGAGGACGAAGTCCAATACCAACAGAGACATCGCATGTCAATCTTTCTTAATTATAATAAAATATTATAGGTAGTTGGTATTAGTCAAATTGGTAAGGCTGTAATGGATTAATAAAGAGATCCTAGACTGAAATCCTGTAGACAAGTAATAACAATATATTAAAAAAAAATGAAAATGTATCAGATTGGAAAAGTTGTGAGAACATAACTATGAACGTACCTATTCTTTTATTTTTTATTTTTCAATTTTGAGCTGAAGGGATTCAAATTTTACATCTTTGATAGAGTCAGGTATAATATTATTGCTAAACTATATTTGCAACCATATGTAATATACATGTTCTAACTTCTAAGGGTATGGAGCCACACCATGGTTTCATGTGCATCTGCAGCACCATGCAAGTATGCATTCGAATTGCAAGAAAAAAATCTTTAGAAAGTTAGGCATGTGAATGTGATTTCTCAAAACCACAAACAATGATTAAATTAAACACTTACCAACGACAATTCATATGTCACATAAGTTAGTACTCAAATGTTATGATTAGAATTTGTTTCTTAACGCTTGTCTTTGATTATGTTTGATTCCCTTTGCATTCACTAACAGTGCGCAAGTTTCAACCAAAAACTTTCGTGCTCTTGTTGGTCGCACACTGAGTACCAAGTGGTCAACCGCCAGGTGAACCCGATGACCATTGGTCACCCACTGGGTGACCGTAGTAACCGGTGACTTGTGACTGGGTGACTTAAGAACTCCAACGACCACTGACTACTTAAATCACAGGCTAATGAGAGGGGAAAAAACTAGGTAAAAATTATAATAAAAGAATTATTAAACATAAACCTTTGTTTGGCAGAGTGCAAAAGAGAGGGGAAAGAAACTGGACGAGGGGTTTTGGAAAATTAAAAAAAAAATGTCGGTTTGTTTAGTAGAAGAAATTATAATATTTGAGACTAATCATTTACCTTTTGAAAGAGAATAGGTAAAAGAATATTTGACAGAACAAATAGTATGTTATAATTATTTTAACATTAATCCTACTTCATCTTATTATAAGCTTATAATTATAAAGCAAATTAGCTTATTTCAAAAGATATGATGAATTAATATTCATATTAAAAACCTGTAATTATAAAGCATATTAGATTATAATTATAAAGAAGATCAATTTGTCATTTATGATAAATTCGTTATAAATAAATCATTTATCTAATAAATTATTTCTTTGATATCCTTTCTATCATTTTAAAGAGGGAAGTATTTACACAAGATGTCCATTTTAGAACACCCATTTTAAAAAATAAACACTATTAATCTTATTTACAAATTTGAACCAAATTTGAAATTCATCAAATTTTATTCTAAATTTACCCTTCCATGATTTAAGCATGAAGATTTTCTAATTCGTGATTTAAAAAAAAATTGGTTATTCACATTTAATGTTATTGGCAATCTTTTTTTTTTTTTTTAAATTCGGTTGCTTCAAATTTAAATTATTGGAATTAATCCACAATTTACTCCACGTTTGAATTCTTAGACTTATCTAATTTTAGAAGTTTTTATTCTATTTTATTTTATTGAGGTTAACTTATTTAAAATAGGTTATTCTTTTTTTTTTTTTTTTTTATATATATAACTTTTTTAGGAGCGGAACAAGTTATTCATTCTTCACATTTTGTAATAACTTTTCTACATATTAATCTTACTTTTTTTATTTTTTTTTGGTGGTGATTTTCTCTTTTCCTACATAAGGACTTTTCACTTCTTCTTCTTTTTGAATTCCATTTTTCACGAGATTTTGTTTCTTTTTCAACATGTTATCCTATTTTATTCGCGGTTATTACAATGATGATAATGTCATTACTTATATTAAAAAAAAATGTCATTCTAAGGATTAATGTTGTTGATGTCAAAATAAATAAATGCATAGTAGTCATTACTATAATGACCCTATTATTTTAAAAATTAATATTTTGACATTCTGCATTCGTAGTATCAGAATAATGATATAATCCATAAAATAATGATTATATCAGTTTGTACATGAATTTCATAGCATATTCTAGTTCATAATAAACCAATATTGATAATAAATATATTTCAAATTAACTGAATCAATAAAATCATCCCGAATAATATTATATTTGTAATCACGAAGTGAAATATATTGACCGAATCAATAAACTCATTATTAATCTTTTGGAATCATAGATGAATAAAACATCATTGTTTGAATTTTCGTTGTGATTGTAATGATGTCATCATCATTTTGCCTTCAATCACTTGTGTTCTAGAGTGCGACTTGATCTTCACGTTCCGCAACATCCTGAGGCTTCATATGATTGTTCCTTTGTGCAAAAAATTACAACGGTATATTTACTATTTTGTAGAACTAAAATTTGAAACCTCACCTAAAATAATAAAGGAGTCATCACATATTGACTATGTTTTTAGTTAAAGCCAAAAATATCTACCAAAAAAATTTCTTTAGAGATTCAAACATAACCACTATAATTAGAAAGGACAATGTATACACTATATTGACGCAATTAGTTAATAATAAAACATATACGAAATTGACTGAATCTTTAAAACAATTATAATCTCTACTAGCAAGCAGTAATTGAAAGATATTGACCAAATCAATTGATCCAATTCATACCATATTAATTGTATCATTTTCAAACATTAACACATATTCACATATCAATTTTCAACAAATTCAAAACCACTATGTTAAAAATAAAAAAAAAAAGTCCGAAACCATACAAAAATAATTTCTTATCTTTTGACTCAAAAACAATCAAAGTCTCGAATAAAAATCAATACAAACTAGACAAAATCACAATTTTATATCTCTAACAAAATCTTTCAATCAAAAATTTAGGTAGAAAACCTTAGAGCCTCAGTCAATATGAAAATGACCAAATCTCAATCACTATGTAAATGACCCAATCATTTCGGGAATGCCAAATCTCTTGACCCGCTATAATTATCAAAATGACAAATCTCTCACAAACAATATTCATGACCAATCTATATTTCTGAAACAAAATGAAACGAAAGCACAAGCTTTGTCAATATTATAACGACCAGAATTGAATGTACAAAAACAATTTCTTACCTATTTGCTCAAAAAATAAAATAAAATAAAATCAAGCATTCAAATCACTTCAAATTCCACCAAATCTAGAAATAAAAACTATGGATAGAAAATGACCTAGTCGGTATGAAAAATTCGTCTATTATTTGTGAACAAAACCTAGAGTCTTAGTTCATATGAAAATGACCTAATCATTACATACCTGTTGAATAAAGGAAGCACGAGAGGAAAATGGATGGTTGATTATTGAACCAATATGCGCGGATCATCTTGGTGGATGCCGACCCAATTTTAATAGGTTTTTCAACTTTTCTGGCATCTTGTGCTCAGTGATGGCGAATTGTGGGCTGCAATCACGCCGGAGAGGACAACGTCGACGACGATGCGAGAGGAACTAGGAGGAGGAAGACGATGGAAATGGAAACTCAAACTGAAAGGAAGAATATGAATGCAAATGGGAGAGGGAGGATGTAACCCAAATCCCTTAAATTTGGGGATTTTTTAATTTTCCAACATGCCTAAAAACTAGGATGTGATAAAGATATTTACTTTTCTACTCAAATTTAAATAAAGGTATTTTTGTTAGAGAGAGGCTATGGTAGAGCATCTCTCATAGTAGCTACCGGTAAAGTTTTTTTTTTTTGAATCGTTAAGATTGAATCGAACGGTTGATATATTAATGGTGTATCATAATTACCATACACCTTACATCATCTTACCCCTTCCCATCCCAATCTTCTCCTTCGCCTGTGACCTGTGCCTGTCGCTGGCGACCGCCCAACGCCGGCGACCACACCCTAAGCCCCCCCTACCCTAGGCTTGGCCGGCCCCTACCCCATCACCAGCAACGCCCTCTCCCCCCTCCCCGGCCCCCTACCTCAGGCCCGGCCGTCCCCCACTCACACCCCAGGTCCCTCCTCCCCCGGCCCCCCCACTCCCCGGCACCCCCTCTCCCCCCTACCCAGCCTCCTCGACCCCCCCTCTCTCTCTTCTCTTCTCTTCTGGCCCCCCTCTCTCTTTCTTCTCCTCTATATCTTCCTCACTCTCTCTCTTCTCCTCTCTTCCTGTCCCGGGCCCCCAGCCCTCACGAAGCCCCCCCCCCCCCCCCCCCAAAGTTCCCCCCTCCCCCGGCACCCCCACCCCAAGCTTCCCTCCCCTGGCCTCCCCCTACCCCCCCCCCCCCGACTCCCCTGACGGGGACCCCTCCACCCCCCTCTTTCTCTCTTCTCCTCTCTTTCTCTTCCCGGCCCGCGCCCCCCCCCCCCCCCCTCACACCCCGGCGCGACCGACTCCCCTCAGCGAGAGAAAAGAGAGAGATAGGGGGCGTTCTCATCGGGGGACCGGGGGCAGGGAGAGAGGAGAAGAGAGAGAAAGAGGGGAAGAGAGAAAGGAGAAGAGAGAGGGGTGCCGGGACTGCCGGGGGCCGGGAGAGAGGAGAAGAGAGCGGGGAAGAGAGAGAGAGGGGGCCATGGGCTGAGGGGAGAGGGGGTGCCAGGGAATGGGGGGGGCCGGGGGAAGGGGGGACCTGGGGTGGGAGTAGGGGCCTAGGGTGGTGGGGGGCCGGCCTGGGCTGGGTTGGGGGGGCCGGGGGGGGGGGGGGGGGGGGGGGGGGGGGGGTGGTTACTGGTGATGGGATAGGGGCCGGTGATGGGGTGGGGTGGGGGGGCTAGGGGTGTGGTCGCCGGCGTTGGGGGGTCGTTGGCGACGGGGCACAGGTTGCCGACGGGAAAGTTGTCGGCGATGGAGAATATTGGGATGGGAAGGGGTAAGGTGAGATAAAGTGTATGGTAATTATGATACACCAACAATATATCAACCGTTTGATTAAATTTTAACAGTTTAAAAAAGAGCTCTACTGATAGTTACTATGAAAAAGACTCTATCACAGTTTTACATTTTTTGTCAATATATACATAAGTAGTATTATGTTTTGTTGATTTTTATAAATAGGTTAACATGTGGACATCTTTTAAAACCATGGCTCAGATACATGTAAATTGTCCTTTAAACAGGTACAAAGCCATGAACTTGGGTCATACAGAAAAAGCCCAGGCCCAAACAGACCCGCCGGTGAGATCAGTCACAAATGGAGACTGAGAAGTGAGAAGAACCCTCTTGCTTCGAATTGGAGTAGAAAGATCCTGTTCCTGTTCTTGTTCCTGTTCCTCTTCATCTTCATCTTCATCTTCATCATCATCAGTTGAGAGCTTCTTGAATGGGGTACATACAGGAAGCTCGCGAGAATCACGTCAAGAAGAAAGTAGAAGAAGGTAAATACAAAAACCCATAAACCCAATTTGCCTTGTGGCTATGGAGTTATTCTAGTTTTATTATTATTATTATTTTTTTTTTTTTGTGGGTCAATTTTCTTCCATACCTGCAGCTCTACGGAGCAAAATGAAACAGAAGGCACTGAAGGAGTGCGACCATTACGCTCTCAAATACGCGAAATGTGCAACCGGGAAGACCATCTCCGTCGTTTGGCAGTGTCGCCAACAGGCAAAAGACTTGAACAATTGCCTTCACCAATAGTAAGTTTCGTAATTATCTGATTGGGAATTTCTTCTGTTTTTATTTCGTTATTTCTGTCTCTCAAATATTTGCTTCTTTGTTTTCAACACTTGGGTTCTATTTAGATTTTTCTTTATTTAATTTAAAAAAAAAAAAAAAAAAAGAAGAAGAAGAAGATTGTCTGGCTTAGAATGAGTATTCGGAAGTGATTGCAAACAGGAATAAGTATGCTATTTTTATTAATATGGTTATGATTGTGGGTTGTTCATAGAAGACTTGCTAATGGGTTTGCTTAAATGCACCTGATTTTTGGTGTGTTTCTTTGTTAGTTTTGGGAATTAGAGTTGAAGTTAACAAAATGGTCACCGGTACTAGTTTCTAGTATTGATTATGCTTGTTTTAACCTTTTTGTTGTAATGGATATGTGAGTTATTCTATAGATCACAGTGTCACTCTATTTGTTAGGCTGGTTGGTCGGCCATTAGCTTATCTTAAACGATTTTATAAGCCTTTGAAAAGAATAAGTCCCCTGTTTCGATCATAGGTTTGAACCTAGATTTCAAAAATTTGTTTTTTGTGTTTTTTTCTCACGGTAACTTGATTTTTTATCCAAACTTACTGTTCAAACTTTTGATCCAAATGGTCCCCGAGTTTCTAGTTTTTCATGACTTGGAAGTGAGATACTAGTTGGGGTTTTGTGGCTAATGTGGTTTTGGATGATTGAAGACTCTATCAAGGGGATTTTGTACATTTGCTTGTTGAAAATCCATAATGATACCCAAAGTTAAGGTGGTCGTTAGTGAGGTGCAATAACTTGTGTCCCTTTTGGCTTTTAGGAGGTGAAAACAGGACTAAAATCTTTTTACTCTTCTATTGCTTTCTTAATTAACGTTGTCTAAGACAAATTCAACCCATTAAAGCGACATCTGACAGTCGGGATCGAGTCATGTTTGCTGTTATTATGGTCATAATCAATCTAATATACTAGCACATGACAAGTTAGAGTAATCTGAAGAGTTGCTGACAAATTGTTTTTCTTTTCTTAATTTTTGTAGCACCAATGATGCTGTCTTGGAAGAAATGAAGAGAGAGTACACGCTTCAACAAGATGCCAAGGGCGCCTCAGTATAAACCTTGTTTTCTTTAGACTAATCCATGCCCACATGCAGAAAACATATGCTTACAATTTGATTTTAGTGCATGTGCTGATTGCCCTTGTCAATCTAAGTTACAAATTTTCCTTATGACCATTCAAAAGATTCTAGAGTTGCTTCTTTCTTGATCATCTTTGGGTATAAATGAAGTGATATAAACTTTCACATTTCAATTCAATTTTATGATATTGGATTTTATTTCTGTTTTAGTTCTGACTAAAAGTTCTCACCAGCTTCGAAGATAGAAGCAGAACAGTCCAGAGAAACAATTTGTTTTGTACCATAATATATAATTTTTTTTAATGTACGAGGCTAATTTGAAATCTTTCTTTCGGACACTGAACAATGGCCGACGGATGGAAGTTGTTGAAAAACTCTTTTATATTTAAAAATCAAACATAAAAAAATATACTCAAATAGATTAGGGAAAACGAGGTCCGAGGATAGCACGTACAGACGTAAAACTTTTAAACGAAACTATTTAGTACCAAACTTGCAACAAGAACAATATGCAAAACCTAAGTTTCTCTAACAAAATCCTCAACACCACACTCGGTGTAAGCAAGGTAGCTCGAGACAATTCATAGCACATTAGGAAACAAAACTAGAATCTCCACACCAGCAAACCGATGAGCCAATGCTTAATTTGGCTTTCTCATATTACGCCCCGCGCGAATTACTTCGTCCACCAACAGCAATTGAGATACAATTACAGGCCTGCAAATAGAGTTGGCTCAGTCAAATGACTTCCCCTACAGTATAAACTCAGTCTTCTTTTCATGCAAGTAGATGCAATTACATATTTGACGATTTGATCCTCAATTGTTTTTAACATTTTATTTGTTCGACGGTTTTGCCCCTATTATTCATTGTGCTACCTTGACATGGTGAATGAATGGATAATAGGGGTGTAAACAACTAAAGAAAATATGAAAGAAAAAAGACCCCATCATCAGAAGAAGGCAAATAAAAAAAAAAAATTTGAATTAAAAAATAAGATTCCAAGCGTGGAGTTCCAATGTACCCTGAGTTAATAAGTTGGCGCTTCACTGAGTAGTTGTCAAAAATACCCTCCATCTGTGGGTCAATAGGTTCTCCTGTGTTCTGGTTCAGTCCCACAACATTCCCCCTATCATGCTCTCCCTGAATAAACATCCACATGGCATCGCAAAGTTTAGTAGTGATTATCTTATCTTCTTTTTTCCCCCCAGCAAAGATAATGAAGTAGATAGCAAGGAACTAATCTCACACACCCACCTTAAGAGAAATGATCACATCTTGTGTGTCGAGGCCAGAGTTCTCGGCAAGTGTCTTGGGTATCACAAGGAGAGCATCAGCAAAAGCTTCGACACCAAGTTGTGCCCGCTGTTCCAAGTTTTAAAACAATTGTGTAATTAAAAATGGACTCTCAACGTTTCGTTAAGCAGGAAAATGAAGAGTTATGAAGTTACCCCTTGAACAGTTTTCTTCACTTCATTTACTAAATACTGTCTGGCTGCAACTTCAAAAGCTCCAGCCCCCTGAAACATAAATAAACCCATTAATGTTTCATAACCTCAAATACTTAAATATGTAATTGAGACACAAAAGGATGTGTTATCAGGTCATGTTGGATTTGAAACAACCTCAAAAATTCGTTTTACTAAATTCGAAACCTATCCGACTTCCTACCTATGTTCACGGTAAGAAACATTACACAAATCAAATGATTTGCAGAAGAAGCCACAAGGATTATTTAGCAGGTAAGAGCGAAGAAATTTCACAAATCAACATATTGATATAATTTCAATACCAGTGCATGGACACATTAAAGAAATTTCTGACCGAAGAGTGAATAATACGTACTAAGATAACAGATTCATCTTCAATGGTATTTTTAACAGCCCTCAATCCATCACGGACAGCATCCTTAATTTGGGCAATTGTATGGTCATTTGGCCCTGCACCATCAAATTGGCAATAGTGACTATATTAATATGGAACTTGCAAATGACAATGGCACATCATGTTGGCAGTATTTGATTATCAATAGGAATTGGTCAACAAATGAAAAAAGAATACACGCTCTTCAAAGGTGAAGCTATAAACACAGTACCTTTGATCAAGATTGTGCAAGAATGTGGGTTCTTCACATTTTCTACGAACGTATATTTCTCTTCGCCAAGGACATGCTCATAGACCAATCCTGCCCAACCAAGACAGTCGGGAGAAAGATCATCCACAGAGTTTAGAGCTTCTCCACCACAAGCCAAAACCAACCGTTCCATGTTTCTCCTCTTTGCTCTTCGGAGGGCAATTATCTAAAAATCCACATCATTAGAAAAGTACAAACAAGGGCTGGAAAAGATGCTTTGATATACGACATAATTCTTAATATTTCATATGAATTTTTTATTTTGTTCTGTTAACTCATTAGGAGTCACACTAATCGATCTGTAAAATGTGATAAGAAAACAGAATTAAGAGACTATGA
Source organism: Ficus erecta (assembly GCA_008635985.1). NCBI lineage: Eukaryota > Viridiplantae > Streptophyta > Magnoliopsida > Rosales > Moraceae > Ficus > Ficus erecta. The sequence continues at coordinate 377,689 of BKCH01001900.1, read as the reverse complement.
AGATGCTATCTTGACCCTAAGTAAGTTCATGCATTGGAAATGTGCAATTTCTCAGCAACTGGATATATTTAGGAAAATTAGAGCTCCATGACTTACCCCTTCCCTTGCAAGAAGGTCCAATGATGGGGGATCAATTCCCTTTTGATTAATGACAACAAAGTTATTGTCATTACCAGCACAAACCTGCAGATGACAAAACACAAGAAAAATATAAAATAAGCGTCAGCGCCACATTAATACATATCATGCATGCAGAGTGAATAAGAAGCCGAAGTGAATTTCCACCTTATTTTTCAGTTCAATTATTTTTCTAACTCTTTCATCAACTGAACGCCTTTCAGCTGCAACCATTGCCTCTCTCTGCTCAGCATTGGAGTAGAAAAAGCCTGCGTTTACTTCACTGAGGAAAAACCAATAACTTCAATATTGCTCTCACAAACAAAGTATTTCTCCCCTTTTTGTTTAGTAAGGAGTTATAAAATGATATGTGCCAAAAAAGTATGTTCAAACACCAATTTAAGAATACAACGTCTAAAACATAAACATAGTTCCATATATCTACCTCTTCTCATACTCCAGAGTTACATTCAGCGTCATGATATAACAATTCTCAGCTCGTCGCTTCATATCCGGATGCCTAGAACCATGGTCAAGGACAAGACCCTCAACCTAGGAAACAAAATAAATGAACTGAGAAATTTTACAATACAAGAAGGTTCCATACAATATGCAAAATTGTGTTCACTTGAATTTACCCCAAAAAAAAAAAAAAAACAATAATGTCTTGGTAAACCATGAAGAAGAATACAGATCTATTGCTTTGTTTGAGGAAAAGAAACAACAGAACAAAATAAACATTCACATACCAAACGTGTGTCAACATCAAATTTATGGCGCATATGCATAATCTCCACCATAAACAAATCAATCGGTTCCTCAGGCTTGCGAATGCAGAGAAGCTGTCAATTTTCAAATCACAAGTTGTCACCCCTCACGTTGCAAAAAGTCTACCACAACTTAAAAGAAGCATAGACAAGTAACTAGAAAGATTAAAAGCACAAATAATCATAGATAATGAAAATTGTCAGCAAGCATTTACCGCATTAACAACTATGTCAGTCAACTGATCTGCCAATTTTTCATATAGCTGTAGGAAGAGAACAAAACGTCAAAATCAAATGGAAGAGACACATATGCATATACCTAAAATGCAGGGAGATTCACTGATATTTATCTATGAATATTGAACTTATGCCTAAATGAAAGTTACCATTCTACCTTTGTTCTTAGGGCTGTTCGTGCCACCATTTTTAGAATCTCTTTATCCGGGTCATCACCCATCACCACAGGAGTCTTAAATTTCTCAAGGAATTGGAGAGTTGCTCTCTTGGCAATCTCAAACCCATCAACGAGGACACGCGGATGCATCCCTGTTAAAAGGGGTCAGTGAAAATATCTCAAAACACCAGATTCATCGAAGAATTTTAAACAACAAAAAGAACATCACACTGATATCACTCAAGCTTTTCCGCATTAACATTCAAGAAAGACACAAAGCCGTAACACTCCCTATCGCCCTACTTTATATAGTGCCGGATCAAAATGCAAATGACATAATCCATTATGCGCGTACCTTCATCGATGTATCGCTCTGACTGTTTCATAAGCTCGCCAATGAAGATCACAGTAGAAGTAGTGCCATCTCCGCTTATATCATCTTGCGCAACAGCCGTCCTTGCAATCATTATTGCTGTTGGGCTTTGAATTTGCTGCAACCATTTCATAAAACATCAAACGAAACAACTATATATATATATATATTTAAACATAACAATAACCCAAAAAAAAAGTAGAAAATGAAACAAAAGTCAAGCATACAAAACAAACACAAGTAACCAAAATGCTCACATAGTGAAAACCCAAAAAAAAAAAAAAAAAAAGAATACCCGATCCCAAATTAAAAAAACAAAGCCTCGTAATGTAAAACTAACTTCAGCAGAATCGAAAGATCTAGGGCAAAAGCGAGAGAAAAGGGAAGAACTTTACCATTTCCTTAAGGAGAGTGTTGCCATCTTTGGTGAGCTTGATATCTCCGGCGCCGCCAACAAGCCTGGAAAGCGAACCAAAAACAAGAAAAACGACACCAAATCAGATGCAGAGACGAGAGGGGAAAAAAAAAAAAGGGGGCAAAAAACGGAAGAAAAAGGGGAAAAAAAAAAGATTTGAGTTTTGTTTACATCTTGATAGTGCCCTTGGGACCGAGATTGGTTTTGAGGACGTCCTGTAAGCCCTTGGCGGCATTGATGTTCATGTGAAGAGCCGCCGATTTGTTCAGAACCTCTGCATTTGGGTTGAGCACCCTCAACGACATCTTTCCCTTTTGCCCTAACTGCAAACGACAGAGAAGAACAACACTTGGAGAAGTGAGCTTTTGGTACTTCCGAACTGAGAAAACTCTCTCTCCCTCTTTTTCTCGTTCTCTCTCAAGTTTTAGGTCTTTCTCGAACTACTTGCTTCGGCCTTCGAGTACTACTAAACCCTCCATTTTTGCGTTCCGTCGAATTTGAACTTCGACTAAACGCACGGTTTCGGTCTTCTGCAACTGTTTGAGAAATGGGCCCAGATTATCTGCGCCCAAGCCCGGTAACTATTGGGCTAGAGCCCATTTAAATGGGCTTTTCGTTAAGTGAACGGGCCCTATACTTCTTTTTGTCGTTTTCTTCAAAACTGCACATTCACACGGCGCACTTCGCCTTTTTGCCACTTGTCTTGCGGGATCCATGGCAAAGATTTTGTATAAGATGCTACAGAAGTTTCTGGATTCTTCGCCCTCAAGCGTCAAGGGCAACGACAAGGGCGTGTTTAGAATATATACTCCAGTTTGAATTTTCGAAATGATAAAATTAAAAAAATGAGTGAATATTTGGAGTTGTGTAGTTAGTTAAAAATAAATTGTGATAGTTAAAAGTATAAAAATCTTAAATATATGTTTCAAAAAAATATTATTAAACGGCATATTATTCATTTTTCTGACCAAACATACCTTAAAGAAAAACATTTGGGAGCACTACCAGTGTTAACAAAGGCATGTTTCATTTTTTATTAGTTTATAATGGACGAGATATTCTGCTGAAGTTAATATTCTAAAAATAAAAACATCATAAAATCTTAAATATGTTTCAAAAAAAATATTATTAATCGATATATTACTCCTTTTTTCTACCAAACATACCTTAAAAAAAAATATTTAGGAGCACTACCAGTATTAACGAAGGCAGGTTTCATTTTCTATTAGTTTATAGTGTTAGCGCAATGCCATTATTAACACTAGGGCCTTTCTATGTACAAGCAATTTTTGGTGCAATTAGTTATATAATAGTTACGTGCATTGCTAAAAGGGATGTATAAGTGTAAAAGCACAAAGTGACACACGTAGAGAAGAAAAGTGCCACTTTTGAAACCCACTTGGTTTGAACAAGAGCTCGCTAACTAACCAAAAGTATAGTATCAGTATCCGCCACCCCCTGCCGGCCCCTCAGCCACGACATGCACCCGCGTGGTGGGTGGATTTGGTCAAAAAGGATGGCAAAACAGATAAAGAAAAGAGAGGGAATATTTTACAAAGAATAAAGAAGCAAAACGTCCCCATTCCCATTTGCAAATATATTGAAAATGGCTTTTGTTATTTTCCTTTTCTTAGTGGGGTTTGAGGATGAAAAAGAATCTTAAACTTTTGATCGTCACTGAGAGTTGTTACGTACGTACAAGGAGGAGAGTGTGAATGTGACGCATCATGAATTTGGTCACACCCCACAAGATATATATATATATATATATATATATTTGTACTTGAATATCGCTTTGAGGTATTTTGGTATTTTGTGGATTCTATTTTTTTTTTTTAATTTTAATATCTCAGGCTAATTAGTAAATCCTATCAGTTTTGGATTTTTTGGTATAAAATCTTCTGAATAGGGACCAAAGAGATATTGTTATTATCTTTTTGAGGGCACGATTTTTATTTTATGCATGCACTTTGAAAGTATTGTCTTTTAGGCCTGCAAAAGGGTCAATATTTTGAACTATATCTGAACTATGATATTGAGATTTGGAATGGCGTTATAATGGGAAAATATCGTTGGATTAGGCTGCCAACAGAATTGTTCTGCTGCGGTTTGACGGTTGAGAAGTTAGGAAAAGCCAGTTTTGGAAAATTTCTGATTCTTTTCAGTGAAAGGTAAAAAGAAAAGTAGTATTATCTCCTTTTGACTCCTGCTAGAGAAGAGAACAGAAGGGAAGAAAGAGAAGAAGAAAACTTGCGGAGGGATTTTGAGAGTTTTTTTTTTTTTAACATGTGTTTGGTACATAAGTTGGAATTGAGTTTTTTTAGTTTGAGTTGTTTGACTTTTCGAAGCCTCCGTTTAGTAAGTTAGTTACAGATAAAATTTTTAAGTTGGAGTTGGTCGACTTTTCAAAAACTAGTTATAAATTTTGTTGACTTTTCAGAAAAAAAAAATTAAGATGAAAAAGTACAGTTTAGTTAGAGTTAAACTTAAATACCAAATGGAGGCGAAAACTGCTTAAAATTTTTATGAACTTTTCAGAAAATAGACAAAAATGAGTTGAGTATTTTAGGGTTACAATTGTTGCTCCATGTTGGGATTGGTGTCCATAGAGCATATGATGCTACAACTTTGTTGCGATTTATACAAATAAATGTTTTATTTCACTATAGTTGTATATGCATATGTATGTTTGATACTTAATAAATATTATTAAAGTTCTATAAGTATCTATGTGACCTTAAATAGTGTATATAAGAGTTATATGCCAGAGGATAATATTTAAGGATGATAATTTAAATGATATGTGATAAATAATCAATTAAAGTATGGAATCTTTAATTGAATATCACTAGTGCACGTCATTACCATTAAGAATAGAACGGTCTTGTCCGAACCGTTACTGTAGCGAGATATTTAATGAGTGCACTGTGCATAATGTGATTATGTAGGACATGGGACGCAACGTGATATGAATTGCTGATAATTTCCATTAAGTATAGTCGATTCTAATCACGTCAACCAATGGTCATATATAGAATGATCTTAAACCTGAGTTATTAACAGACTTCTATTTGTGGAATCATGTCTTTTGATTTACTCAATACGAATTTGAGTATCAAATCTTTTTCCTTATATTTTGGAGATATAATGAAGTAAGTAACCGTGAATGTTAATTTTACAAGATGGAATCCATTCCTTCTAATTTAAGAAGTAGATTAATAATTTCATTGCGTGTTGATTCGAGACTTGAATAGTATGAGCGCTCAATTCGTGATTAACTTCATGAATTTACTCAATTCGTGATTAACTTCATGAATTTATCATTCATTAGAGAACCAATGGTGCTTAAGGATCAAGATGTAATTAGAGAGGTTAACGGATTTTACCTTGCTCTAATTATGGATTATTTATGGAGAATTGATTTATATATAATGGCTATATCAAATGGACGACTCTATTTTTTGAGTAATTAGTGTCTATTTTTATTATTTTATTGTCACAAATATTTCTTTGTTACTTAAATAATTAATTATGAATTAATTGTATTATTTAATTAATGGAGATTATTTAAATGTTAAAATTGGATGACACGTTCACTCACTGTGTATACACTTATTACTAGTGGGTGGGACCTACCAATATGTAGATTGATATATGCTAGTTTCTTATTTCTGAGATCATAGATATTTATAAATATATATATATATATATATATATATATATATGTTGATATGTGTATATGAGAGAAAGGGAAAGAAAGAAAACCATTTTCCTTCTTTCCGGATTTTATATATAATACATATATTTATAAATGTGATATATTTATATATATTATGTATTTTATAATTTATAAAAAGGTTTCGTTGAAACCTTACACTGCGCACATATTTATATATACGTATTATATGTATGATATATATACTTATGTATATTATTATATTATATTTTGAGTATAATATAACAAGTTTTCAATTTTGTGTTGATCTTAATTTTGTTGGGAATATTCAAAATTCAAGATGGAGATTTTAGGTAATTTATATTGTTCTATAAATATGATTTATATCAAGGTAACAGAATGAGAACTTTTGGTTCAAGATTTTTGGTTGGTAGACTTTTAGTCCCAAAGCGAGAAGAGTTCTCCTTTGTATCATTTGTTTTTTCTCATGTGTTGAGAGCCGAAACAAAGACACCAAAAATGAGTGAGTGGATCAATTTCTCAATAGGAACGCCCATCCGTCCGTTCAATCAAGCGATAAAGATAAGGTGTGAAAGAACATGATCATTAAGAATATGATCATTCGTGGGTTCAAAAGTTTATTTTAATGCAATTGACTTAATTGGACAACAATACAATTCTCACTCTCTATCTCTTTTATATATATTAAATTAATATAACTATAGAACGACGATGAAAGTTTGAGAAATTTTTATTTTTCACGGTCTCACGCTTTCGCTAGTTTTTCGCCAATATTGGTCTTCGAAACCAACACTCCAAACATCCCAAGTATCTTGTGTCAAGGAGATATGCATGTGTAAGATTTTAATTGGCAAACTTTGTTCTCACGTGTTATTCCATGTTAGCTTCCTTTGAAAACACGTATGTATACTTGCATTGAACCATGGATTAAATATTACATAGAATCAAATATATGAATTGAGAACAAAGTATATTGCATTAAAAAAAAAAAAAAAACTTTTGACAACGAGCTAATCAGTGTATCATTGCTGACATTGCATACTTGAATAGGGCAAAACGTAACTGCAAGTCAACTTGTGGGCATTAAATCACATAGCAACAACCGACTGAGTCACATATGCTGTCATATTTTATCGCGTTTATTAACTATCTTCCAATATATTATTTTGACAATTCATTCAAAAAACAGTTAAAATCTAAGATAATTAATAGAATTATGTTCGACTTTCTGAGGATATTGAAGAATACTGCCGTCTATAAAGATCATGGACAGATGGTAGAGATTCTTATTTTTTAGGCAAGTACAAAGATCACAATCCGACGTCAACTATTGACTTCAACAATATGGTTTATTCCTACTATCGTTTTATATAGATATAGCTTGAAAGATCTGTAAATATACATATCAGATCTTGAAATGAAAAGAAATGTGAGGATGGTGGAGATTACTGGGGAACAAATTCCTTTTTCTCGGAAGAGTGACATTTGGAGAAGAAATTTCTTTCAATCTTCCCATTTGGTCATTCGTAGCACGGAGTATACACGGATTCACTTTTTGGCCACCGATTATTATCTCATATATATATATATATGTGTGTGTGTGTGTGTGTATTTATAAATCAATGTACATTATTGTTTTTAATATATGGAATTGACGAATTAAGAAGATGGAATAAGGTGAACATAAAAAGTACTGTAGAAAAAAAAAGATAAATAAGAAGATAGTGGGATAATTGAAGAGAATAAAGTTGAATGCCCATTTGCATGTACTTGGAATTTGAAGGATATCCATTTCTCAGACCAGTACTCTACTCAAAACTGTAAGTAGGTTATGTAATATCTGAATTATGCAGCGTCGCATAATATAGAAGTTAGAATATATAATATGTTGTTTGTAGGTCAATAGGATCAACATGTCAATAAGTTGACCTTTTTGTTATGTAAGAGTCGCAACTATAACAGCATAGTCAACACAATCACTTGACAACTATAAGACATTATTCAAGTTGCAATGTATGTATTAACAATAGTGTATAGCCATGTACGTCTGCTTTGCTTAAAAAAAAAAAAAAAAAGACCAGTCTTGGTTGAATACCAATTAACTCACCTGTCAGATTTTTATTGATAAATGTAATTAATTGATATAATAACGCTTTAAATATTAATTAATAAAAGATTGAAAACTCATATACCACATAAGTTGGTACTCAAAAATTAAAATTAGAGTTGGTGTCCAAAGTTTTTTTTTTTTTTTAAATAGTGTATAACCATGTGTAATGTTTTCTGCCTTCCGCTATTTGTGGGTCTACATTTTTTTTATTAAATTAATGTGTGATGTTGGATAATTATTATAATTACTGTTATTATTATTTATTTATTTTTTATTTTTGGCGATGTTGATAATTTTCAACTTGCGTCATTGACCAATAAGGAATAAAACTTACTGACTGTGAACAATCTGATTGAAGATCTCAGATCATGAGAATCCAAATGTGACGATATAGTGATGAGAGTTCAATAACCCACTTGGCACACAGATAGAGCTCAAGAAGGTGCAAAACCACCTCTTTCCACACAGGCCATTCATTTGGTCTAATATTCCCATCTCATTCTCTATATAAAGGGGCTTCAAAGTTCCAAACACAATCACTTCCCCAACCCACAAACACAACAATTTCCCTCTATACTCCACAAAAAGAGGAGAAAAAAAAAAAAAAAAAAACTACACCCCAACTGTATGAAATTTAGAAGAATGGCAGCCATCTCCCTGGATCCAAGGTTCAAACACCACCCTGCAGTAGCCAACAAGAACCACCACCAACAAGGCGCCACCGCTACCCGCCACCGCCGAGGAGATCGAAGGCCTAATTCGGGTCTCGAAAGACGGGCACATTGAGAGGCCGGCAATCATCCCCAATGTCCCTTGCACTTGGTCACTAGACCAAAACCTCGTGACATCAAAAGACGTCTCCATAGACAAACTCACCAACTTATGGGCACGCATTTACGTCCCTAGTAATTACTATCCAATTCACGACGAGTCACTACCTTTGCTCGTCTACTTCCACGGCGGCGGCTTCTGCGTCGGCTCCGCTGCGTGGAGCTGCTACCACCAATTCCTCGCCAACCTCGCCGCCAAAGTGGGCTGCGTCGTCGTGTCGGTTAATTACCGTTTAGCCCCCGAAAACCGCCTCCCGACGGCCTACGAGGAAGGTTTCAACGCCGTCATGTGGATCAAACAGCAGGCTACGAACCCCGCCAATGAAAACAAGTCCTGGTTGAGCAAGTGCAACATGTCCAGCTTGTTCTTGGCCGGGGACAGCGCCGGAGCCAACATAGCCTACCACGTCTCGACGCGCTTGGCCGCAATTAGCGACGCCGTTTTGAGGCCGTTGAGGCTAAAAGGCTTGGTTCTGATCCAGCCTTTCTTCGGAGGAGAGACGAGGACGGCGTCGGAGAAGTGCGCGAACCAGCCGCCGAACTCGGCGCTGACGCTGTCGGCTTCCGACACGTACTGGCGGCTTTCGCTGCCGTCGGGCTCGAGTCGGGACCACCCTTGGTGCAACCCGCTGGCCGGTGGCTCGGCAAAGCTGCGCGAGCTGAGGGTCCCGGCGACGATGGTGTGCGTTTCGGAGACGGATATATTGAGGGACAGGAACTTGGAGTTCTGCAACGCCTTGGTCAGTGCGGGGAAGAAGGTCGAAACGACAATGTACAGAGGCGTTGGTCATGCGTTTCAGGTTCTCCATAACTCTCAGTCCTCTCAGGCTCGGACCCAGGAAATGATGTCCCATATCAAGAGTTTCATAAATCAGTAGTTGGTTAGTCTGTGTGGAAACTGATCATTACTGGTTAATGGTGTGTATGTGTATATATATAGGTTAATACACACACACACACACACACGAGGTGTGTATTTATATTTTGTTTCTTTTCTCATGTATAGAGGTTATGAATAAATGTGTTTTTATTTGATGTACTAGTATACTTTTTAGCATGTCGTAGTTCAAATGATGACAAATGTTCAAAACCATTGGTTTTTTTTTTTTTTTTTTTTTTTTTTAAGTTTATATTATGAATTCAAACTCTGTAATTTAGAGTCTCGTTTGAAATCACCGAGAGGCTATCATACTATTATAAAAAGTAATTAATCATTTCTCTCAATTTAATTAGACAATTTCATTTTAATAACACACATTTTGTGTTTGTTAAGATTAATTGAAATGAATCATTTAGATGGTCTATTTACCATTTACACATTACTATTAAAAAAACCAAGATCCAGACCCCGACCTCGATCCTGACCCCGACTCCCTCAATTTTGATCCATCTAGATATGAATTACATGACGTGTGGGTTATAAATTTAACAAATAATTTAATTAGATGGTTCTCACAGCTTACTCCATTCTCTCTAATCTCTCTCTTTCAATAACTAACCAAATACATATTTGAATATTATGTTCAAAAATTATGTTCAGAATATTAACATCTAAACGTTAATTTGAATGACAATCCAAATGTTTCAGTTCAAATATTTTCATTCAAATGTTTGCATCTCAAATGATATTATTCAGATGATACACTCAAACAAAGTTTTATTATTATTATTATTATTATTATTATTTTTTAAACTTAAGGGTTATTGAATTACCGTTGGTTTATATATATATATATATATACTTGCAACCACTAAAAAATTGGTTTTCAAAACCCCACAAAAAAAAAAAAAAGAAAAGGAAAAAAAAAAGAGCAGAGATCAGATCTTGATCTGCTTTCTTTCATGTATGACTAGTATGCTTTTGAATAGGCAACAAAAGGTATTCATATATGCCTTCTTGGACCACGAAATAATTGAATTCTTTTTTTGGTTAGAAATCATCCTCTCTTTTTTTTAGTTTAAACTTTGTTCAAGTGCAAAGAGATATTGATTTTGACATTCAGACTAATTGTTGGAAAACAAGATTCAAGAAAACAAATTAAACCCAAGAAAATGTGTCACGATACTTACAACTTCTTAGTCCTTTAAGTTTTACCCGTGTTTGTTTGGTGCACAAGTTGAGTTTGAGTTGAGTTGAAATTTTTAAGTTTGAATAGTAATTTTTGTTGACTTTTTCAGAAAAGACAAAAAACATGATGAAAAAAGTACAGTTTAACTTGAGTTAAACCGGTGTGTCAAACGGGGCCGTAATAATGACATTTACTCAATTGCCTACGGGATTAGAGAGCTTACATTTTGTTTTGCAAGATCAGCAAACCATGTGGTACCTTCTAGTACTGTCGTCCAGTCGTGGTGATTGTGCGATGAGGCCGTGGCTTGCAAGCTGGCAATGAAGGCTACCTCCATAAGATTAATTAGGTATGTTTAGAGCAACATCTCCAGATTATAAAACATCATCTGAATTTTAAAATCTTAACTTTATATCAAACTTTTTATTTTTTTCATTTTAAAAAACTCAAATTTTAAAAGTCTAAATTTTCTCATTTCAAATCAAAATAAGATGATTTTTATATCAAAATACTTGTAACGACAAGACAAATAAGAAAAAATCTATTTTGCTTATTTTTTTTCAAACACATCTCAAATTTTTACACTATTTTCTATTTGAACTTTTTCAAAAATTTTCCCTCTAAATACATATTTCTAACCCAAAATTCAGAACACCATCTTCAGATGTCTACCTAAACGGGCTCTTAAGAACTATTGTCATTTTCGTCTTATCATTGTTGAAGATTTTACACGATAATTGATTGAGCTGGGATAATTGATTGTATAGATTAATTTGTTTCTGGATTGTATAATCTGTTTCTTAGCTCATATTCTATAAATTATTTATTTTTCAGTTAGTTAATATACACTCTGAATACCATTCTCTCATGCTATATTTGGTGTTTCATCTCAAACTCAAATTTTTCATCTCAGATTTTGTCTTTTTCTGAAAAGTCAACAAAAATTATAACTAGTTTTTTAAAAGTCAACTAATTCCAACATAAAAATTTCATCTCTAACTAACTTATCAAACGGAGGCTCAATCTCTATTCTTTCTGAAATTAAGGGCTTGTTTGGCATTTAAGTTTAACTCCAACTAAACTATACTTTTTCATCTCAGTTTTGTCTTTTTCTGAAAGTCAAATAAATTTATAATTAATTTTTGAAAAGTTAACCAATTTCAACTTAAACATTTTATCTCAAACTCACTTACCAAATAGAGGCTTAAGTTCCACATCTTTTTCGAGGTGGCCACGAGTACCTCTTTTTCCAGGCCACTAATAAGGAGATGATCTCGTCTGCATTTTAATGCTTTTACCCGGAGAGGAGAGAAAACCGTGACTAAATCCAAGAGAAGAAACCTTATTTCATACGGATAGAATGGAAGAAGGAAGGAAAAGAAAAGAAAAAACTTTGATAACGATTAAGAGGTAGATTACCTCCCAACCACCACTCAAGTCTGTAGAGGACCGTCTAGCAAATGCAATCTCTCCCATAGGTGCGAAGGAAATACATTGCACTCGGAAGGGGTTGGATTGAGACAAATGAGGGTTGGAACAACCGGTTTTTTGTAATATCGTGGTAAAATCTCCTATCGCAGTCCAAGGTTCCGAGATTCTCGCGGCAATGTTGACCAAAAAGAAAGAGGAACAGATTCGGGGGGAAAACAATTTCTGTAGAGTTTCTTACAAAGTTAAAAAAGGAAAATTATGTGGAAAAGAGATGGTCAACTTCTCTATTTCAAGAGTAGGAGTTGCCTTGAAATGGGCATCAAAACCCTACATTTCTCCCGCCCCAACCCTATACATGAGCACAACCATCTCACCATACTTTGGGTTAAAACCATGCCCCAAAACACCGCCATTTCATAGCACCCACATGGCCACACTCCCACACTACAACTCCCTATCTCACAAACTTTAGCATAATGCAACTAAATGTCATGCCACAATCACACACTAAACAGCCTTCACACCTTGTCGTGCTAGCCACAACCACCGACTCGACCACCCGCTCGACACCAAGCACCCTTATCATCACGAGTGCCGTCGTGCTCAAGTCACTCACCCCTTTGCTGTGAGTACTCCCTTCGCCAGAGCCATCCAACCCCTTGTATTGAGTTCCATTTTCCATGTGAATTGAAATCCTGCCCCCTATAGTTAAATGTTAATTCTATGGTTAGTAAAATGGATGAAAAAATAGAAATGTAGGAAAAGTAAAATATCAAGGTCGGGATAAATAAAAAAGAGTAACCGGGAGATTTTCTTTAATGTTGTTTGAAAGAAATGCATACTCTTAATAGAAATAAGAAGATTAATAAGAGTGATTAAAGTCAAAATATTTATTTGTTTTACCAAAGTTCTATCTCTCTCCTTTCTAAAGATTGAAATATTAGGAATGATAGGTCTTTTAGATTTACGGCTTTTTATTTTCTTAATTTTCTCTTTATCAAACAATCTAAAATTCATTTTTATCCTCCAAAAATCCTCATTTAATTTCCTTTATCTCCCTTTTTCACTCTACAAACACGTAGGCCAAGACAAATCTTTTTATATATCATTTCAACTCTCCCTCATGTTTATCAAATAACAAGAAAGATCACTCTAATTCTCTTATATTTTATAGAGTATAAAAATGAGAGGAAATTAATTGTTGGAAAAGTGATATATCAGTTAAAAGTATATACCAAATCAATTAAAATTTCATGTTATATTGTCTCTCAAATTTTCTTTTTCTTTTTTTTTTCCTCAAACACACTATAAAAAGTTATTCTCTTTTTATTTCTTCACTTGAATTTTTAAGTCCTCCTTCCATTTTTATTTTTATCACATCTTTATGTGTTTAGCTTAAATGAGTTTTAATCCCTCTTGTTATTGTAATGCCCAAACACCTCTTATGTTCGAAAAATCAGTAGCAAAATACTCTTTGAACCAATTAGATTTTTGAAAATGTCAAACTTATCCATCCTAATCTATCTTAAATATTATTTTAAATATGATTTAACTAAAAAAATTAAATAAAAATTTAAAATGTTCAAATAAAAAGTATTTCAAATTTCAATTATTTTGATAATTTCTTTAAGCTTCACGATTGATTTTAGTTGATAGTTTAGTTTGACTATTGTATAAAATTGTATTTTTATTTTAAGTGTTTGATCTAAATTGTATACAGGCTGGGAGGGTTAAAATTTGTATTTTCAAAAATTTAATTGCTTCAAATTTTCTGACTGATGGCAAAATGTACTTTTTTAAAAAATATTTCAATGGCAAAAATTGTACTAAAACAAAATACATGGATGTTTTTGGTATTTTCGCAACGACGGTGCTGATATCTTATTCGAGTAAGGGAGGAAAAAAAAAAAAAAAAGCAAACTCCTGAAGTAACATCCATCCACGTGTCGCGTAATTTTTACGCGAACCGAACGAACTGTATCGAATGTACGCAGTCAATCTTTCGCTTCACTTCTCGTTACCAGGATTTTTTTTTTTTTTTGCTAGAAATTTTTTTGTTTGATTAAATTATTTTAGTTTCTTTTTTGTCTTTAATTTTTGCAGATCAAATCCAACACGAACAGTTCGAAACTTCGAACCTCCTGTTTTCTTCAAACATGGAGTATTTCCCATTTCATTGAAGATTTCTCTTCAATTTTCATTCTCGAGTTTTCTTGATTGTTCTTCCGCGAAGAACCGCCAATGGCGAGGAACTACGTTCGAGAGAACGTGCCTCTCTCGCGGTTCGGCGTGTTGGTGGCTCAGCTGGAGTCCATAGTCGCCTCCGCAGCCCAACAGTCGCCGGAGCCACTCCTCTGCTTCGATCTCCTCTCCGATCTCATCTCCGCCACTGATGAAGAGCCCAAGGTCCCTCTCTCTCTCTCTCTCTCTTCAAACTACTCCTTTGCTTTCTCTTCCTCAGAAAACCACTGCTTGAGTCGGATTATTCTTTGCGTTGATCAGTTTTTGCTTGCGTAGAATTCCGCCATTGTTGTGTAGACGAGGAAATGCCGATTCGGTTGATGTGAAATTCGATATGATTGCTTAGACCTTTACCCGTTTTCAGTGCATTTCAACTTAAATTAATCGTTTTTCCGATATTCTTCCTTTTCTGGATTGATTCATTGTCTTTGAGTTCATGTGAGCGTTTAATGTTTTAAAATGATCAATTTTTGGAACATATGCATTGGAAGGAAGCTACCTGGTGATTGATAATTCACGTGCGGACAAAATTAATTTCAGGAATCAATCTTGTTGTGGCAAAGGAAATGTGAAGATGCTCTCTATTCCTTGCTTGTTCTCGGAGCTCGGAGGCCGGTACGGCATTTGGCGTCTGTGGCAATGGCTAAGATTATATCCAAGGGAGATAGCATTTCAATATACTCAAGAGTGAGCAGTCTCCAAGGATTTCTCTCTGATGGGAAAAGGAACGAACCTCAAAAAGTTGCTGGTTGGTCGAAAACTATTTGAACTTAGGGCGTTGTCTATTTTTATTTTATGTTCTTATATATAGTTGACACTATCATAATTGTTGTAATTGCATTTCTGCCTGATATTTTTATTTATTTATAAATTCTGTGAATCGATTTTACAGGTGCTGCGCAATGCTTAGGAGAACTATACAGACATTTTGGGAGAAGAATTACATCTGGTTTACTTGAAACAACTAATATTGCCACAAAACTAATCAAATTCCATGAGGTAGTCCCTATCAATTTGCAAATTTACTTCTTAGCGAGTAAAAATCCATGCAAGAAAAGCAACAAAAGTGAGAGAAGGAACATTCTTTTTTTTTTTTTTTTTTTTTTCATGAATTGGATCAACTAGCAAAAGAAGGAACCTCTTTACTTAATGCTGGGTAATATTCTTCGCGGCATACTAGGTGGTGCTACTTCTACTTTCTAGTATTTTGGTGCTATTTTTAGGTGGTCAAGTAGGTTAAAGTAAAATGCTTGGTTCATGCAAAGCTTGTTGGCCTAAATTCCAACAAGTCAAAGAGCCTTCTGCTGGCCTTCCCTTCTTGTTTCATTTCTTTTCTTATTATAATTCTTGTCAAATGCATCATCTTCAGGAATTTGTGAGACAAGAGGCTCTGCACATGCTTGAGAGTGCTCTTGAAGGCTCTGGTGGTAGTGCTGCTTCTTCAGCATATACAGAATCCTTCCGTATCATCATGCGATTTGCTGTTGGGGATAAATCGTTTGTAGTCAGAATAGCCGCTGCGAGATGTTTAAAGGCATTTGCCATCATTGGAGGACCAGGTTTGGGAGTGGGGGACCTTGACAATTCGGCCTCCTATTGTGTCAAGGCAGGTTTCTTCTTTATCACGTTTTGTTTACTATCCTTCCAGTCTTCTACTTCTAAAAATATGCTGAGTCTTTTCTATGTGCGCATTTCATGTTTTTACTTCCTACTGATGATTGCAACAGGCCCTTGAGGATCCCGTTCCATCTGTTCGGGATGCATTTGCTGAAGCATTAGGGTCCTTGCTTGCTCTAGGAATGAATCCTGATAAGCAGGTTTCTATTTTATTATTAATTTTTTTCCAATCAGAAGTTGAAGATCCAATTGTTATACTGACTGATCGAAACAGTTTGGAATTTTACATGCAAAAGAAACAAGAAAGAAAAGTACAAAAAGGAACAAATTAATTTGCTGAAAGTACAGAACAAGGCAGGCTGTGCAATAAATTTCTTGTTATGTTTTTATAATTGGAGAAAATTTGGAAGTTAAAGTGCAGTCCTATTAAGTTTCTGAAATGGTTGAAATACTAAGGTATACTATATTCTATAGAAGAAATTATTCTCTAGAAATGCGTTATGATGTAAGTAATCAACAATTGGGTTCAAATAGCTAGATTTCTCATTCTTGTTCCTATATGAAGTAATATGCAAGTATGTTGGTTTCTTAAATAATTGGATTCATATGTTGTTGTATTGTTAGATTTGGATGTGGTTCTACTGCAACTATTTAAATATCTTGCTTTCCCTATATCCTCTTTGCAATCTCAAGATTTTTGGTTTTACTAGGTTCAACCAAAGGGAAAAGGTCCTCTTCCAGCCAAAAAGATAGAAGGTGGATTGCAGAAGTATTTAACTTTGCCCTTCACAAAAGGTAATTTCCTGCCTGAAGTAGTTAAATTGTTTCAGCATTAATGGTTGAAATAATCACGTTACTTTTTCAACTAACAGGTACGCAAATGGCTTGCATTTTACTTTACTCTTTGAGGACATACATTGCCTGCAAAATATGAATATATCTGTATATGAACTAGTCAACATTATTTTACTTCTCATTCACAATCCACAGCACAGAACTATTTTGACAAATTGTTCATTAAGCAGCAAGTGGCCTGCGATCAAAGGACGTGCGAGTTGGCATTACCTTGTCTTGGGTATTCTTTTTACAGGTAAATGCTGACAACTTTTTCTTGGCCAAATAACAATTGTCTTCACCAGATGGGGGTAAATAGCAGAACATCATAAGCAGTAATGCTGTTCTATGAGGAACAAATCTTTGTTTGTAAAAGACTTTCTGGTGAACTATTGGAATCGCTCATTACTGAAGTTGCCTTATCCTCGCGTGTACTTAATAATTTTTTTTCCCACCTTTTCAATAAACATTCTTTAGTGTCTCTTTTAAGGAAAGGAGATATTCTTTTCAGCAGTTATGCTGTTGAATGATGCATTGCTGCTGGCTTGAAATATTTGCGACTTATAGTTGTAACGCTTATGTTTAAGGTAGTAATGTTTGGGTTCTTTTATGGTTAAATATTTCCATTCACAAGTGTTCATTGTATTAATATCTTGCAGGCCATTCGTCTGAAGTATCTGCAATCAGATAGTGAGCTCCAGGACTATGCTCTGCAAGTAATGGAAATACTTCAGACTGATGCTTCTGTTGATTCCCACGCACTGGTATCTCATCAATAAGTCACAAACTTTTACCCTTACTTTTCCCCTCCACTAGTGTTCTTTTTAGCTGATACATAGATTTTCAATTAGATTACTCTCTTTCTTGAGTATCCGTTGTTATCAGTTTTTTAATGATATGAGAAAGTGAAACAGGAATAGGGCTAAGTGAACAAAATGTTGAGCTAGCCTCTAAATTTCTGTTGTAACATAATGGTGTATTTATAATTCTTATTTAGCAGTTATGCAGTAGGCTATTTAATCTAGCGAACAAAATATCAAATGATAATAATAGCATTCTAATATCTTATAAAAAAATGATATCATCTAAAAAAGTTTTAGTTGATTTAGAGTGAGGACGAGGCTATTTGAATTTATATGCTTTGCAGTGGTTTGTCTTCGACAGCTCGTGAATAATATCTCATTTTGTACCTCTTATGATTTTGAGTTTGTAAACTAACTTACTCTGTATGTTATAAATGAATAACACTATATTACTGTTTTTTTTTTGGAGGGAAATAATATCATGAAATGTTGGTTGCTATTAGTGATTATCTCCATTTTGAAGATACTGACTGGCCATTCGTTGTTTGCTGAAGGCGTGTGTTCTCTATATACTTCGCGTTGGTGTTACTGATCAGATGACGGAACCTACGCAGAGGAACTTTTTAATTTTTCTTGGAAAACAGGTGAGCACAAGTTTTTGAACGTTGTATTTTAATTGTTTCAGACATCAGATACTCTGATGGCTGCCTAAAATTATATGATGTCTCTAAATCAAACTTTCCAATGAAATTTGCAGCTCCAATCACCTGATGCTAGTCCTTCCATTAAAATTGCTGCTCTACGTACCTTGTCATATACCCTGAAAACACTAGGAGAGGTAACACATTGCGATAGTAATGTCTATGTCTATACTGTGAATAGTTAAGGTTGTGCTTACTCTTTCCATATGTAGGTTACATCTGAATTCAAGGAAATGCTTGACAATTCAGTTGTTGCAGCAGTATCGCATTCTTCACAACTCGTAAGCTCTTTACTTCTCTCTGTCATTTGATGCTTCAACATCATTTGCGGTATCTACAGATTCTTTTGTATTTGTGTAATTTCTCCCACTTTAATCCCAAACTTCTAATTTGCAGTGAAAGATGTGCGTAGATCATCAAAATGTCAGCTTGTAGTCAGATTTTACTTTTGTAATTGTAGTCTGATTGTAGATTCCTTTCTCCAACCTTTGTTTATGCATGATCTTTTTTGTGAATAATTTGTTCCCATATAAAGTTCTATAGGTGTTGGCTGGAGTCTATAGTTATATATTTGCAGGTTTGTGTGGAAGTATAAACTAAGAGGACCAGGTTTGGAGAGGAAGTTCTTTAGTTTTGATTCTTTTTCCTTCATTATTTTCCTTACTTTGTAGTTTTTGCCTGTATTTTTTTTCCTGCCTTATTCTTTCCTTGATTGGAAATTTGAATTTTAATATGAGATGGTCTGATATCTGCTTTTTCACTAATTTGGTTTTCCAATGAGATTAATTTTGATGCCATGTAATACTTGGAGTTAATTTATACCTCATTATTGGAAATAAAAAGTATTAGTTTTTATGGTTTCTATAGTAGGCTTTGGAAGCTTAACGTTGAGTGGAATCTATGATCAGGTACGAATTGAGGCTGCTTTAACGTTGCGTGCATTGGCTGAGGTTGATCCCACCTGTGTTGGTGGTTTGGTTTCATTTGTTATCACCATGTTAAATGCTTTAAGGGAGAATCTTCCCTTTGAAAAGGTGAAGTTTGCTAGTTTTGTTGCTTTCATTTTATTGTTCATTTGTTAGTTGTGATAATATGATAATCAGTCTAGATTTCTTCAAATCTTTATTTGTTTACTTTATTTATCAATGGATCATTTCCATCTTTAGATTTCTGAAAAGTTGAAAGTATGGTTGTTACTGATGTTTTATGTTTCTATGTTGTCCTATATTTAGTTTTTAGGGATATACGAACCATACTTTTGGTTGCTACTATTAAATACTTGTTTAAAATTAGTAGTAAATGAATTTGCTAAATAGACATTGTTTCGCTAGTTTCCCTCTGATTATTACCATTTAACCTTGGTGGTCTGAGGCAAAGGGAGCTGTAACTTCTTCTTCTTCTTCTGTTTTTTTCTTTTTTCTTTTCTCTTTATTTATTTTATTTTATTTTTTTAAAAAAGAAATAAATTAATATCTGTGTTTAAGTGGTACCCATATTTTGTTTTAGGGGAGCAACTTGCAATCAGATCTGAACTCTTTGCATGGGCAAGCTACTGTTTTAGCAGCTTTCGTGTCCATCTCCCCAAAATTACCTCTTGGGTATCCGGCTAGGTAACTATTTGCTCTCTTCCTGATAATGAATTTGTTCATGCCTCCTAATGGAGAGATATCCTTAGTACAGATAACGTATTATGTTGGATTAGTGTAATACAATGTCACTAAGATCTTACCCTATGAAAAGAGATTACACATGTTAGGATTACTGTTTAGGTTTAGGATCGTGAAAGAAGGTACTTCTGATATTTCTAGTTCCAGAATGGAGTGAAGCAGATACATCAAATTGGCATTTCAGACCAGCACAATATTTTGTGATATCAAAATCTTTTTTTATTTTTTTAATTTTTAATTTTTTTTAAACGTACTGCAGAGATGTTTTAGACGATTGAGAAATAAAAACTAACCGATTTTACTTCTCATTTTCATTTCTCGGAGTTACTTTTTTCCTGTAGTTTCTCTTTACACCCTTATTTTGAATATCTGAGTTTACTATTATTGCATCTAGCACCTCTTAGCCTTCTATGCCCGTATTTATTGATCGTTTTTTTTTCCCTTTTCTTTTGGTCATTATAAATGCTAATTAGTTGTGTTTTTGTCCTTAGATTGCCCAGTTCTGTGCTTGAAGTTTCTAAGAAAATGCTGTCAGAATCTAGTCGGAACCCTGTAGTTGCTGCAATTGAACAAGAGGCTGGCTGGTATCTTTTATCATCTCTTCTGGCCTCCATGCCAAAGGAGGTATACCATAAAACCTGAACCAAATTTACTTCACCATATCTCTGAGAGGGGGGGGGGGGGGGGGGGGGGGGGGGGGGGGGGGGTGGTGGAGGGGAAGGCATCCAGGCCTAACCCTATATGCTGTACTTGAACTATACAGGAGATTGAAGACCAGGTTTTCGATATTCTTTCCTTATGGGCTGACATCTTTAGTGGAAGTCCAGAGCATGAATTTAAACAAAGTGGAGATTTAACATCAAAGATTCGGTAAACAAGTGTAGAGTATTTCTATTTTGTTTTCTTACTTTTTACGACCCGATGCATTCTGTTCTTCTGAACATGAAACTCTCTTTTGACCTTTTTTGATATTTCCTTGTTCCATATTTCAAACTTGTAAGACTGAAATGTGTTGAACATTTACAATGGGTTTGGTTATACTAATTATTTAGTTATTTATCTATCTTCTGGTAGAATATGGGCTGCAGCAGTTGATGCTCTTACATCATTTTTGAAGTGCTTTGTTTCTCCTAATTCTTTCGATAGTGGGATTTTACTTCAGCCAGTGCTTGTATATCTGAGTAGGTATGCTTATTGCCACAAATCACATGGTGTCCTTACAAGTTTTTTTATCCAACCCTGTGCCCAAATTAATTTTGAAGTTTTCTTACATGACGCAAAACAGGGCTTTGTCCTATATTTTAGCAATAGCAGCAAAGGATATGAAGAATACGAAGCCCGAAATAGACATATTTATTATCAGAACGTTAATAGCATATCAGTCTCTTCCTGATCCAATGGCATATAAGAATGACCACCCACAAATTATTCAATTATGCACAACACCATTCAGGTAACGTTCTTGAACGTTTTAGTTGCGCATTACTCTGCTTTATTTTTTAGACTATTCTTCACATTCCATTTTGACGACAATGTGATTTTAGTTTCCAGTCTTTTTAAATATCTTACGAAACGGAAACTGGTTTGGCTTTTTTCCCCTAAACTTTCTGGTTTAACTTAGCAGGGATGCTGCTGGATGTGAAGAAAGTTCGTGCTTGAGGATGTTGTTAGACAAAAGAGATGCATGGTTGGGTCCCTGGGTTCCAGGAAGGTGTCTACCTTTTTAAATTCTGTTTAGATTCAATGTCGTTTGTTTGTTGGGCTAAATGTCTTTCATTTCAACCTTAAGAGCATAGCGTTATGAATCTTTTTGTAGCTAATGATGGAGTCCTCCTTACAATTTTAGTTATAGAGATAGTTCTTACTTAATCTTGTTTGCTTAGGGACTGGTTTGAAGATGAACTTCGTGCTTTTCAAGGGGGGAAGGATGGCCTCATGCCTTGTGTGTGGGAAAATGAAGTTTCCAGGTTTCCTCAAGTAATGAAAATTCTTTTATACTGTTTAGTTTGCATTATACCACAATCCGAGATTATTATAATTTTTCTGGCTAGTAATAAACTAGGGATGAGTTTTCCATTCAGAGATTCTGCAACTTTTCAATATTCCCGTGGCTTGGTTTTGTCAATTTCACTATTTACTGCCTTGCCTTTTCTGCATTCATCAAATCGTGATGATGATTTTAAAAATTCCTAGTCTTCGTTGCCGGAGTTTCAACTTTCAATACTTTCTTCTGGATTGAAAAAGAACTGCATCTCTCTCTGTTCCTCCCACTCACGAGAATTGGATTAGCCAACCAGTTAAAATCATGCCAGAGTGCAATCGCCCTCAATCTTTTCTTTAGTTTTCATTGCTAATAAGGAAGTTTGGCCCGTTGCTTCTGTCCCATAATTCTTTGATCCGACACAAGAACCAATATCTGGCAATATTTATTCTTGCTTTGAATTTTTAGTGTTATTGTTTACTTTTCGTTGCTTTATTTGTCTTCATAAGCTGAGACCATGAAGTCTGAACCAATCAACCATAGCATAACCAACCAGTTGCTTTTTTGTATTATTGTTTATTTTTGGTTGCCTTGTTTATCTTCGTAAGCTGAGGATTGAATTTGATCATGAAGCCTGAACCAATCAACAAGACCTTGGTGAACCAGATGCTGCTATGTTTTGGACTCGTGTTTGCTTCTCAGGTAGGGGAACGTGGTAAAATATTTGCAACTGTGTTATGAGTTTCTTGTTCTTAACAAAGTTAAAATTCCCAGGATAGTGGTGGTATGCTGTCACTTCTCGGAGTTATTGAGCAGTGTCTAAAAGCTGGAAAGAAGCAGACCTGGCATGCAGCCAGTGTCACCAATATTTGTGTGGGGCTACTTGCTGGATTCAAGGTGCTTATAATCTCTAGCTCATACATATCTTGGGGTTTGGCCTTGTCTAGTAATTTAATGATTGACTTTCACTCTTTGTTTCATCCTCACCTCAGGCTTTGTTTTTTTCTGCATCCCCGGTCGTTGGGACAGGACATCCTAAACTCTGCACAGGCCATTTTTCAGGTGCCAAAATTTAATCTGCCTATTAATAAATGTTTCATTGATTTGGAATTTTTCTATGTGCTCATATTTTTAACTTTTTATTTGACAGAGCATTCTGTTAGAGGGAGACATCTGCCCTGCACAACGAAGAGCTTCCTCAGAAGGTCTTGGTCTTTTAGCTCGCCTTGGAAATGATGTCTTTACAGCAAGAATGGTCAGTTTTGCATCCGTTTTACCAGAGCGCTTTTTTTCTTTGCCTTTTGTGCTGGCATTGAGTTAACATGAATAAGACAGGTGTTTTCACACACACAAACACTGTGTGTGCACGCGTGTGTGTTTATGTGCTTGCACCACATGCACAAACTCTTACTTGCTATTTTGGTGATAAATAGACTAGATTGCTGCTTGGTGACTTGACGGGGCCAACAGATCCAAACTATGCTGGATCGGTAGCCCTTGCTTTGGGTTGCATTCATCGCAGGTGAAACACTTATCTGTTTGCTTGTTTTCCCTCTCACAAAACCTTTTTTTTTTCTTTCAGTTTCTTAGAAGGGATAACGTCTAGAAAGGCTTCCATTTCGTCATGTCCTGATTTCTTTTATTAAGGACTTATTGCAGCAGAAGTAAAAGAAAAAACCTGGAGGAAAAATAACAACCAAGTTTTGTAGTCCTGATACGGAGACTTGTTGACTGTATTGGACCTTTCCTCTTACATGTTTTACCTGCAGTGCAGGAGGCATGGCATTATCAACTTTAGTGCCTGCTACTGTGAGCTCAATCTCTTTGCTGGCTAAGAGTTCAATAGCGGGTTTACAGATCTGGTCTTTGCATGGACTGCTTTTAACTGTCGAAGCTGCTGGTTTATCCTATGTATCTCATGTCCAGGTAATCTTTTCGTTAGGAAATATTTACACGTGAGGAGATAATATTATAGTTCCTTTTTCTTGTGCTGACGTTGATTTTTTCTTTGATATCTGTTATTGTCCGAGTGGAGCATAGAGCTTCATATTAGTTTTTCCAGTTACATGGACTGTTGGTCTTAGTTGACTTATCATATTGCTGTCTGTCTTTTTTCTTTTCGTCTGCAGGCAACACTTGGCCTTGCTTTGGACATTCTTTTGTCCGAAGAGAATGGATGGATTGCTCTTCCGCAAGGAGTTGGCCGCCTAGTAAATGCTGTTGTTGCCGTTCTTGGTCCTGAGCTTGCCCCAGGAAGTATTTTCTTTTCGCGCTGTCAGGTAGTTCAAATGGTTTTCTAACATCTTTTCAACCTATTTTTGTTAGAATGCTGATAGTTTTGGTTGTGTGAACCTGTGTCATCTTTGGAAATGTACTTTTCTTGGACACAATGATCAAATTTGAATCATTGGAAGTTTTTTCTTGGGTTTAGTTCTATTCAGTCATGATACAATTGACCTTATGCATTGATGAACTATTTTATTCAGTCTGTTGTTGCGGAGATAAGCTCTGGGCAGGAAACATCAACAATGCTCGAGTATGTTGGCCACTTAGCTTTTTCCTTATATGTCATACAAATTCTCTTCCACAATTGTTTGTTTTAACCTTTCATGTTTATGGGAGGGTGCGTATTGACTTTCGAAAGAAATTATATCCCTTTTCTTTATTGTTGTTGTTTTTTTTAGGACATTTATAACCTAGCCTGTCATGCTTGCAGGAATGTCCGCTTTACCCAACAACTTGTTCTTTTTGCACCGCAAGCTGTATCCGTTCACTCCCATGTGCAGACTCTTCTTCCTACACTTGCGTCAAGACAGGTTTCTTCACAGGGTCATTAGATAAGTTCTAAAATTGCATATACTTGTCTTTTGTTATTTAATTTTTACTTCTTTCCCCCATTTTTCTACAGCCAGCTTTAAGGCATCTTGCTGTGTCCACTTTACGACATCTCATGAGAAGGATCAGTATGCTCTGTTTTTGCTTATTCCACCAATGATAACTCATCTTAGTGTCATGGATTTTAGCAGTGGTACTATTATTGTGGTCTATTCTTTGCAGGTATCCATTGTTGATGAGCAAATAGAGGATGACTTGTTTCATATGCTGGATGAAGAGACTGATTCTGAGTACGTTAAAGAAAAAAGTCACTTACGTTACTTGGGTTCTTTGTCCTTTCTCCTGTAACCAACATCCAAAATGGTCATGAAAACGTGATATATTTTTTGCACTTTCAGTGAACCGTATCATAAATTGTTAGTTATTCTTCAATTTTACTTTTACATTTAAAATGGTCACTGTAAAAGGACGTGTAGGAGGAAACATTTTTCGTTAGGATGTTTTATGAACTAGTTGTGTCCGATTATCTTGTTTAGTTTTCTCCACTGTAGACTTTTATTAGTGATGATTTGTTTCTATAACATATAAAATCTGTCTTTTCTCCAGTATTGGAAAGTAAAACTGAAAGTTATATTTGGGCTTTATTTATTGAAACGTTAGCATGACTTTGTCTATGAAAGTGATAGATAGAGAGGAGTTCTTCCCCTCTTTTAAATCATGCCTTGGGTTTAAATTTCTTCTGTTCTTCTAGGATTGGAGATCTAGTGCGTGCCACTATTATGCGGTTGCTCTATGCATCTTGCCCTTCTTGTCCATCTCATTGGATATCAATATGTCGTAATGTGGTAAGCTGCTTTTTTCCCTTTCTCTCCACATTTGTCTTCTAATATATATATATATATATATATGATTTTTTTTTTGGTGCAGTATTTTATAATAAGTACAATTTTATTATAATTAACTATTGGATCCGGACCCAGTTCTTGCCTGGAGAAGCTTTGGGATAAGTATGATGAATATCTAAGTTACATAGCCTACAGTCTTTTAAGCACTAATCGAAAGCATATCAAAACTTTTTCCAGGTTCTTGCCACACCCACCAGGAGAGATGTTGAAGGAAAGAATGGCGTAGAAAATGATCCTTCAAATGGTACAGATAGTGATGCAAGTGTGAATTTTGGACACGATGATGAAAACATGGTTTCTAGCTCTAAGCCAGTGGGCAACACGTCTGAAGCTTCCCAAGTGCTGTTCAACAGAGAAAGACACCTTAGAAATAGGACCAGAGTATTTGCCGCCGAGTATGTGGTGTTTTTTCTCTCTCTTTATATAATCTTATGCATCCAAATTTCTTGCATGCATAAGTGATTCAACTTTTTGGGTTTCCACATATTACATTTGTCTATCAAATAATTGTGGTATATATAAACTGTTAGGTGTCTGAGTCATCTCCCTGGAGCTGTTGGAACAAATCCGGCTCATTTTGATCTCTGCTTGGCAAGAGAACAACCCAGCAATAAGCGAACCTCTGGTAATTGGCTTGTCTGCCATGTACAAGAACTTATATCACTTGCATATCAGGTAGCAGATGTGAAGTTTCTTACTTCTCTTGTACTTTGATATATCTCAAACCTTAAACTGCATTTAAGACTTTTTCCCCGAATTATTTGTTCATAGATAAGCACCATCCAGTTTGAGAACATGCAGCCCATTGGTGTGAGACTTCTAAGTACCATAATGGACAAGGTAATTCTATTTTTCTTTCTTCTCTCTCTCTCTCTCTCTCTCCCTCTTTTTTTTTTTTTTTTTTTTTTTTTTTCTTTTCTACTTCTAAGTACCATCAAGGACAAGGTAGTTCTATTTTTCTTTCTTCTCTCTCTCTCTCTCCGCCTTTTTTTTTTCTACTTCTTTTTTCATTTTTTGGGTGGGTGGATGGATAGTAGTAAAGCTGTGTTTTTGATGCAAACCTCTAGAAAAAAGGAGAAATTTCACTAGAAAGACAAAAACACTTTAATCTCAGTGAAGGGTAAGGGAGTTGCATAATGATCCAAATTACTGAATTAAATTGAAGTTCTAGATTGCTCACAGCAGGTTCAGAAACAGATACTAGGATAGATTAACTTACTGGGCACTAATAATATAGCACTTGCTTGAAACATTGCTGGTGTCATCCGGTAATGGAGAAATTTTTGCTGGTTTTCATGTTCATTTTGTTCTCCCAATTTCTTTTCAGTTTAATCTTTGTTTTGTTTTGTTTTGTTTTTTGTTTTTTTTATCAAATAGACTATGTTCATGCATAAAAGTTTCTGATTTCCTTTATCATTTCTTTTTCTTTATCGTGAAATGGGACAGTTTGAAAGGACATCAGACCCAGAGCTTCCTGGTCACCTTTTACTAGAACAGTATCAGGTATCTCTCTCACTTCTTTCCATGAATATTGGACCTTTACTTCCATCTCTTCTTATTGACTAAAAATCATCTAAAATTTAGGCCCCAACTAGTATCTGCCGTCCGAACTGCATTAGATTCATCCTCGGGCCCTACCTTATTGGAGGCAGGCTTGCAGTTGGCTACTAAGGTTTGAAGACAAAAATAACTTTCTATTCTTATTTATCTCTTAGCTAATGATGCACATGCACGAAATGACATGTGCAATTTTCAGATACTAACAAACGGGATAATCAAGGGTGATCAAGTTGCAGTTTAAACGCATTTTTTTGTTGATTTCACGCCCATTGGATGAGTTCAGAGACCTTTACTATCCCTCATTTGCTGAATGGGTCTCATGCAAGGTACTTTCTATTTCACTGTTCTTCATAGTATTTTTCTACGTAAGGAGAGAAATTGCATTCTCTTCTAATTATTCTATGTTCCATGATATATACTGCTATTAAGAGAAAATGGAAGCCTCGTGTTTTTTTTATTAAATAGTGAACACATCAATAGATGAAGGTCTCTTACATTTAATTAAATGATGAAACAGATCAAAATAAGACTTTTAGCCGCTCATGCGTCCCTGAAATGCTATGCATATACATTTTTGAGGAGGCACCATAGTGGGGTTCCAGAGGAATACCTAGCATTATTACCTCTGTTTTCAAAGAGTTCAACCATACTAGGGAATTACTGGATAGGGATTTTGTGTGACTACTGTTGCATCTTCCTCAATGTGCATCTCAAGAAAAAGGTAAGCTAAAATTTTAAGCCGTTAGTTCTCCTTCTTGCTTTTATTTGAAAATGCTGCAAGCTTGTATTTATAGCCATTACTTATTCATGTCCAGGGGAGTTCATTTCTAAGTGGAATCCAATCACCGCTGGTATCATCAAAGCTTAGGACTTGTTTAGAAGAATCCTGGCCTGTAATTTTGCAAGCACTTGTACTGGATGCAGTTCCTGTGGGTCTAGATGGGAATATCCATTCCGAAGGCACTGTTGATAAGATATCAGAAAATAGCTTACTATCTGGATATAGTATGGTTGAACTGGAATCCAAAGAATATCAGTTTCTTTGGGGATTTTCTTTGCTTGTTCTATTTCGAGGACAGCATCCCACTGTCAGTAAGCTGAAAATTCCGTTGCCTGGTGCTAAAGCTATCCATGAAGGACAGTCACCAATTGAAGAGTTGAATTCTCCTGGCATAAACCTGTATGAGATTGTATTACCAGTGTTCCAATTTCTCGTCACAAAAAGATTTGCCAGAGCGGGATTTCTTACCATGGACATATGCAAAGAAACTGCTGCAGGTAGTTCTTCATCTCTCTTCATTTGTTTTTCTTTTCGGAGGAAAGGTTATTGTGGTATAAGATGGTCTGCATTGAGCATAGAAATATTATTTTAAAGTTTAGAAGAAATTTGTTATGACGTAGGTTTTGGCATAGGAAATATGGCGGGCAGCAAATATTTACAAGTGTACCTCTTGCAATTCGGATTTTCCCGTCTGAATCATATACCTTTGCTTAAACTTGCAGCGTCCTTCACGTCTCTGTCTCTTTAAACGTTTAATCCCAATAATAAATGAAAATTATTTAAATATTGAAAGTTTACTTTGGAGGTTGTAGAATGATGTTGACAAATCTCTGTTTTCCTTTTCTAGTTTAAAAAAAATAAAAACTTATGCCTTTTAGATGTTGCCTAATATGTTACTCTACCAAGACTTGTAATAGGTTATTTAATTTATAGTATTTAATTGGTGCAGGTTTTTTCGTATTCCATGTACATGGATAATTCGTGGGACAGCCTAACACTGTCTATCCTATCACAGGTATATATTGAGAAAGTCTTCTCTGATAAACATGATGTTAAGACCTATGAATATCTTTAATTTCTTTTCCTACCAGTCTTTTGTCTTATGATACATACCAAAAGAACAAGTAGAAGATAGACATGAAGGCTTTAATTTGGTTGAGATGTCACCATTATGAGATCCCTAGTTCTGTTGATATTGCAAGTATTTGGACATAGCCTGCTGGTGTTTGGTGCATTCTCGTGTTGTTGTAATGATATGTGATTGGACTCCATTTAGCTTGTTAAGTACATCTGTGTATTGAAACTTTGGTGTTAATGTAGAAAGGACAAATATTAGCACAATCAGTGTTCTCTGTAATTAGGTTCCTTTCATAAGTTAGTTCACTCCTTTATTTTTTATTTTTTATTTTACTTTTGGCTTATATTTTTTGTTATACTTTCGATTTAGTTTGCTTCTATAAAGTTTTATCAAGTGATAATGGCAGCGTTTGAACAGTATGTTTATATGTCTTCTTTCATAGATTGTGCAGAACTGCCCTGAAAGTTTCCTTGAAATGGAAAATTTTTCTTATTTGGCCATGGAACTTTGTGTGGCATATCTCTTTAAAGTGTTTCAGAGGTACAGAGCTTCATCATGCATATTTGACTTAAAGATTTCTAAGTGAATTGTGCCAGTCGGCTTATAACTTCATGTTTTGTTTATAGTACTGATGCAGTATCACTGGATCACCGAAATTGGGAAGATTCAATATCTGCTTTATTTGTTACGGCAGAATCACTAGTGAAGCATTTTGAGCCAAAGGTCCAAGCTTTTTAATACTTAATGCATGCTTCTTCTTCTTCTTCAAATTTTTTTTTCCCAATACATTTTTATTCATCTGAAGTGTGCATCTAATTTATATTTTACTACCTCGTCATTTTCATATCAAACCTTCTGCAGAAGCAGTTGACCTCAGGAGCATTGGCTTTTCTTCTAATTGGTTACAAGTGCATCAAAGAAGCTTCAACAGACGTTTGCTTTTCCAAAGTTAATAACTATTTCAAGTGCACTAGCCTCTTACTCAAGAAATTTGTTGGTGAGTGTTTATGACCCGGGACTACCCGTTCTTCTCTCTCACTCTCTCTCTCTCTCTCTCACCGAAATGCTCTCTGTAGATGGTCTTTGAGAGTCATACACTTATCTCCTAACCAATGATTTGAACCATTGCCCTTTTATTATGTGTCAGTTTTATGTTTCTCCGCCTTCCTGTTTATGTTTGCACCACTATATTTCTGGCTGTATAGGGTTTGTCTTGTCAACAAATGTTGCTGAGCAAATGTTAATAGAGTGTAGGATCCTTTATGATATAGTAAGACAATGTAATTGGGGGGAAAAAGAACAAATTAAAATTGTTATTTTATATGCCAAAGAATTAGCCAAATTTTGTTAGCAATTTTTACTCGATTATGGAATCATATTTTCTTTATGTGCCTGGTGAATCTAATTGAAATTTTGTCGATGCAGATATATATAAAGTTGGTGATGATGGGGTTCCTCATATGAGAATGATACTAGGATCTTGTCTTGATGCAATTGCTACGTTATCAAAAGATTGCATTGAGAGAATTCATCTACTGGAGAGTAAATCTGATTTACACACATTATGGCAGTCAAAGCTTGCCTTTTCTCTTGAACAAAACCTATTATTTGCCAAGTTAGTTCATGAAATGGAATGTCTTGGAGAGCACACTGATGATGACCGTGTGTACTTTACCATGTTAAATAATTGCACTAGATGTTTCCAGACCACGCTCACCGATTCAAATATCGGGTAACATTCATTTTATTGCAGTCCATGTTTCTAGGCATAGAACAACTATAAAAACTTTCTCCCCATGCAGGTTCAGGCCATTGGGTTGCAGGTGCTAAAAGGCATGGCACAAAGGGGCACAATGTGGAAGACAATGCTTTTCTAATGTTCTTTGCTGGGGAACTTGTTAAAGATATCTTTGTGATCATCCTAAAGACGTTGAAGGTTTATTTTTTCTCCCTTCATTGCCTTTTCCTTTCAGGAACCATAATCTGGTAAACTTTCTGCGTTTTGCTTCTAATTCCAAAGGAATGACTGTGCTTTTGATGTCAGAAACCCGTATCTAAAGAATCGGCAGCTATAGCCATCGAGTGCTTGAGGCTTTTAGTGGTTCTTCAAACTGCATCAAAAGATCTTGATTGTCAAAGAGGTTACGTGAGTCTGTTCTTGGAAGCCACTGTCATGATTATTACGGCGCAAAATGATGGTTATTCACAGGTTACATAATTGATAAGCTTCAGCAAGAACATTTGAGGTTATAGCCTACGTGATCTCATATTAAATTCTTCTCCTTTTGCATATTAATGTCAGGAATTGAATGATCTAAGAAGCACTGCTATAAGGCTCGTATCTCATATTGCGCAAATTCCTTCTTCAGCAGTTCATTTCAAGGATGCCTTATTGTCTATGCCTCTAGTACACCGGCAGCAACTTCAGGTATATTTGGACGTGTTTATTCATTTAAAAAAAAAAAAAAAAAAAAAAAACACACACACCACACATGAATATCAGGCTGTCTTATTTTGGTTTGGAGACAAAAGATGGTGCCAGTTATTCTCTAATATCATTATTAGGTGAAGCTTTACATCATTAGCACTGTCATTGTAGACATAGATTATAGTCCTATGGGTCAACATATCGGCTGTCTTTTTAAAAGGTGAACCTTCAGAAAATTTTCCTGTGATCTAAGCTGTAACTTCTGCTAGCGCTTTCTTTTAGAAAAATGATTCCTCTAAATGCCAGATTCCGAGTAAATGGGAAATTTGGTCTTGTCCTCTCGGGCTTTGGAGCGATTACTAGATCACCTAGACCTATTTGCTACTAGTGGATTAAACTATGATGTTCAAAACAATACACTTGGGTCTTTTTAAAAATGTGATTTGTATTTTCCACTTGGTTATTCAACTTCTTTTTACGTTCACGTAGCTATTTTAGAAAGAATTAGGTTTGTGCACTGACAACTGCAAAAACATTGCAGTTTACATTTATTAGTTATGACTTTTAACTTAGAGAAGTAATGGATCCCCATTTGAGTAACGGTAATTAATGGAATCTCGCCTTACCATTAAATCAATGATTGTTATCAGGAGGTCATCCGCGCTTCTGTTTCACAAGATCAAAGTGCAATACAGGCAAAAGCTGCAACTCCATCCTTGGGGATACGCTTACCACTGCCTACTGGGGAAAGTAGAGAGAAGATGTTCCAACCGCCGCCTACTGTAACGTACTCTAATAACGATAACGTGGAAGAGAACGAAGACGAGGAGGAGGATGAAGAGGACGATGATGATTGGGATGCCTTCCAGTCCTTTCCTGCCTCTGCAAATGCAGCTGGGGTCGACTCAAAAGTAGAAAGCATTTCAGAAGAAACCGTCCCTGTTGAAAAAAACTCCTCAGTTCCTGAAGTAGAAAAAGAGAGTGATTTATTTCAAGAAGCTGTTTCTCAATCCCCCAACAATACAAGAGATGCCAGTGACACAACCCAAGAGGACGTAGAGGACGAAGTAATATCCGAGACCCCTGGTGGCCGAATGGCCTCACATGGAAGTATCCCATATGATGGAAATGCGGTAGAAGAACCAATAGATTCCCGAACTAGTAGTGGTCTTGCTGAGCCTTCTGATGATGATCAGCATGATCAGGTAGAGGAGGAAGTGACTCTCAATAAAGAGAAGGAAGAAGGAGCTGGGTCGACCAAAGTGACTGAGCAAATCACATCTGATCTTGATCCTATCGGAAACAACGAAAGATCAGTAGTAAGCAAGGATCAGGAGCTGATAAAGGAGAACTCAGATGATGAAAGTGAGCCAGGACCAGTAGATACTACTCCGTTAGATAAAGGAGATGACAAGAATGGAGCCACTGGCTAAATATGAACAGCACCTGACGAGCAGTGACTTCTCCAAATCGTGGAAAAGATGAAAGAAAGAATTTGGCCACCAAATTCATTTGTTCTGACACCCCATGAAAATTTGGGCACGGTTTTGTTTTGACTGAAACATAGAGATTTTGATATGAAGAAAATATTAATTATTTATTTATTCATTTTCTAAATCTCGGATCCGTTTTGTTCGTTTGCAACTCCTCTGGTTTGCTTACGTGTGTAGAGTTATTGAGATCCACATTTAAATTTTCTTAATGTCATCTAAAGAAAATTGGTATTAACTTGGGGATTTGAGAAATCTCAAGGGCGAGCCGAACCAGAATCCAAACACCTTAAATGCAAGAGATTTTTTCTAGCTCTCAATATTAATGGCATGTTTACTTATCAAAAATGGAAATTCGGAGTCAATTCTTGTCTACTTTTTTTTTTTTTATAATTATTTTTCATTTTTTATACCCCTTTCAAAATGAGATTGGAATTGGTGGGTCCGATGCAAATTTAGGATTGAGAAGGGGAATTGGCTAGATACTCTCTCTCTCTCTTTCACAGTAGGACAACAAAACAACATGCCTACAGTAGAAGTATCCTATTAACCCCTTTCTTTTCCATTTTTCAGTGGGGGTTAAAAAAAAGAAATTGTAAAGAAAGGCTGATTTTAATGTTACCCACGTTTATATAAATTACTAGTGTATGTAGATGCGAGGAATCTATGGTCAAATTTCAATTAAAATTTTATCATCAGAAAATCAGCATACGGAAATTGTTAGGGTCCTTGGACATCACATATAAGAATTACAAAACAATCGTAATCGGAATATGTAAATAATAAAGTGAAATGAGAACAGTAAAAGATAGAAACACCGACATTTAGAGACGTTTGCCATAAATGTGCTACGTCCTCTGAGTTTGGAGTTTCACTATATACGGATTTTGAGTACAAAGCTTACTATTTCTGGGGGTATCCTGACAGAATAACAGTAAGTAAATGGCTGAAAGTTAATCCCCCAAATGAGTAGGGTCTTCCTCTATTCATAGAAAAAAAGTAGTGGGTCTGGATCCATGGGATAGTAGTGGGCAATTCCCCACCATCCTATGTAATTCGGAATGTGTGCAAGAACGTGGGCCACGATGTCACGATTGATTGTGAGGTTGGCGGTTATGGAGACTGATCTCCTATTGTTCGTTGTTCGCTGAATATGAACGTTGGACGACAATCCAATCATCACTCGTGATGAGCAGTAGATGACCGAGCATCAAGCGATCGATCATCATCGTCCATTATTCGTCATGTCGGGCAAGGTGTTAATCTGATCAATACTTGATAAATTTATGGGCTTCAAAGGGACTGAGGCCGATGTCAAGTGATCGACGGATCATTGTTCGATGCTCGACATTTCACTTGTAAGTGACAAGTCTGTTGCTGGGCTGAGCCCAAGTCTTTGTTAGGAGCATGTAACAAGTAATTAGTGGACCATGGTTCGTTCGTTGGTCCAATGGTCATGTTGACTTAGGCATAATATAATTGGGAGACAAAATCTGACCCCAACAGTGTATAATTAAAAAATGCTTTGCAAAGTGTACTTAATTCCAAAATTGAGATTGACATGAAAAGAAATTTAAGCTGAATAATCATATTGCAGTAGTTTCTGACTCCATTACATAAGTTAATACATTGTTTTTTGGGTAAAGTAACACCGCCCCACACCCCCCTCCCACCCCCATTCTCCCCCGCCCCCCACAACAAAAAAAAAAAAAAAAAAAAAAACCAACGAGTATGACACATGCCACACAATCTTTTGAGAGGTGAGTCTACTGCATATGTAGTGTGATCTTAAAATCATTTTTATTTAATTTTAAATGAATCTTAATATCAACAACAACGGTAAGAAACTTAAAAACAAGTTCTTTCGAATAGCAGATGACTTGTGCTGTCGATAGAGGCATCAATTCATTACCTCTTGACCAGGTCGAAGGTCCGAGGACGAGGTATCTAGCCATACGACCTCGTTGTCCTTCGAAAACCCAAGTTTGTTGTGATATCTTGCTCAAATGAATACTCCAACTAAGACTTCATGTACTTGCTGGCTCTTGGAGAGTTTCCTTGCTACAAAACATAAGACAGAGATTGAGCAGCAAACCCCTGATCTTTGTTGGAAAGAGGGCTCTGAAATTTAATTTTATTTAAATATGAGAAGAAAATATACAAGGTTCATGTGGTTGCAAACTTGGACCAGTGAATATATTTTCACATTCATTTGGAATGTTTAGGTAAAAAAGATAAAAAATAAAATAAAATAAAATAAAATCGATATGGTTTCTATAATTTAAATTTTTTATTTTCTGCGTCAGTGATTTTATCATACCAAGAATCGTTAACGTTGTTAACGAACTAATATACATACCAGAAGCAAAGAGAAGCATACACACACACACACACACACAAGTACCTTCATATGTTCCATCTTTCAAACGAAAATATATCCCCGTTATCATATTCTTCATCCTCTCCATCAGTGCATGTACTGAATAACATTACCAACATGCAATAGAGAGTTATAGGCAAACAACTATATTATAAGGATAAATTATTTGAGGCTGAACTTCATTTCAACGCCATTGCTTTCTATTTATAGCGTACTCGAGACAAGATAGGGTTTTTTTTTTTTTTTTTTTTTTTTTTTTTTTTTTTTTTTGTGGAGTACATCTCTTTTGGTTTCACTTTAGATTGAGACCTGTCATTTTAATAAATTCTTAATATATATCAAGTAGCTTGGGAGTGCTGAATTATCCAATCCGATTAATTCTTTATTATTATTATTATTATCTATTACCTATTCTTATCGCTGTCTAAATATTATATTGTATACAAGTACTAATTCGGGTTTTAGATTCATAATTAGATGCGGTTAATGAGAATATCATTCTAGAGTATTAATCCAGATTTCCCTGTGTGTTCTTGACTAGGTACTTATCTTTATTAGATCTTAGGCAGATAGTTATCGAATTTTTCTTTATTATTCAGCTATTTATAGGCTTAATTGTGGCTTCTTGTTGTTGTTGATTTTTTTTTTTTTTTTTTCACTCTCTCAAACTTATAAGTTGAATCCCATTTTAGTTATTAAATTTTAAAACGTTTAGTCTCTGATCTATGAAGTGGTCCTAAATTAATGGTCTTTTTATTCATCAAATAGTAAAAATCGCAATGGAAAAAAGACATACCTTTCTTTATAATCATGTTTCTTAACATCAGCTGATGGACGGAATGATTAATACAATTTTATAGATAAAGAATTCGTTTTAAGACCTATTTTTAAAAATTAGAGACCAAAATGAGATGTAGTTGACCAACACTTTGAGAACTAACTTTTTTTTTTTTTTTGGTGACATGAAATTGTTGTTGGTTGTTGGTTGTTGGTTGTTGGTTGTTGGTTGTTTTTTGTTTTTTTGATAAATAATTTTTGTGGTTGTCGAGATAACAAACAATGGAACATCGTCTCCAACACAACGTGTCCGATTGTGGTACTGTGCCGTGTGTGAGATATCACTGATATATATATATATATGTGTGTGTGTGTGTGATCTAGAGAGGCTCAAGTCATGAGTCAAGGAGAACTCATGATGATATAGTCAATTATGGGGCCCACTTTACCATGTAAACTTCACGTGAACCCCACGTGGATTGAGGCCTCATGCATCGCATGTGCACGGTCCCGCCATGCAGGCCGATCGATATCATATAATATCAGATTGATAAGCATTGATAATTATGTATCGTATTAGCTTTTGTTTTGTGTTCATTTAGTGTTTTAATTTTAATTTAAAAATTTTAACTTCAATCCATGAATTAAATGTATATTTACATTTTTTGTCTTGGAATTACATGTTTTTGCTTTTTGTTTTACATACATTTCTGTCACAAGGCCAGTAGATAATTGCCAAGTTGAGCCGTACTAAATTTTGGCTTTACACTTGTCAATGTTTCATCGGTTAAATAAGATATTTTCATTTTTCATTTGTATTCTTTTTTTCTTTTTTAAAATAATAAGAGAGTTAAAGTATCTCAATTAGGTTGGTACCTGACCATCAATTTAGGCCCCCGGCTGATAAAATTAATAATAACAAAAAAGAAAAATTAAAAACCAAAGTATATCCAAAAAAGAAGGAATCACCCGCAAGGGCTATAAGAATTAAACAAGAAAACTAAAGAACCGTCTTTTTGCACACAAGACATAGAATAACTGGCGCCAGAAAAAAAAAAAAAAAAAAAAAAAAAAGCGAAATAACGCTTTTGGAAATAGGTTATTATCATAGTCTCGTTAATATCCAAAATCCATATTATCCGGTGAGAAAAACTTAACAAAGGAAAAAAAAAAAAAGTGTAAGTCTATGTCTAAAATGCACAATCTCCCAAATATGACTAAAAATAAAAAATAAAAAAATAATTTGCAAAACCGAAAATTAAACGGAAGAGGAGCCAATACTCGATTGATTAAAAACACTAGTGATCTACGCAGAAGCACAAAAATAAAATTGCTATGTAGATTATTTGTTTGTTCATTTATTTGTTATACCTGTTTACCATTTGATTATTATTCCGTTATTTATTGCTCCAGATGTACCCATATTACAGTTTTTATATGTAATCTTCGTATATGTTGTTGTTTTTTCCTTTTCCTTGAGACAATTTCTTTCTTTCTTTCTTTCTCTCTCACTTCTTTAGAACTAAGTTATGTTAGTACAATGATTGCAGATATAGTGTGGTGGTAATTCCATACCTAACACAACCAAAAAGTAAAGAATCAAAACCCTCATCCCAAACTTAAAAAAAAAAAAAAAAAATGTTCTGACAATATGTTTAATAGCAACAAATAAATTAACTATATATATGCAATCACAAAATTGATCAAGGTGAAAGAAAAAAAAATGATCAAGCAATAAACCTAAACATGTCTTCTACGTTCCTAAGCAGCAGGTCGATTGCGACAATGGGATTATCTGCAGATCTTTCAATCCGTGCAAATCCAGAATGTCCCCAGTTGGTCCATAACTATTCTGCACAATCCAATATGGAGATCCAAACTCGCCAACTCCATGCCCCACCAGTGTCATGACATGCATGATACGAGCAGTAGTAAAACATCTCACGACTCGTGCTTTTAGTATCACACAATTTGTGAGCATAAATTCAATTCATCTAATACAATTATTCAATTGCATAATGAAAACGATGTTGGGAACTATGAACATAATTTCAAGCTCTAATAAATTGATAATCAATCAAACTTTTTAATTAATTTCTCAAATTTATTAATTCCTAAGTTACTCTACTAAAAACTTAGAACTGCACTCTTGAAATTACAGATGTAAAATTACTCGAAGAATAGAGTCGTCCATTTGATATTGTCATTGCATATAAATTGATCCTTCATAAATAATACATAATTAGAGTTAGGTAAATCCGTTAACCTCTCTAATTACATCTTTATCCTTGAGAACCACATATTCTCTAATGAATGATAAATTCATGAAATTAATCACGAATTGAGCGCTCATATCATTCAAGTCCCAAATCAACACATAAGGGAATTATTTATTTGCTTCTTAAAAAAAAAAAAAGAAATAGATTTAATCTTGAAATGTTAACATTCCATGCTATTTACATCGTTATATCTCCATAATACAAGGAGTGAGATTAGATACTTCAAATCCATACCGGATAAATCAAAAGACATGATTCCATATACATGAGTCTACTAATAACTCCTGATTAAGATTATTTTATATGACCATCAGTTGATGTAATTAGAATCTGTGGCAGTTAATGGAAATTATCCGCAATTCACATCACATCATGTCCTGATCCTACTTAATCACATAATGAATAGTGCATTTATTAAATGTCAATCTACGTTAATGGTTCGGATAAGACCCTTGCATGCTTAATGTAAATGAAATGTACAAGTAATATTCAATTAAAGATATAATTATTTGATCAATTGAATAATTGATTATTTATTTAAGATCATTTAAGATTATTATGGTTAAATATTATCCTCTTATGTATAACATTTATATATAATATTTAAGATCACATAAATAATTATGGAGTTTCATAATATTTATTAAGTATCAAACATACATGCATATAAAAGCATAATAAAATAAAACATTTATGTATTTATATTGCAGCAAAGTCATAACATCAAATGCTTTATGGGCACTAATCCCAACAACAATAACACACTATTTAGTACATAATTTTTCCTAGTGAATTTAGGCTAAACATTCAATAGAAATGACAATGAACTGCAACAATAACACACTTTTATTTATTTTTTTGCTTATTGCAGTTTTGTAATTTTCAACTCTAACATACAATAATAATCACCCAAATAAACAACATAAGCGCATCCATCCTTACAGTAAACTAAGAAAGAAGCGCCATTATTCTTCGACCTCTTCTCCGGCTGAAGACAGAAGATTATTCAAGCAACAGCT
Organism: Ficus erecta; assembly: GCA_008635985.1. Classification (NCBI taxonomy): domain Eukaryota; kingdom Viridiplantae; phylum Streptophyta; class Magnoliopsida; order Rosales; family Moraceae; genus Ficus; species Ficus erecta. Next base: position 338,110 of record BKCH01001900.1, on the reverse strand, counting down.
ACCATCTCGGCATTCTTCGATGTTTTGCTGTTCTTAACAGGGTATGTAGCCTCCATTGCGATTCCACATTTTCCTTCGGGTTCAGCCACATTTCTCTGAAGTTTCATGTATCCTCGCTCACCCCAATTAGTGCCCCATGAGTTCCTCACAAGCCAGTAATCCGTTCTCAGTGCCGTATCCAACCGCTACCACGGCGTGGTTAAGGTCCAGTCCGCATGGACCGGTGAAAATTCCCTAGTACGGATTAAAAGAGAAAGAATAAGGTACAAGCTTCCTTCATATTTATTTCTAACTTAAACTTATAGTGATGTTATATCATGTGTAGTACTCAACTGAAAAAAAATGATTCATTTTTCACGCCGAACAATTACAAATATAGTGCGACTCTTTAGCAAGCATTTCATTTTTAGCATAAAATTAAGGTTGATGTGTCTTATCCAATCCAATCAAACTCATATCAAGTATTTCTATATAAATAAAGAAATGAACACTAGTCTTATCTTCTCATTATAGTTCGTGCATTTCAAAGAATTTCCAATGAAAATTTTATGTTATTCTCTTAATATTGATTTTAAACGACTCAGTAAATGAAGTAGGCATGAAAATGGAGTTTGTTAAAGGCTTACAGATAAATATAGCTTCTGAGCTGTACCAAAGGCTTCAACTGTTACGCTCACAGGCTGATGAACTACGGCCTTCTTCAACGCATTCTCATTATTACTTGGAACACGTTCGTAGCTATCAATGGTCGCAACCCTCTGGCTGGCCTGCAACAACATCATCTGATTAAAATTCAATCCAATCATGACTAATATCCGATGACTAGCACGTGAATCAGAGGTCGCCGCCCAAACTTCCTGGGAGATCTTCTTTCCATTATAGTCAAAACCTGCAGCGACTAAAAGTAGACGTGTAATTTGTAATACTACATGTATTGGACTGACCTTAGCGACGTTACACTGGCCTTTGCGGGCAGTGTAAGGATAGTTAGATTGGGAGGTGATGCCACGGTTCTTGATGATGTAATCATAGGCGTCGGTCATCCAGCCCCCCTCGCAACCGGCGTTCAGGTATGATGGGGCGCAGTCAACGAGCTGTTGTTCGGAGAGAGACGGTAGCCACCCTGTCACTATCTGGTTAATGCCTTCCACTACTGCTACAGTTGAGAATGCCCAGCAGCTTCCTGCTCAACCAGCAACAACAGAAAACCACAAACTACAGCGTTAATTCCTGGGCCCATTTTTCTCATTTTCTTTTAGCCATTTTTTTTTTACATATTTTCATGGGAATTTATTTTGTTTATGGTTTTATTCCGACCGTAAGTCGTTAAATTCTCGTCAATAAATAAGATTAACCGGTTAACCATTTATCACTCAACTCCTTTTTATTTTTATTTTCTGAAAGATATTCCCTTCAATTACTAATTAATAAAATGAAGTACACAAAATTTACATTAGGATTTGATATTTTGCTACTTTCAAAATCACAATCTAGAGGGTGAAAATAATAAAATTGTCACCAATTAAAATAATTATAATATATATTTTGAGCAATGTTTTGTTGGTGGTGATCATTATAGGATAATTTAACAGTTCAAAAACGTTTTAGAGTTTGGAAATTAAAATGAGATAGATGAACAAACATGGCCAAACGACGAGTGAGAACAACAAGTCCACTATTCTCTTCCCATCAGTTGATAAACAAACATGACCAAACGACAAAAGCCTAATCCACAAGATAGAAAAGTAATCAATCTTAAAAAAAAAAAAGAACGACAAAATAAAAAAGAAAGCTTTTTACGTTTACTATATCATAGTTGACAATCCATATTTCTATAGATTTGTTTGGTGAGGTTTTAATGGTTACTATCATATTTATTCATCGATGGTTATCGTTGTTTCAACCGTATGATTTATATGTAGAACTACAGATCCATTCTCTCAAAAAAAAAAAAAAGAAAAAAACCACGATTCCATTTCTTTAAAAATAAATAATTAAATGAATAACCAAGCTCTATTTAGATTTCCGAAACCGATGAACTTCTCGACCAAACCTCCACTATCTCCAAGACCATGTACTTATCCCAGTCTGTTACTGATCTTTTACACAGAATCTATATATGAGAAATTTTCCATGTAAGTCTCACTCATAGAAATTAGGCTAATTAAGAGAGAGGTTCAAAATCCCAGAATTCTTTAGTTGTTGATGTCCTCTCTTGTTTTCCATCAAGGTTGGAACATAAAGATGGCACTGATATTCTTTCGAAACCTTTCCAAACGTTTTTATTTTTTATCGTCGGAATCGAAAAAAAATAACAAACAAATTAAAAATTAGTAGAAAAATATTATGAAGATCCCGGTTTAACTTTGAGGAGGGTGATGACTAATGACTACATGTATACCAACTTTGTCTATAACCATACATGGTTACAAGAAAAAAACTCTTCCATATGTATATATATTTATATATAAAAGAAACTCTGAAATGAAAAGAAGCAAAGGAAAGAAAGAAAGAGCTAACCGCATTGTCCTTGATTTCTGATGGGATTAACAGCACTGTGGATCCTCTAATCAACAGTCTCCGGCAACGATTCGGCCGCATGTGGTGCGTACCTGCTGCTGGCGACCATGGTCTTTAGCTCAGGGTCGGACCTGGTCCCCAACATGTCGCGGCGGTACTCCTCGTCGGTCATGTCAGCAAAATTGTCCATCCCGACCTTGTACGTCCTGTTCTGTACGGCGTTGTGTTCGTCGACGAACCTAAGGTTGTCCTTGAAGATCTCAAACCTTCTCTCCTCCTCTCCCAGACTGTTGTAGGCTCTCCCATGCGTCGCCATCCACTTCACGAACATCTCCCTCACCTCCGCATCGGTTCTCGAGCTCGTTAATGGGGGATATGACAGAGCCAAGCAGAGGACGATCGTCAGGATGGTCGTGAATACGGTGAGAGCCATGGCTAAGAAGAAGAAAGAAGTAGAAGAATGGTGATGATGATTTTGATGGAGGAGGGGTTGTGATAGGGGGGTTTATATAGGGGAATGGAGGGAAACTTTTCTCTCTCTCTTATTATGATGAATAAGTGGTGGAATAATCGTAGAGAAAGTGGGATATGGGTTTAAACCAATCATGAAAATATCGATGTTAGCGGAAATATGAAGAGTCCCGATTTACAGAAATATTGACAGATAATGTCAACATCAATGTTAATATTGATAAAAACAAAAAAAATAATGGATACTTACAAAAAAAAAAAAAAAAAAAATATTTCAAGTGAAATTATAGGAAATGAAAAAGAAATAAATAGCACAAAATTTGATCAATTTTTTACAACAAAATAATGTATGTAAAAAAATATGTTTGAAGCACAATGGACATAATAAGAATTTGTTATTAAAAATAAAAACATTGATATAATAACACTTTGTTAAGTACAAATTTTGTAACATCCCCTAGCCAGTTTAGCTTTAACTAAACTTAACTAGAACATGTCACTAACCCATGCATTTATAAAATCTGCTATAACACGGAAACATAGTAAAACCAAGATAGTTGTATGATAAGAGATTAATATAAAATATTTACAGACTCTTCATCATTGTTTAGTCAAAATATGAAGAGTCGGTATTACAACTATCCCAGAATATTTGTATTATCTCAATTCAAAACTTTTGTACTGTAGCCCACAGAGTTCTTTGAAAATCATTTTACATGAAACAACTTTAGTTTAGTATGTACATAGGTTCCATGATATCAGGTTCCCAAAAGAACTTCAGCCCGCCACTATGTTGCTTCCTCATTCTTTTCTTCCTCACCTGTGCCATGAAACTTTAAAGTGAGCTAAAAGCCCAGTAAGCGGAACATAGTTAAATACCAAAAACCTTTAAACTACAATCTGTAAATAAAATACAGTTTTTCAATGGATTTCAAATCTTCTTACAGCAAATAGAAATCCAAATCAACATTTAAAAACATATCATGAAACCCATTGAGATATGGCACAAATTGGACTTAAACTACAGAATCATTTACCATTCATTTCCTTTAAGTTTGGCCAAACACTTTCATTACTGTCATTGGGATCCCAAACGTTGGTATCAGTCATGTCCCTTTCGGGACCCATCCGTGGGTATCAGTCAGTCCCAATGACATCATTATATGGGGTTACACATTCTGTAGATATTCCCATCATTTCATAGGCCACATCTAGAACTTTGCAAATCTTTAAAACATTATAAACATGTCATAAAAGCTTTCAATAAACCATACTTTCCTTTAGCTTTCCTACTTGCAAATCATAATCTTTCCATGAAGGGAAACATTTTATCCATAGTCTCATTTGAAATGTTAAACATTCATCAAAAACATTAAAAGCACTATATCATATACTTTTTAAGTTTCTATAACACAGTAAGTAGAATTCCTACTTACCTCTTTAAAATTGAACTTCCGCAGAGAAATTGACTCTACCGTACCGAGGAAGTTGATCGGGCTTGTCCTAAGATCCATGATCAAGTCATTTTACATTTAAAAACATCTTCAATCCATTACTAGTCATATAAAATAGTAATATATGCATTATAGTATCACTTTCATCAACGTTTTAAACCATTTAAGGTCCTTTAGGACAAATTCTAAGCACAAACAAAATCTCTACTTAGTTGCTGTCCACAGATTTCCAACTACAGGACCCTACTTTTGAAAATTCACCAAAAATCTGATTTACAAACATTTTCATGTGAAATTTTGTGGAAAGCAAGATTCATATGTATACTTTAACTTCACAAAATTTCAGCTTCAAATACCGGGAATAAACAGAGAAATGAAGCTCGAAATCCTACTGTCCTGTTTTAGAAATCTCAGTCAAACATTTACACAAACAACCTTCTATGCCACTTCATAAAATACATTAAAACAATAAAAACTCTTTTCAATCAAACCTCACAATGTTTTTCATCTCAAATAACATAGAACCATCAAACATCTTCAATAAAATCAGAAATTTCACATTTAGATGAGAAATCACATCACACTTTAACATAAAACTATCTCAAGTAATTCAAATCACACCCAAATTAAAACCTCATCTCTCTAGCTTTGAATAGCTTCAAAATCCATTAAAAACCTTAATTAAAACTGACCTTAGATAGCTTATAAAATTCGGACTCCAAAAATGAGGCCAAACTCCACTTTGAGCTCAACTAGCTTGGAGGAAAAAATGAGTATTTGGTGGAATCCGAGAATCAGCTTTTTGAATAAGCTTAGTCTTGATTTGTTTTGTGATTTAGGAGGGGGAGAAGGTCTTTTGATGGAGAAGAGCAGCTGTTGGAGTTTTGCGGTTTGTGTTTTGTGTGTGTTTTTTTTTTTTTTTTTTTTTTTTGCACTTAGAACCGTCTGGAAACAAAGGGAGAGGGAGAAGAGGATTTGGCTTAAAATTAATAACACCCAAAAGACAGCTGTAAACAATTATAAAGATACAGCAAAACCAACTTTAAAAAATTACATAAAATGCCCAAAAGAATCTAAAATTATGCTAGATCCTTAAAAATATATTTTCTTTGCAAATAAGTCCATAGAAAATTTTGATAAACTTTATTTAAAGTATATTCTATAACTTTAGATTACCATTCTTATACAAACAATTTCATGGACTAAGCACATCGATCAGCTTCACTTCCGGTGGTTGTCAACTCTCCTCTGCATAGTTACTTAAAAAAAATGTAGTTAAGTAATTTCTGTAACACATAAATTCTTAAAAAAAAACACACATTTCATATAAAATGATTAACATAACTACTAATGAGCACTTAATAATAATACTAATAAGATACTAAACATATTAGTTAAACTTAGTTATTATAAATTAATTAAGCTCGTCGTTACAAATTTTCTATCTCATAATATTTTACATACCAATAAAAGTATACAAGGTCCATAATTTAATACAAACATTCTTGATACATTTAATATTCAATAGCAAAATGAACTCCTTGAAGGTTCAAAACATAAGTTTGCAACCCATCCTAGTATAAGAATAATCAAGAATTGATACACCAAAAGAGGAAACAGAAAAAAAGTTATATTAAACTTCAGGGTTTATTATTATTATTAACAATACATTATCACAAAGTAAAAAGCATGTTAATTATTTTATTTAATAAAATTTTCTTTTAACTCTTTTCTAAGTCTTTCTCTTCATCTTAATAAAGATGGATATCAATAAATATTTGATGGATTTATCTATGAAAATATCCCTATGTATTCAAATACTCCGGTAGAATTGTGAAGGAAGAAAATATATATTGATATATTATGGGTATTGTTCAGAAAGTATCTATATTTCATGAATACTCAAATAAGAAATATCCGTACCCCCTATATTTTAATTAATGGTCTCCACTTATAGATAATTTCAAGGAAATATCGATAAATTTGTCAATATTTTCATCATTGGTTTAAACTGATGTAAAGAGATGCAAAGAATGGCACAATACTACTACAATCATCGTCATTACAGACATCAAAATGCTTTTGCTAATAAACCACAAAAAATTAAGATATCGAATACAAAATAAAAAGTATTATTTATACCAATAAAAAGACGATAATATCTTACTTGTTGATAATTTGATTTGATACAACAAAATAGATTTAAAAAATTTTCACCTAGCTAGGATCTTACATATTTATTACATTAAATAGTTAACATAAATTATCTATTGACAATAACTATCTATGGGGCTTCATCGAAACTTTAACACAATGAACAATCCTCGTATGGCGGTAGAACCTTTAAAGCTTGTCAACCCAAGTCCTTTCAAGCTATTGTAATGACCCGCCTAGCACAGGCCGTTACCATACATACATACATATATTTCGTGCTTACTTTCTTAACGTAAACAGCGGAATTTTTTTTTTTTTTTTTTATATATTGCGCACTCACACACTTCCATAAGTACATACATAAGCGTAATAGATATTTACCAAAGTTGTTCGGGTTTAAATAATAAACATAAATAAAACGCATAACAATACATGTGGCGGCTTATTTCCCACATTTCACAGTCCGCCAAGCCATGCCCCTCCATTTGTATCAACAATTGCTGGCAGGTTGTTTACCTACAGCATAGACGTAAGACAGTGAGCTTTCGCTCAGCAAGTACAACTATCATATACCGCGGCACAACAAAATATAACATATTTAACATAAATCATATCATGTCGTAACTTATCTTAACATATGCATGAGCCATTTATGCTTCATTATGCTTCCTTATTCATTCGTAACTTTCTTATCTCAACTTATCTTATCTTAACTCATCTTATCTTATCTTATGGGCCCTATAACGTAAGTGTCTGTACCGGGCGCGCAGCTATGGGCTTACTCTTGCCATAGCTCAACCCGACCTAACGCGGGTCGGTACAACACAGGCAAGCTTGCTTGCTATTATAACTTGCATTGTCTCATATTTGATCTTATCCTTATTAATTGGTGAACATGCATCGTAATGTTTCACACTATTAATTATCATTCTTATCTCATAATCTTATTATGACTCTTATCATAGCATATCTACATAATATACCTTCATAACATACACCTATAGCATTTCATAAATTCATAGCATTTCCCATGACATTTTCTAAACCCTAGCATACAATCATAACATTTAACTTTTATAACATAGAACATACCATAGCATTTCTTAACATATAACATGGCATTTAACAATGTAACATTCTAAAACGCATAACATTTTACACACATACTTAGGCAAATATACACAACAAAGCCTATACTGTAGGCGGAGTTGTACTTACCTTGTTTGTCACTGATGTGTCCACTGTTTAGCTTGAGTTCGTCGGGACACCGTCGTATATTATATTCTGAGATTGATCAAAAGTAAGTGTTAGAAATGTTGGCAGTATAACCAATATTCTTATATAACTTTAGTTATATTCCCTTACTTAATTTTACGTTATCCTACTTGGTTACATTGAGTAACCCTAGGATTTAAATCTATTCTAATCGAATTATTTTATTTTAGTTTAACTTTAAATTTCAAAATTCATTTTTGTTTTCTTTTTAGAAAACCTTATGTCTTTTATAAAACCCTTTATTTTACTTGAAAATTGGAAATCATACAATAAAATTTATAAAAATTATTGACTATTGGAAACTGTCTTTGGAACAATCTCACAATGCCATTTTATCAGTTCATATAAAATTTTTCCTCTTTCTGTACTGTTTTGGGAAATTCTGTACAGGAATTCCCTATTTCCTGTATAGTTTTTAAAATCCCATTCCATTTAAAAATCTAAACAGATTTTAGAAAAGTTTTCTTCATGAAAGTTTTAGCTATCGAAAAAACCCCATAACTTTTGTGTTTTGAGGAAAACCCAGTTTCGCGTATATCCTTGTCAGTTTTTATTTGAAACTGACTGGTCGTGAATGAAGTCTAGGCACATTAGTCTCGGGTTTTCATGAAAAAGGAGGCCATTGGGAGCCTCATTTTGAAAAACTGTCTCGCTTACCCCCCTAGGAAAAACTGTGTTCTACAACTTTTATGTTTTGAGTTTTTCTCAATTCGGCCTCTAAAGGCATTAAAATCTGCTTATTGTAAAACTGGTCAGGATCCACCCGAACCTGACAGTTTTTCGGTTTAGAGTTCATTTTACATCCTAGACGTGGAACCTAGCTCGACCAGCCACCGCGGGAGCTCTAATACACACATGCAGCGGTTTCTAACGTTCAGTTTCCGTCATAAAAATCAATATTAAAATCATACAATCAATCATAAAACCCTAATCAATAATACAAGCATCTAACATGCACATTCATCAACCACCAACCAAAACCCTAATCTATCAAGCACATAACCTATAATTCTCAACTAGGGCAGAAAATAAAGTGAGCTTATGCTCTTACAAACCTTGCTTAAAAATACATTTAAATTTCCCAAATGAAATTTAAATGAAAAGCTTAGAGGTTTAGGGGGTTTTACCTCACTTTTGGGTCCAAATTTGGCTTGCTTTTCTTCTCCTTTTTCCTCCTTTCACAGCCGACCTTCCAAGGTCAGTTGGCTCCCAAAATGTCCAGCTTTCCTTGCCCAAATTTCAGGTCACCACAGCTGCTCAACTCCGGCCACCCCTTGGCTCCAAAATCCAGCCCTCCTAGCTTAGTTCTTCCTTGCTTTCTTCCTTCTTATAACCGGCCCTTTGGCCTCCAAAGGTCTCCAAAATTTGTGGACACTTGGTTGATACTCCAAACCAAAATCCAAATACTCACCAACCCTAATCTCACTTAGTTCCATGAATTTTTCTTTTCTTCCTCCTTGGTTCCCCAAAACCGGCCACTAGGCCTAGAATGGGTTTCAAATTTTTTTTTTCTAACTTTCTTGCTTGTTCTCCACACAAAATCCGACTACCATACACCTATTTCACTCTTGATCTTAGCTTAAATTTCTTTCTTTCCTCACCTCTCAAAACCGGTTTTAGTGGAGTAAAAATTTGGGCATAGTTTAGTTTGGTTTTTTCAATTTTTTTGAATTATGACAACCCCTATTTATAGAGGTTTTGGAACTTCTTTGAAATTGGAAATTGACCCCAAAAAAAAGCAAGATTTTGCACCTTTGGCTGATGAAGTGGCCGGCCACCCTTGCTCTAGAAGGGTCCAAAATTTCTTTCCACCATTAGTTAATTAATTATGATGTCATTAATATAAAGTAAGGTGAGGTAAGCTTCTAATGGCTTGTTTGTTGCTTTTCTTTATTGTACAGTCCATTCTTAAATTAACACAGGTATTTCCAATACTGGATTTACTTATACACAATATTGGTTTACTGAACTGCAGTCCAAAATTCATCTGTGTAAAAATGAACTGTATAAAAATTTTCTCATAACTTGGAACCACTTGGCCCAAGATATTCTAATTAATGTGCTTGATTTTCTATGGTGGTTTTGAATCCTAAACATATCGTTTTAGATATAAAAACGGCTTTACGCAGTACAATTCTATACTACGAATTATTTAATCGTACAAGCATTTTTCATTAACTTTTTGAGTCAATTTTTGGCTTTCTCGTCCGCCATTGACTTTCTTGTCAACCGCTGACTTTCCCCGCCAAACTTTGACTCCCGTGGTCAACAGTTGACTTTTTGGTCAACCGTCGGCGTTTTTTCGGTCCAAACTTTGACCAACATAAAAATTTTGGCGATTTGCTCCTTTTTTTTTTTTTTTTTTTTTTTTTTTTTTTTTACCTAAAAGGTCATTTGCTTGACTAAGCAATCATTTTCGAGTCTTATAAAATCATAAAAAACTCACAAAACGTACTAAAAACCCTTAACCGGGGCTTTTTCATAAATATCTTCATAATCGTACAATTTCTTAGAACAGAAGAGATCGTATTATTGTAGAAAAACTTGGTATTACAAGCTATTCTCTTCTCATTTTAGCTAGCAGTATGTGGGAACTAGTTAATTTTCAGCTTGTTCAGTTTTCTTCTTCTATTCCTTAATGTAAGAGGCTTTCCTTACCTGCAAAGAGGTGAGACAAGGAATGCTTGATGGATGTTAAAAAGAATCTAAGGTTCTTTCGATACCACTAAGTTTAGGGTTATTAGGGGTGTAATTAATATCACCCGTACCCGTAATGAACGTATACAGGTCCTTACATAACACTAGATATAGGGTTTGTAGGGTTAATTAAGGAAAGAAGCGCCCGCTTGGGAGTAGGCTAGCATGCGCTTCCCTCTCTTGGGAGGGGTGTGTTCGACACATGGAACATGGAGGTGCCACGTGTCTTCTCCTGACTGTTGTAGTTCAAACTTTTTCAATTATTTTCTATCAGGTGTACTGTCTCTAAAATTATTGATATTTTTTATTTGAAATAATGAATAAATATTTGTATATTTTTTACATTGTACGTCATTAATAAATCAATTATATGTATTGGTTTGGCCATATTGGGTTGTCCTCTTGATGCAGCTCTTCGCTAGCTAAACGAATTCTTTCCTAGCTTCTATTGTAAAGATTGACATAATAAGAAAGTCTTCAATTATATGTGAATTGAATATCTTTGTCCTGTGGTAAATACTACTGATTCTTATCAGCAAATATTTTATTGATTTATCTGTGGAAATTTCTAAATGTATCCGGATACTCCAATAAAATTGTGAAAGAAGAAAACAAATATTGATATGTTACAAATATTGTTCGGAAAGTATCGTCATTTCAGGGATATTTCAGCCAGAAATATCTTTACCCTCTGTATTTGTATTAAAGGCCTCCATTTACAGATAATTTCAAGTAAATATCGACTAAGTTGTCGACATTTTCACTATTGGTTTAAAACTGGCATCAAGAGATGCAGAGAATGACACAAGGCTACTACAATTATTGTCATTAGCGATGACAAAATGTTGTCGCTAGTAAACCACAAAATTAAGATATCAAATTTAAAAATAAAAAGGGATTATTTATACCAATAAAAAGAAGACAATATGTTACTTATTTGTAATTTCATTTGATACAACAAAATGGAATTTATAAATTTCACCCAAGATCTCATATATTTATGACATTAAATAATTAATATGAACAATTAATTATCTATATGGCAATAACTTTCTATAGGGTTTTGTAAAAACTTTCATACACTGAACAATTCTCTTATGGCGGTAGAACCTTTAAGGCTTCTCAATCCAGGCCCTTTCACACTATTCTCTTCTCATTTTAGCAAGCAGTGTGTGGGCACCAGCTAATTTTCAACTTGTTCAGTTTTTTCCTTCTAGCAACAACGAATTCTTTCCTAGCTGGTAGTATTATTGAAAAGATTGACGTAATTAAACAGTCTTCAATTACATTGTGATAATTGTACAACCATGTCTTGTGATGAATATTATTGATCCTTGTAAGTGGCATGTGTAAATCCCGATCGTATAATAATCAACTTTAAACCATCTGCATTATTAAAACACGTACTGTACACCAAGGAACAAAGAAATAAAGTGGTTAATTATGCATATCATGTCTTAAACTAGAATGGAAAAGATTGGTTTTCCAGAATCGGACATTTATTCATACAATTATGTAGACCATGTGGTCTCGTGGGTCATTGTTGTTTAGTAGTAGTAGTAGTATTAGTAGGTTTTAATTTAACAGACGATGATATGATGGGACCAAAGTCTAGAGAGAGAAAGATAGTTTTGCTTGACGAGAGGGAAAATAGGTTAAAAGTACAGACCAAACTGAAAGTTTGTGTTGTTTTGATTTCAGAAACGAGTTATGGCCATGTTAACTGCTTTTATCGGTTGTTTGAAGTGTGTGAGTTGGCTACAGAGAGCTTAAGATGTAAGTTCTGATAATTAAAGCTTTAGCAAATAAATTAAAATATATATATATATATATTTTTGTTCTGATAGAAGAAAGAGAATTAAAAGTTACAGATTTTCCTTTATCTGCCGCTTTCTTTGTTCTTTTTCGCTTGTACGAAGGTTATAGATAGTTCCACCAATTACTCCTTAAAAAGGCCATAGCTGGTGCTAATATAAAGAAGGTTGTTGGTTAGATCTAGTGTCCGTACAGTTTTGCATTTGGGTTTAACCCCAAAAGCCCTCATAGTATTAGAATGTAGACTTTTTATTTATTAATAATTATATACACAGATTACTTTCTTTCTTACAAAAACTGATGACTGTCATAATAATCATCCGTCCTTATGGGACCTAATGTCCTCGTTGGCCACACTTTCGTTTGGGTTGTAGGCTCTGATACCATTTGCAGCGGCACATGCTTCTATTTGATATGATATTGTCTGCTTTGTATCTCATGCCTGCACGATTTTGCTCTTGGATTTAACCTTAAAAGACCTCATACCATAGTAGATGATTTCTTTACTTATGAACTATCGCATATATCCATTCCCAAACATTTGGAACTGTACTGCTTACCATTTTTTTACAGGGACTAATGACTTACACTAAATGATGGTATAAATTAGGTTATTTATTTTTTACGCTTTATGCTTTAATAGCCTTGAAGCCCTCGTGGGATTTTACCCAAGTCATGGTCACATCGTAGGGGTGGTAATTCGAATCACGTGTCGGGTTTGTGTCGTGTTAGAGCCGTGTCGATTTTTTTCTTCCCCGACCTGAACACAACCCGCGACACGAAACCACGACACGAACACGACACGAACCCGTCACGGGTTGACACGACATGAACCGAAATTGACCTGCGACACGAAATTGACGCGCAACATGAAATTGACCCGTTACATGAAATTTGACCCGAAATTGACACGAAAAAAACGGGTCGTGTTCGGGTTCTAACGGGTGCAACACGAACACGACCCGTTTTGTGTGTGTGTCAATTTCGGGTGACCCAAAATCGACCCGCCCCTATTTTTCCCAACCCGAACCCGCGAAATTCGTGTCGTTTTCGAGTCATGTCGTCGTGTCATGACCCGTATATCCACCCCTCTCACATCGATCCTTTTGCCCTTGGGTTCAAATTAACTACTACAAAGCATGGCATTTAAATAATGTTCTCTCTTCTCTTTTTTTTTCCCTACTAAAAAAGGAATCATTATGTCCTCACTTTCTCACATTATTTAACATGATTTTTAAATAATTTTCTTACATGTGTAATAAAAAGAAAATCAATCCACGCTCGCTCTTATCTAGAATCCTTAAAAATTCATGCATATCAAATACGTAACCTTATTATTTCTAACGGCTCAATACATTTGCAGATGAACATAAAATGATCGTCTCAAGTTACTATTAGCTTTAACCGCCACCCCCGTGATTTTAAATAAGATTAAAAAATAATAATAAAAAAACCAAAGATGCGGTACTGTCTCCCCTTTTTTTTTTTTTTTTTTTTTCCTAGGATGATTTTATCTTTTTTTCTTAATCTCATAGCTGAAATTGTACCATGATTTTCACGCTGTAAAAGTGTAGACAACCAAAAAAAAAAAAAAGGCATAATGAGAAATCAGATCTTAAAGACACTTAAGACCCCATTGTCATCATTTACACAAATTGTCTATTTTAAACACCCATTTTGAAATATAAACACATTTAAACTTATTTGTAAATTTGACCAAACTTTGAAATCCGTACTATCTTTATTTTCCACGTTTACCCTTTATAATTTTTCTAAGACATTTTCTTTTTAATTCAATTTGGAGAAATAGTATTTGTTGCTTCAGAATTTATGAGGGATGGGAATGATGGCAAAGGTGAGATTGATCCCATCATTTACATGCTAAAGAAGAAACCCAAGGTAGTCGGTTATTAGAAATTCATAAAAATTCATATACCAAAAAAAAAAAAAAAGGGGAAAAAAAATCAAATATAACATAAGATGCATCTTATTTTCTTCCTTTTACAATTCATGCCTTTTCCTACAACCCAGAACAACATGGTAAGGACACTATTGAAACCCTAAACCATAATCAAACATGCACTAAAAGGAAATAAACAAACACTACTACAATATGCATAATTAGTGACGGCATTATTAGCAATGACAAAAGTCGTCGCTAATGCGCAATAATATGCGACGACATGGTGTCGTCGTTTCCAAGTCCCACTGTGGTTGCAAAAATAATTGTGAGGACTTGTTGTCACTTCTCACCCATTATTTGTGACAGCAAGCCGTTGCAAAAATGAAAAATTAAACGTCTCATATTGGCGATGACATTGAGGTCGGGAATAATAATTTTGACGCGATATCAATACAGGTGGGGACAAAATGGCGCCAAAATAAATATTGGCAACGACAATGTTGTCGCAAATAAATCAGTATTTGACAACTGACAGCGTTTAACTATTAATTTAATGGGAAAGTATTAGCGACGACTGAATCGTCACAATACTTGGACTTTAATTTTTTTGCGAAACAAAGGCGGTCAAATTGGCAGTTCCCAAAATATTATTTGCGACGACATTTCTATCTTGTATTATTTGCGATGAAATTCTGTCTTGTCATCTCCCCAAAATTAAGGCGGTTTTATTAAAATTTGTGAAAAATTTGAAAGTATTTGTGCTGATTTGACTGCATATTCAAGAAGATTCTTAAGGATTTTTAAGACGATGTCGTCATTTCTAATGTTATTTGCAACAACAGATAAGGGTATTAGTGACAATACTGTCGTCGCAAATACTAATGTGTATAAACCAGATTAGACAAGCTTCTTCTCCATTTTTCTGCACGAGTATTCTCTCTCCCCCTCTGATTCTCTCTCCTCTCCCTTTATGATTCTTGCCCTCCTCGCTCTCCGATTCTCTCCATCTCCCTCTCCGAGTTTCTCTCACATTTTGCCCCAAAAAACTCCCTGCCATTCTCCCTCTCGATCGGACTCCGACCCCCCTCCATTAGAAAAAAAGGCATCTGGTCGCCTCCAGAGCCTCGCCGCCGAGCCCTCACCGTCGAACCTCCCCCTTTGCCACCGATTCCAACCCCTGTCCTCGTGGGTTTGGTTTTTGTGAGTTATTATTATTATTTTTTAAGGTTTTTTGGTTTGTGGATGAAATGATGATGATATGGTTTTTTGGTTTTTTTTTATATTGATTTTTTTTTAATGGAATGTTGATGATGATTTTGATAATGACGTGGTTTGTTTGTTTGTTTTTTTTCTTTTTTATTTTTTATGTTGCACTATTGTTTTGCTGGTTTAACCCTTTTTATCTCCCATCCCTCTTCCTTTTCGCCTCTTTGGCCCCCCACTTCGTTCTCTCTTGCCTCACCATGTTCCCCCACTCGTTTTTCCATTTTTTCCCCCCCTTCCTTTTCCCCCTCTTTCGCTTCCGCTCCCCCCCTTCCCCCCTTTCGTCCCTGTTTCCGCCCTTCCTTCTCCTTCCTCCCTTCCTCCTCCCTCCGCTCTTGCTCCCCTTCGTCTCGTCCTCCTTCTTTCGCCCTTCCTCCTCCTCCCTCCCTCCCTTCTGCTTCCCCCCTTCCTCCTCCTTCCGCCCTTCCCCCCCCTCCCTCCTTCCTTCCTCCTCCCGGCCTTCCTCCCCCTCGGTCCCTCCCTCCTCCTTCCTCCCTTCCTCCTCCCTCCGCTCTTCCTTCCCCCTCCTCTCTTCCTCCTCCTTCCGCCCTTCCTCCTCCTTCCTCCCTTCCTTCTCCTTCCTGCCCTCCTCCTCCCTCCTCCCTTCATCCTCCTTCCTCCCCCCTCCTCCCCCTTCCTCCCTTTTTGGCCTGTCTCTTCTGTTTTGCTCTGTGGCTCTCCCGTCCCGCCCCCCCCTGCGTCCCCGTTTCTGTTTTCATTTTGCATATGCATTCATAAATGTGCTTATGGGCTAGATAATCAAATCTAGCATGGGGTACTTGAGGAGATTTTGGAATTATCCTATATAAATGATAATTTTGTTGTCCTGTTTAAGTGTAAGTGGTTTGACACTCGTCCAGAGAGGAAGAGAATTCAACATTACAAAAATAATACCAGTGTATGTGTGAAGGACACTTGGTATGAGAAATGAACCATTCATACTGGCATCTAAGGCAGAACAAGTTTTTTATGCAGATGATCTATTAAACGGTCCCAATGAACACTTTGGGCATAGACATATATTGGACTTTCCTGAGGATGTCGTTGAGGAGGTCCCGGTCATTCAAGATATGAAGTCATGAGGTATCCAGTTAGTAGTTGAACTACGAGATACAGATACCTTAACATTTAATCGACTAGATGTGAAATCTGTTGCTG
Source organism: Ficus erecta (assembly GCA_008635985.1). Lineage (NCBI taxonomy): Eukaryota > Viridiplantae > Streptophyta > Magnoliopsida > Rosales > Moraceae > Ficus > Ficus erecta. The sequence goes on along the minus strand of BKCH01001900.1, from coordinate 321,400 downwards.
CGTCTTCCGATATCGAGGCAATGTTGAAAGACAAGTCACTTCTGACAGAAGATAAATTCATCAACCACGAGCTAGGTGACGAAATTTTAGAGAAGTATGTTGAAAAAGAGGTCATTGGGTCTGAAGAAGATGATGACTTAGATGTCCACGACGAAGTTGAAGATGTCTGTGATGATGATGAATAGATAATATATGTACTAACTTTTCAATTTGTTATATGTTTTTTTCTTTTACCAATAAAATAGTTTGTACGTTGTTTTATATTTATTAATTTGATTATTTATTCTATTTTGATAACAGGACATCGATGTCTAGACCAGTTGCTACATGTGCTGGCTCTGCAGAGGGCAGAGCCTCCTCGTGACCCCACAAGAATGCAAGCGCCATGCGAGTCATGTATGTACCTTAAGATCGTTAATTTCACTGTTTCAAAATTAATAGAATTTTATCTAATTCTAAATATTGATGTTACTTTCAGCTGTGGTAGCCCCCAAACATAAAGGTAGGGGGAAAGCCAAGTTGCTTGATGTCGCTAGGAAGGTGGCGACTGAGGGGAAGTTGAATGTCGAATTCGACCATACCGGTCGCACGTGGAAGGCCATGTGGAGTTAATGGCCCATGGTATGACATTGCGATTGGGATCCATACTAGGGACACACTTGAGCCCTTCCACGATATTTGGAAGCAAGTGGATGCCTATTCAAAGAAGCTCATTCAGGAGCGGATGACGGTAATAATTTATGAATATTGTAATTTGAATGAATTAGAGATATTAAATTTTTTAAACAAATGAAAAAGCTTTGACATTGTTGTTATTACAGGATTAGTTTAACTTTGACTTGGATACGAATGGTGGATTGATCCAGTCTATCATCGACCGCGATTCGGCAAAGTACTACAAAGACTAGAAAAACGACCTCCATAACTACTTTAAAGAGCTTGGAGGTGTTGACAAGAAGGAGTATGATAGAGCTCCCCACCACCCCCGAGGCCCTAAAAACAAACAACATTGGGGCCGTTGCTGTGACAGGTTTACATCTGACAAGTTTAAGGTTAGAAACAATTATAAAATTTTTTATGACTTGATATTTCTAATTTAATATAATCAAATGTGCTAAACTTGTAATTGTCTATTTGTAGAAAATGTCGAAGACAAATTCAAAGAATCGCGACAATCATATATAAGTGGGAGAGCTTGCATGGCAGAACCTCATATGCACACCACTGTAATAAGAATGGGAGACTTTTATGTAAGTTTTTTTTTTTTTTTCAACATTTAAATCTACTAATTAACTACATATATTCTAATGAAATCAATTTGTTGCGTAGTCAAATACACAGACTCAGCAGCCATACTCGATGATTGCTAACTGGGGTGACATGTATTGTCGCGGGCCAAACTGGGTTAACCCCCAAGCTGAGCAAACGTTAGAAAGTATTTATATTTATTACTTTTACTTATTCAAATTAGTATTGTATTAACAAATCAATATTTCTTTCCAACGTGTTTGTTGAACAAATTGTGCATAATTTGATGGAGAGTGATAGAGCATCTCAAATGTCACAGTTGGCTTCTAGCTTGTCTTCATCTGCAGTTCAGGAGGAGGCCATTTTTCAACTGGTCCTAGGTACGCGTTGAGGGCATATGACAGGAGTAGGCCCTGCACTTCTGCGGAGGATCGTCCCAGGCACTTCTTCATCCTCGGGATCCCAGTTGGAGTGCTCGTCGTCATTGTAACTTCCGCCGGAGTATCAATCTTGGATTAATCGCCTAGAGGTCAATCACAAGAACATGTACAACGAATCAAATGACGATGCAACAGGCGATATCTGAGTTGTTACCCTAACCTCAAATTCGTGCTTGTTATTCCTCCTAAAGACCTTGTCCATCCACACCCTTCGACGACGAATCCCCTGCCCCTGCAGGCCGACGATGACGACGAGATTGCAGATTTAGGCTATTAGATGTTTACTTTTTTAATTATCTTGTTTAACTATTAAGACATTTCTAATATTGTATTTATGAATTTAATATTTTATCATGGATAATTTTTTTAATTATTTATTTCATTTGCAATATTGATACTAAAATTAATCTGCATTTATTTCCATTGATAATTTATTTATTTATTATATTATAATATTTAAAATTCAACAAAAAAATTAATTGTTTACACATTTGCAATGGCATTTTGTCGTCGTAAAACCAATACGAGAACAACATTTGCGACGACATGTTTTAAAATTCGTCGTCGCAAATACTCTATGACACATCAGTTAATGACGAGGTATTAGCAACGACAAATTTTAAACTTGTCATTGCAAATAATCTCGTGCCACGTCATTTCTTGACGAACTTGGCCGTCTTAATTGTGACAAGCTTTTTAGTGACGACTTTCGTCGCAATTGTATATGCGATGTCACATTGTCGTCGCAACTAAAGCTTTTGTGACTAGGTTTATGCGACGACAAGTCATCGCAAGAGTGTTATTTGCGACGACGCTTCCTTATTAGAGACGGAAAGGAAATAGTAAAATTAGTAACTTTAATGTTAGAGTGAGCATAAATATAAGGAGATGTCAAATTTATGACATTCTTGCATGCATATATATTTTTCTTCTTTGAACTTAACAAAAAATTAATTATCATAATTTTCTTTTTGCAGTTTGAGTGGTTGATGTAGAAAATATGAGGGTGCGTACTAACGTTTCGAGACGTGGTGTTTTCGGAAGAGAATCGATTGATTCTACTGGTTTTTGGATTGAAGTTTATCCTTCATCTTCGTGTACGTCTGTATACGTACGTACTTGAGGGATGCTTTTTCAATAGAAAAGTTGGCAACGACCTTACCGACGTGCCTAGCTACAGAATGGTGATACAAGGTGAAGGAATTTTGCTACAAAACGTACATGAGGGTATAAGTCGACTATTTTGGAAGCTGTGTTTTCCCCAACATAGGCTTAGCTTGCGTTTAGTATATAGATTTGGAATGAAATTTTTTAGTTAAGTTGATTGATTTTTCTAGTTATATATTTTTCTGTTAATGTTTCAGAAAAAAACAAAAAACTGAGATGAAAAACTTAGATTTGAATCTAAAAGCCAAATGAAGCCTTAGTCTATTGGCTCAGGAGGTGACCAGGCCGTTAATGAATTGAAGGCGAGAGGGATCATAAGTTGTGTAGCTGTGATTAGACTAGAAATAAACAACACTTTTCATGTTATAGAGATGACCTAGAAGCAGATGAAGACTTAAAAGTACTATTTGATTCAGACCCTCCTCCAGATGTGAGCTATCAACAACTCTGGCAAGCCATCTGGCGATCTTTCTCCTTCAAAACGTCAGAGAGGCAATCCCCGAAGAAATCGTAAGCCGGATTTGTTCTATCTGCCATGAAGAAATGCTTGTTGAGCAGGTTCTCACGATATGTTGTGAAAACTTTATTGATGACAAAACTATCACCAAAGGCCAAGATCTCATGTTAAATCATCTTGAAATTATGATAAGAAGACATACTTAAATCCAATGAGAAGCAAAACTAGGATTAATAGTCTTCCACGTCTAAACTTTTTCTTTACAGAGAGAAAACCTTAATTCACTCAGTGATGGGATATGAAAATGAATATTACGTTATGTTTAGACTAGGGATCATAACCTACTTACAGCTGTAGGGTATTTTATTCTATTATTATTAGCCCATCATAAATAATAAAATAAAATACTTGGTCTCTCTCATGTAGATTGCATGCATATCATGAGAACTGCATATATCGTTGGCTCAAAAGGGGCAAGCAAGTGTCCATTGTGCTCTTTTGCCCTCGACACTATTTCAGTAGCACTCGATTAATCTGACAGAATTAAAGTTGGACTTGATTTTTGATTAACCAGGAATTGTATGTGCGTATTATGTTTTAGGGTTAATTTCCATAATAGCATTTCTGAAAATTTTATTTCCAAATTTAACACTACTTTTGAGGACTTTCATGTCTAACACTGCCACATCAGAAGATTCCCTCTAAATATTTTGGACTACTGAAGTTGCCTTTTTTTCTCCTGCACGCCTTTAATGCCTTCTAGAGCCAACAAACCCTAAAAACTCATTTCAAATTTCAAAAATAGGAGAGAGGCCAAGAGAGATAGCTCGCAGAGGGGAGAGAAATCAGTCGTGCTCTTCCATGAAAGGCAGTAAATCAAGATAGTATGAAGCCAACCAAGAAGATAGAGAAGCCCACTAATTCTCATTCCATTTTATTGTTTTTATTTTTCTTTTCTTCTCCTCAGATCTTTTTTTTTTTTTCCTCTTGCTCGTCTCATCAACTCCATGGAAGATATATAGAACACCCATAAACTTTTATCACGTTGCCAATTACTGCAATTAAAAAAGGATCTGGGTTTTCTCTTTGGGTCTTTGTTAATAGCTTTTAGTGTGTATGAATGCACTTTGAGCGAAAAAAGAAAAATAACCCAGGCATGTAAGAGTGGGCAAGCAACAAAGGTCCAACTGTTGGAAATTTTCCCGAGTCTTAAATGCTCTGTTTTTATTTTTTGGTAACTCTTAGATTGTTTTCTCATTTTTGTCGAGAAAATTGAGTTCCGAATGTGGTCCATATTCAGCATAGGTTCAACCCACAATCTTAGGAACGTTTAGCAACGTTCAAAAGTGAGATTCTCGCCCATTCACTGCCCACTAAGCGTGCACGTCCGAAAATGGCTCTATGATGGGTAAAGTGCATAAAGGGACGTTTGTAATTCTGTTTTGGTACCCTAAGCATGTTTTCTCATTCAGAAATGGAATACACCATCGGCTGAGAGAGAGTGAGGGTTTAGAAGAACCATAAACCCAAAATAAACACTTACCATAACCTTGAGCGTTGAAAACAACAATGGCGGGAGGTATGTTTTCGATCCAAATTTTATTCCGCATTTGATCTAATTGCTATTTAGGATTGTTGGTAGCATGTTTAGATCATTAAGATAAATATCTAACAGTTGGTATCAGAGCCAGTTTTTGCCTCTGCCTTCTTATTTTTGCCGTGTTCCGATAGAAATTTTTGAGATTTCAAATTTGAATTTCTGAAGTTTTTGATGCGAAATATTATTAGAAATCATTTAGACATTAGATTTCTAGAATTTCTGTGATTTGAAACGTCAATTTTGGTGTTTGGAAGGCTAAGAAACCGTCGGGTTTCACTTCGGGTCCAAACCGGGTCGAAACGACCCGGCTGAAGGTTGAAGATGACAAAAACGACATGTCGTTTTTTGTCATGTAGGATTGCTGCCGTTTGGTAAAAACGACGAGTCGTTTTATGAAGTGAAAAACGACATGTCGTGTTGTGAAGGAAAAATTGTGTCGTTTTTTTTATAAACGACATGTCGTTTAAGGGGGAAATTTTTTTTTTTTTTTGCACATTTAAAAAAAAAAAACATTGTTTTAGGACCTTTGCAGAACTTAATGATTTTAATATATTATGGATATTATTATGTGTTTTTATTATTTTATTTGTGTGTATAATTTATTGTTTTATTATACATGCAAAATTAAGTTAAATAATATTAGTACATTGTTGTTCCATTTTTTGTGTAAATATTGTATGAGCTTTTATTGTAAATTATTTAATGTTGAGTGATCCATATAATTTTAATTAATTAGAGAGTAGCCACAGCATCTTTATTAATTGAGATTATATATTAAGTCTTTTAGGATCACATTATAACATTAATTGTAGTTAATCATACGTAATATGATAGATTTTATCCCATAAGAATTTTTATTATATTTGTATGATTAATTAGGATAGAATATCAAATTATATCTCCTAACTTACCCACAGGAATTAGGAAAAGGAACATAATTTGATAGTTATATCATAAAGTTATAGATGGATCTAATTGAGTCGGACTTTAGCCCACAGGCAAGTTTTATGTCACTAGATTCATATTTTGAAACATGATTTACATTGGTAAAACATGATTTATGTTTATTAGTCTCAATTTATTTATAAGCATGTATGTTTTATTTATGCAGTTATGCAAGCTGTGAATTTTTTTGATATTAAATGTGATATTCCTGAACTAAAGGGTGACAACTATAAGGTTTGGAAGGAGAGGATTCTCCTTCACTTAGGGTGGATGGACATTGACTATGCTATTAGGAAAGACGAACCACCTAAGATTACTGAAACCAGCACTCCGGACCAAGTTGATCTTTATGAAAAATGGGAGCGATCTAATCGCCTTTCGGTCATGTTCATAAAGACCAAAATATGTGCTGGGATTAGGGGTTCTGTCGAGCAATACGACAATGTCCGAGAGCTGCTGAAGGCAATTGATGATCAATTTGTGACTTCAAATAAGGCATTAGCAAGCACCCTGATTATACAGTTCTCATCCATGAAGCTCACCGAGATTAGAGGCGTGCGTGATCATATCATGCGCATGAGGGATATAACGGCTCAACTGAAAGCATTGGAAGTTGAAATGTCGGAAACTTTCCTGGTTCACTACATTCTGTGCACTCTGCCCCAGCAGTATGGTCCCTTTAAGATCTCTTATAACACACATAAGGACAAATGGTCAATTAATGAGCTATTGACTATGTGTCACTACTAAAAATTGTGGATTACACGACGGTTATTTACCGTCGTGTAAAGTTTACACGACGGTTAGACAACCGTCGTGTAATCCAACGTCGTGGAAGATACCACGGCGGTTCCAAAACCGTCGTGGTATCTCAATATTACACGACGGTTCACACCGTCGTCGAATCAAGAAATATAGTAGCAAACGCCGTAAATTGAGAACTTTACACGACGGTTTTCCTCAAAAACCGTTGTGTAATGTGTACCATTACACGACGGGTTTGCTCAAAACCGTCGTGTAATTAGGCTTTAATTTAAAAAAAAAATAGGCTTTTTTTTTGGCAATGGCACACATTACACAACGGTTTCGGAGCAAAATCGTCGTGTAATGTGTGCCATCACAAAAAAAAAAAGCCTTTTTTTTTAATTTAAGCCCAATTACACTAGAATCAAATTCCATATGATTATCCAAAACAAAAATCCATTTTGGCATTTCATCGAGCATGTGGTGAGCGGATAAAAACCATGTTAAAAAATGTGTGTAGAGTGCCAAAACTGTGCACAAAACATTCATCTCCAAATAGCAACAATTTAAAAAAAAAATTCAAACAACACTACAAATTACACTCCACGCAAATTATCAAAGCTTTGTGTGTTCGTAGTTTTGTTAGAAAACAAGAAATTGAACAATATGAAAGTTACCTTGCTTTTCTTTAAAGAAAAATAGTCATGGTTTTGATGGGAACACCGGGAGAGAGAGGTGGTGACGACGGCGGCGACGGAAAAAAACCGGGGCTATGGTAGCGGTTTGGGAAAAGTTTGAAGTGGCGGCGGCGTGACCGGATTTTAAGTTAGGGGGGGACGGGCGAAGGAGGTGGAGAGGAGAAAAGTTTGAGTTGTCTAGAGGGTTGAAGATGAAAATGATGATAAATGAAGAGGAAAGTGTATTTAAGTAATGGGTTTTCGTGCGAATTGTAAAGCATGAAATTTGAAAATTTTGAAAATTTTCGGAGGATTACACGACGGTTTTGCTTAAAACCGTCGTGTAATCCTCGGATTACACGATGGTTTTTGTAACCGTCGTGTAATCCTTTTTTTGAAAATTTGTAAATTTTGAAAATTTTCGGAGGATTACACGACGGTTTTGCTTAAAACCGTCGTGTAATAATCCTCCGAAAATTTTCAAAATTTCAAAATTTAAAATTTTCTTAAAAAAAAAAAAAAAAGAGGATTACACGACGGTTAGAACCGTCGTGTAATCCCGAGATTACACGACGGTTTTGCTCAAAACCGTCGTGTAATCCTTTTTTTTTTTTTTTTTTTTAAGAAAATTTTAAAATTTGAAAATTTTCGGAGGATTACATGACGGTTTTGCTTAGAACCCGTCGTGTAAAGTGGCTCCACGAGGCACTTTACACGACGGTTCTTTGAAACCGTAGTGTAAAGTCGGACTTTACACGACGGTTCTTTGGAACCGTAGTGTAAAGTCGGACTTTACACAATGGTTCTTTGGAACCGTAGTGTAAAGTGGCTCCGCGAGGCACTTTACACGATGGTTCTTTGGAACCGTAGTGTAAAGTCGGACTTTACACAATGGTTCTTTGGAACCGTAGTGTAAAGTGGCTCCGCGAGGCACTTTACACGACGGTTCTTTGGAACCGTAGTGTAAAGTCGCCTCCGCGAGGCACTTTACACGATGGTTCTTTGGAACCGTAGTGTAAAGTGGCTCCGCGAGGCACTTTACACGACGGTTCTTTGGAACCGTCGTGTAAAGTTCCTCGCGGAGCACTTTACACGACGGTTCCTACGAACCGTTGTGTAAAGCCCGACTTTACACGACGGTTCCAAGTCTCCGTCGTGTAATGTACTTTTTGTAGTAGTGTGTGTTCAAGAGGAGGGAAGGTTGGTCATGGAAGAGGGTGAGAAAGTGAACTTAACAGTTCCAGGAAAGAAGAAGGATCAAGCCAAACAAAAGGGAAAAGGCGAGATTCCTCCCCAGTCGGACATTAAGAAGGAGTTAAGTGCTTCTTTTGTAAGAAGAAGGGGCACATAAAGAAAAATTGCTCCAAGTTCAAGAACTGGCTCGACAAGAAAGGTACTCAACTTTCACTTGTTTGTTATGAATCCAATATGATAGATGTTAATCATAACACTTGGTGGATTGACTCTGGTTCTTCAATCCATGTGACCAATTCCTTGCAGGGATTACACGACCTGCGGAAGCCAGTGGGAATTGAGCAAAGCATCTACTTTGGAAATAAGATGCCCTCAAATGTGGAGGCTATTGGAACGTGCAAGCTAGTTTTAAGTAGTGGTTTCATTTTGTCTTTAGAAAAAACCTTTTATGTTCCTGGTTTTTCTAGAAATTTGATTTCAGTTTCCAGACTTGTATCAGTTGGATATTCGTTCAATTTTTCAGATTCTGGTTTTAGTTTATCTAATAAATCTGAAATTATTGGTTATGGTATTTTGTCTGATAATCTTTTTCGTCTTAATTTACAAAATGATGACAATTATGCTACTATGCACGTTCAAGAAAATGTTGGTATTAAACGATGTGTTGTGAATGAGGAATCCTCTATGTTGTGACATCGGAGATTAGGACATATCTCCATTGATAGAATTAAAAGGTTGGTGAATGACGGGATACTTAGTACTCTAGATTTTGCCGATTTTGAGACTTGTATAAGTTGCATTAAGGGTAAGTAGACTAACAAGTCAAAGAAGGGTGCCAAGAGGAGTTCTGAATTGTTGGAAATCTTTCATACGGATATTTGTAGTCCAGACATGGATGCATACTGTGATAAGTACTTTGTCTCTTACATAGATGACTACTCACGATACATGTATCTCTACTTGCTTAATAATAAGAATGAAGCACTAGATGCTTTTAAAGTCTTTAAAGCCGAAGTAGAGAAACAATGCGGAAAGCAAATAAAAATCGTGAGATCAGATAGAGGTGGAGAGTACTGTGGTAGATACACTGAGAATGGGCATGCACCTGGTCCATTTGCGAAGTTTCTTCAAGAACATGGGATAGTTGCCCAATACACTATGCCTGGTTCTCCGGACCAAAATGGTGTAGCTGAAAGAAGAAACCGAACGTTATTGGACATGGTGCGAAGTATGCTTGCTAGCTCCAAACTTCCTGAGTCCTTGTGAACTGAAGCTCTTAAGACGGCTGTGTACATATTGAACCGAGTTCCAACCAAGGCTGTTCAAAAGACACCATTTGAGTTATTCAAAGGTTGGAAACCAAGTTTGCGACATGTACGCGTTTGTGGATGTCCGTCTGAGGTGAGAGTCTATAATCCACAAGAAAAGAAGTTGGACCCAAGGACCATAAGTGGGTATTTCATTGGATATACCGAAAGGTCTAAGGGATACAGATTCTATTGTCCATCTCACAGCACTAGGATTGTGGAGTCAAGAAATGCGAAATTTCTTGAGAATGACTTGATTAGTGGGAGCAATCGATTTCAAGATATTGTTTCTGAAAGGAATCATATTGATGCTCAACCTTCCACTTCAAGTGAGAGATTGATTGTCATTCACAACACCCCTCAAGTTCAAACAGGTGTCGGACAACCAATTATTGATGTTCCACAAGCTGCTAATGACGATCCAGTAGATCAAGATGTTCAAGAATTGCCAGAAATTATTGAATAACCGGTTGAACAACATGATCCTCAGGAAAATGTTGATACAACTTTAAGGAGATTTACTAGAATAAAGAAATCATCGATACTTAGTGATTATGTTGTGTATCTAGAAGAATCGGACTATAATATTGGAGCTGAAAATGATCCTGAAACGTTTTCACAAGCCATGAGTTGTAAAGAATCAAACTTATGGTATGATGCTATGAAAGATGAGATGAATTCTATGGCATCTAACGGAGTCTGGGATCTTGTCGAGTTGCCTGATGGTGCCAAAACCATTGGATGTAAATGGGTTTTCAAAACAAAGAAAGACTCATTAGGCAACATTGAGAGATATAAAGCAAGACTCGTTGCTAAAGGATTCACTCAAAGTGAAGGAATCGACTACAAGGAGACTTTTTCTCCTGTATCTAAGAAAGATTCTTTTCGTATCATTCTAGCATTAGTTGCACATTTTGACTTGGAGTTGCAACAAATGGATGTGAAGACGGCTTTTCTCAATGGAGGTCTAGAGGAAGAGGTTTATATGAAACAACCAGAAGGATTTTCCTCTAGTAATGGTGAGCATTTGGTGTGCAAGCTTAAGAAATCTATATATGGACTGAAACAAGCTTCCCGTCAATGGTATTTGAAATTTCATGATGTTATCTCTTCATTTGGATTTGTAGAGAACATTATAGATCAATGTATATACCAGAAGGTCAGTGGGAGTAAGATTTGTTTTCTTATTCTATATGTGGATGATATTTTACTTGCAACCAATGATAAGGGTTTATTATATGAAGTGAAACAATTTCTCTCTGACAACTTTGAAATGAAGGATATGGGTGATGCGTCTTATGTCATTGGCATTAAGATACATAGAGACAGAATTCGAGGAATTCTAGGTCTATCTCAAGAAACCTATATCAACAAAGTTTTAGAGAGATTTCGGATGAAAGATTGTTCACCAAGTATAGCTCCCATTGTGAAGGGTGACAGGTTCAATTTGAATCAGTGCCCGAAAAACAATCTTGAAAGGGAACAAATGAAAAACATTCCTTATGCTTCTGCTGTTGAAAGCCTAATGTATGCTCAGGTCTGCATAAGACCTGACATTGCATTTGCTGTTGGAATGTTAGGAAGATATCAGAGTAATCCAGGTATGGACCACTGGAGAGTTGCAAAGAAAGTAATGAGGTACCTTCGGGACCAAAGATTACATGCTTATGTACAGACGGACTAATAATTTGGAAGTAATTGGCTACTCTGATTCAGACTATGCTGGCTGCATTGATTCACGAAAGTCGACTTCAGGATATGTTTTTATGTTAGCCGGTGGAGCTGTATCTTAAAGAAGCACAAAGCAGACTTTGACTGCTACTTCCACTATGGAGGCTGAGTTCGTATCTTGTTTTGAGGCTACCTCACATGGTGTATGGATGAAGAGTTTCATTTCTGGGCTTAGAGTTATGGATTCGATTTCTAGGCCATTGAGGATATATTGTGATAATTCAGCTGCTGTTTTTATGGCTAAGAACAACAAAAGTGGTAGTCGAAGTAAGCACATCGACATCAAGTATTTAGTCATAAGAGAACGTGTTAAAGATAATATAGTGGTTATTGAACACATTAGCACTGAATTGATGATTGCTGATCCTTTGACTAAAGGCATGCCACCATTAAAATTTAAGGATCATGTAGATAGAATGGGACTTGGTTACTTTATGTGATTTTCGTTGTAAGAACAATGTTATTTCAATGAAACTCTATTTGTGATGTTTTCTCATTTGGTTTTTGTGCACAAATTCATTTATTTATTTTTTAGAAATATCATTAAAGTTTGTACCAAGAATAAACATAGGGTTTGTTCATTAAATTTAAGGGCTCAAGTTGAAAAACTTGATATATTGTAATACATGGGAGATAATACTTGCTATAAGAGGACTTATCACCATGATTCATATATTTGGTTTTTCTATATGATGGATGTTGAACTATATGGACCAAGTGGGAGAATGCTGGAAATTTTCCCGAGTCTTAAATGCTCTGTTTGTATTTTTTGGTAACTCTTAGATTGTTTTCTCATTTTTTGTCGAGAAAATTGAGTTCCGAATGTGGTCCATATTCAGCATAGGTTCAACCCACAATCTTAGGAACGTTCAGCAACATTCAAAAGCGAGATTCTCGCCCATTCACTGCCCACTAAGTGGGCATGCCCGAGAATGGCTCTATGATGGGTAGAGTGCATAAAAGGGACGTTTGTAATTCGTTTTTGGTACCCTAAGCCTGCTTTCTCATTCAGAAATGGAATACACCATCGGCTGAGAGAGAGTGAGGGTTTAGAACCATAACCTTGAGCGTTGAAAACAACAATGGCGGGAGGTATGTTTTCGATCCAAATTTTATTCCGCATTTGATCTAATTGCTATTTAGGATTGTTGGTAGCATGTTTAGATCATTAAGATAAATATCTAACACCAACATGATCATAACATTGAGCTTTTCAAACTTGAGTTCATATGTTTATCATAATAAAGAGACTTTTTTTTTTGGTTGAAATTTTCATGCTCTGTTACATCATTTTTATGTGATTGTTGTTTTGTTTCTTTTCAATTGATCTTCTGTTTATATGCTTTTATTTTGTAAAGTGGGTTTGTAAATTGGTTTTTCCCCAGTAATTTGGGGAAAGTTGGATTTATTGGTTGGTGAAATGGACATAAATTGATCATGATTCATTCCATAAGGTTGTATCACACAGTTTTATTGGTTTTCTCTTCTGTATTGTGGTTGCCTCTAATCAAATGGTAGTTTTACCTTTGATTTGAGCGTTTGGTATCCTTTACTTAAGAATTAACTATTCAATTAACATTAGTCATAATTATAATGATCATTAATATAATTACTACATGAAATCATTATAATAAATACCATAAGTCACAACTATGACTCATGGTAATTATTATAATTAATATACAGTCATTATAATAATTACCAAAGTTTTGATTTAGAATATACTAGTTGTTAGCCACGTGGTATGCATGTGGGAGTAATTTTGCATATTCAATCCATATAATTATATTCTGATTATCGTGCTATTGTTTTTTTTTTTTTAGGATATTTGGTAATATTAAGAGGTCTTAATTAGGTATAAACATGCAGTTAAGACAACCAAATACGTGTATATATATATATATATATATATATATTTAGTGAAAAAACTATTAGGATATTGTAAATGCTCAAAGTTTCAAAATATGAATAGCAATATTTCAAATACTACACAAACATGTTTATTATATCTAAACTTATTACACAAACATTAGCCACGGTACATAAAATAATATTTGAAAAGATAATAAAAAAAACACTATAATAAGTATTTTTTTGATGAAAAAAATTAAGAAAAGGCAGATAGAATAGCCATTCATCAAAACAAAATATACTTAAAAAATCCACACAAATAAAATAATATAGTATAGAATAATAAAAGAAATATGTAAGTAAAAGACATTAGATAAAATTTAATATGTGCGGGAAAAATTTAACTTTTTAAAACATAATGAAAAAAATTGTTTAATTAAGAGTTTATTTGAGAGGGGGGAAAACATTTTCACATGTAGCATTTTTAAATATTTAATTATTTAAAGATGGACCAACCCATATGTTTTAATCAAAATATGTATTTTGGTTGGAATAAAGACGTCCATTATTTTTAAGGAAAAAATTATGAAGCAAATAGAAAACAATCTAGAAATATATGGAAAGGAAAAAATATTTTTTTTAAGTAAGAGGAAAATAATTTTTAAAGTATGAATATATCTGAGAAAAATTATTTTGATAGAATTGTTACACAAAAGATACTTAAAACATTTACATGGGTAAAATAATATTTACAACGATAATAAACGAAATATGTAAGTAAAGATGTTTTAGAGATAAAGTATTTTTATGAATAAATTGAAAAAATAAACTCTCTGAAGAAAACATTTAAAAAATTTAAGATCAAAGAGTTTAACGAAGAAAAGAGAGAGAGAGCAGAGAGAAAAAGAAAGAAAGAAAAGGAAAAAAAGAAGAAGAAGAGAGAAACACATAAATTGGAAAAAGACAAAGTATATGATTGCTATTCAGCTGCATTTTTATATGCACCAATGGTAAGTATATGTGTTTAGTTTCAAAACAAATGTGCTATTATAGATATGTTGCTTACATGTGTGGTTTGACAGAAATCGGTCAATATTATAATTACTACTTGAAAAAAAAAAATTTATTTCACAACATAATACATGCAAATAAAATCATATTATTCAAATTACAAAAATGATGAATTCGTGTCCACAGAAACACAACCCAAACAACTTTTTATTTTTATTTTTCCCGGCATGGTTTTCTCTTTGTTACTTCGGTAGCCGTTCATTATTATTATTTTTTTCAACTAACACAATTTTGCAATTGCATATATCATGTATTTGGTAGTGCTATGATTTTTTGGATAGTTCAAACATCACTGTAAAACCAAACGAAAACATTATACTAACATAAACGTTAAAAAGTTAAAAAAAAAAAAATGAAACAAAGTCCAGAGACGATCATTATGGAAATGACTCATTAATCATTTATATAATTATCTATACACATTAGTAATCCAAAATCTTTATTTAAGGTGAATGTCAAGCTTTTTACAACAATTATTTTGATGTTAGAAATAAGTTAGGGTAAGTCGTATATATGAATTTAAAAGCTTTTTTTTTTTTTTACATCCATAAATAAAATTAAGTCCGAGGATGGTCATGATACAAATGACTCATTGGTCATTTATATAATTACATATACACAATATTAATTAAAAAAAAAACTATATTTAAGGTGAATGTGAAGCTTTTTGCAATCATAATATCAGGGTGAATCGCATTTAGACATTTAAAAACTCCTTTTCAAAAGCATAAATAAAAATAAGTACTGGAATGGTCATTATGGAAATGTCTAATTAGTCATTAATATAATTGCATGTAAACACTACTATAAATAAGAATGCAGGTACTAAATACCAATCTTATAACACAAATTAAACATAGTCATCTTGCAAATACAAATTACTTTGGGGCAACCCATAATTAATTCTTGAACAATTTTGAGCCAAATACGTATTTGGTAAATTAGGTCGAAAATAATTCCTCAATAATTTTCTTCAAATCTACAGCAAAAGGAGAACATAAACATAAACAAATACCAACTTCTTTTTTCATTTTTTAACTTGGCGATAGACACACACACACACGCACACATATATATAACACAAGTTAATCAAATAACACTACTAAAAATTGTGGATTACACGACGGTAACCGTCGTGTAAAGTTTACACGACGGTTAGACAACCGTCGTGTAATCCAACGTTGTGGAAGATACTACGACGGTTTTGGAACCGTCGTGATATCTCAATATTACACGACGGTTCACACCGTCGTCGAATCAAGAAATATAGTAACAAACGCCACAAATTGAGAACTTTACACGACGGTTTTCCTCAAAAACCGTCGTGTAATGTGTACCATTACACGACGGTTTTGCTCAAAACCGTCGTGTAATTATGCTTAAATTTTTTTTTAAAAAAAGGCTTTTTTTTGACAATGGCACACATTACACGACGGTTTCGGAGCAAAACCGTCGTGTAATGTGTGCCATCACAAAAAAAAAAAAAGCCTTTTTTTTTTTTTTTTTAATTTAAGCCCAATTACACTAGAATCAAATTCCATATGATTATCCAAAACAAAAATCCATTTTGGCATTTCATCGAGCATGTGGTGAGCGGATAAAAACCATGTTAAAAAATGTGTTTAGAGTGCCAAAACCGTGCACAAAACATTCATCTCCAAAGAGCAACAATTTAAAAAAAACATTCAAACAACACTACAAATTACACTTCACGCAAATTATTAAAGCATTGTGTGTTCGTAGTTTTGTTAGAAAACAAGAAATTGAGCAATATGAAAGTCACCTTGCTTTTCTTTAAAGAAAAATAGTCATAATTTTGATGGGAACACCGGGAGAGAGAGGTGGTGACGACGGCGGCGACGGAAAAAAAACCGGGGCTATGGTAGCGGTTTGGGAAAAGTTTGAAGTGGCGGCGGCGTGACCGGATTTTAAGTTAGGGGGGGACGGGCGAAGGAGGTGGGGAAGAGAAAAGTTTGAGTTGTCTAGAGGGTTGAAGATGAAAATGATGATAAATGAAGAGGAAAGTGTATTTAAGTAATGGGTTTTTGTGCGAATTCTAAAGCATGAAATGTGAAAATTTTAAGTAATGGGTTTTTGTGCGAATTCTAAAGCATGAAATGTGAAAATTTTAAAAATTTTCGGAGGATTACACAATGGTTTTTGTAATCGTCATGTAATCTTTTTTTGAAAATTTTGAAAATTTTCGGAGGATTACACGACGGTTCTGCTCAAAACCGTCATGTAATAATCCTCCGAAAATTTTGAGAACTGTCGTGTAATCCTTCTCTTTTTTTTTTTTTTTTTTTTTGAAAATTTTAAATTTTGAAATTTTCAGAGGATTATTACACGACGGTTATATAAAACCGTCGTGTAATCTTTCATTTTTTTTTTCCAAATGTTGCCGGATTACACGACGGTTCCAACAAAACCGTCGTGTAATCCGCTGGATTACACGACGGTTCATCAAAACCGTCGTGTAATCCTTTGTTTACACGACTGTTTTGTCAAACCGTCGTGTAATCTTGTTTAAGACGACGGTTTCACAAAAACCGTCGTGTATTTTCCGTCGTGTAAGCCAACTTTTGTAGTAGTGTAACAAAAACAGAGTTGGGGACAAAAATCCTCTATGTAGACTACCTCGGTTGCCTCCTCCACCATTCCAAAGAGTTCCAACAAGAAATTCATACAAACCCGTTTGTTGATCAAAAATCATATTTGATTTCATTTTTGTTTGATTTCATTGGAAGGCAACAACGCTGATTTCATAAGAGAGCAACAAGCGAACTTCCATTGAAAAACCAAGAACAACCCATTTGTAGAGGCCTTCTCTACCCAACCCCTCTCACGTCAATGGAGACCTAGATTTGTGCCTCACCCAGAGCCTCCGTCTGCCGCCCAGCATCGGGTCCAGCCACTGTTACATCATCCCTACCTCTCAGCCGAGTGCGCTTGAGAGAGAGAGAGGGAGAGGGAAAATGGAGGGGGCAGAAAAAATGGAGAAGAGAAGAAAGAGGAAAACAAAGAATATTCATCTTAGATTTCTTCGAAGTGTAAATTTGATAATGCAAGTATGTGGGTCCTACAAAATCTGATGTGACAATGCTATAATGAAAGTATCGAAAAATAATACTAATTTTAAAATTAAAATTTTCAGTAGTGCTATTATTGAAATTAATCCTAAGTTTTATTGTTTTGTTAGTCTCCTTATCTTGTTCATAGAGTTGGAGTTGTTGTATTTGGCCCGGTTTAGCCTTCATTTCTCCATGTTGAGTTAATATCGTTTTATCTTCTTAAATTTGTTTTTAATATCTGAGTATTTTTTTGCATAGTTCAAGGTGACTGTGGAAACATTTCGGTAAAAAAAAAAAAAAAAAAGGATTTTTGTAAGACCATCTCTAATGTATTTGTTTATATTAATATTATATTAGTTGTAAAATAGTGTGATAAATAACATTAACCTACTTTTATGATATTATTTATCGTACCAGTAAGATCGCCTGCTCTTACATAGAATATAACACATGATAAATATTAGACGACACATATAACAACATACGACAATGAAATGGAAACAATAATAAGAAATCGTAACAACGAGAAACGTCAACGAAGAAAAACGAAACCAACAACGTCGAACGACAACAAATAGACACGACGAGAAATCAGAATCCAGAGTGAAATTGACAACAAAAAAAAAAAAAAAAAAAAGGGTGAAATACGAACGACAAAAAAAAAAAAGACGACAACAGAGAAATAAAACGACACCTAAGTGGAAAGCGGCACAAAAACTGAACGAGAGCAATTGGGAAAAGAAAGATACAAAAAATACGACAGTAAAAATAAAACGGCGACATCAACAATTGGAAAACGCCAAACGACAATAAAGAAAAGTATTCGTAACCTGTCGGTCTTACGTTATTTGATCCCACAGCGGCGGGGCCACGATCGAGCTGAAGCTGCCTGCCGCCGCCCGACAAGTCCTCGAGCAAGAGATCTTTTCGTTGTCTCTGTTTATTCTGTTAGGTTTTCGAGATTTTTTGGTTCTGTTTCTGACAATATCATAAGAAATTCTACCTGGATTTCGCCATGGAAGAGAGACCCAAGCTGTTGATTCTGTACGCGACTCAAACCGGAAATGCGTTGGACGCGGCTGAGCAGGTGGCGCGTGAGGCCGACCACAGAGGCTGCTCCGTCAAGCTTCTTTCCTTGGACGAATTCGACGCCGTAAGCCTTCCATTTGATGCCTCAGTTTTTATTTTCTTTTTCTTTTTTTACGCCTGTTTGGTTTCCGAGAAGAATCATTTCCTTATCAGTAATTCGTTGAGGCAGTGATAACGAATGTTGATTTTTTGTTCTTTAGGTTTCCTTGCCACACATGGGTGCTGTAATTTTTGTTGTTTCCACGACTGGCCAGGGAGATACTCCGGATTCGATGAAGGTTGGTTTGGAACCTGTTGTGATTGCTCTATTAACGATGAATATTATAATTGTTATGGATAAGCATCACCATTTATATATATATATATATATATATATATATGCAGGGATTTTGGAAGTTCCTTCTGCAAAGAAATCTAGGTCGGAGTTGGCTAGAAGGAGTTCATTATGCCGTGTTTGGTTTGGGTGATTCTGGTTACCAAAAATACAATGTAATGATATCTCTTTGCTCTCTCTAGAATTCTGCTTAGTTTTGTGTAAAAATGTAGTGAATTTGGTAAAAGAAATTTCATGGTCATTTGTTGCTTTGATAAAGATCAAGGATTTTAAAGGAGTCTAGTTCAAGAAGATGTTTTCTGAGAATTTATCGGTTTTAGCTTTATCTGATTGTGGAGTTTATTGCTAATTATACATGGAACTTAAAAATTATTCTCGTGGCTTTCAGTTCGTTGCGAAGAAGCTTGACAGGAGACTTTCAGATCTTGGGGCAGTGGCCATTGTGGAAAGAGGTTTGGGAGATGATCAGCACCCATCCGGGTATGATTTGAGTAAAAGTAAATTGTCAAGAAGTTGTGCATTATCAAACAGAAAGATGGAAAGTATCATACCGGAGTCTAATTTTGATAAAATTGATTCCTTTTATTTAGATTTCACATTCCTAATTGGCAATTCTTGCAACAGAGAAGTGTCTATATAATTCCCAAGTATCGTTTTTCTTTTCGCTATGTACCTGAGTTTACCGTGACAAGAGTTTTTATTGATAGGTATGAGGCTGCTCTTGATCCATGGATGACATCTTTGTGGAACGTGTTGAATAAGATCAATCCAAAATTCTTCCCAAATGGTCCAGATTATATTATTCCATCTAAGCAGTCAATTGGGCAACCGAAATTTCAGATAACATATCATGCCATAGACAAGATTGATTCCCAATTTTCATATAGTTCAGGTAACTTATATCTGTGGATTTCTCTATTTTGTGTAGTCACAACAAGTTAATGTTTCAAATAGTGTAAAATATTTTTAAGCGCTCATGATCACTACAGTCCTTCATTCATATCTCTTTAGTAATTTGTTAGAGCACTCACCTAGTCATTTATGCTACTTTTGCTTTTTTGTTTAGTGCTTATTCAAAATTTTAAAAGTATGTAAGAGGTGGTGGTTTATTTTGTATAGAATTGGTTCATCTCTGTCCACTAAATAACAGTGTTAGTTTCAGATTTAAAATGTACCGAAATGCAAATTGCAACAGCTCGGAGAATGTCTCCTGCAAAATTTTCGCGCGACAAGAGTAGGCCGGACTGCTTTCTTAAATTGGTATTATTGCATTCTTTATCATAGTAGTTACCAAGTTTTGCTATAATTCAATATTTTCGTACTTTACAGGGTTATCAAATTTAGATCTTATATATATATATATATGAATAAGAACATAGCATTTTGATTTTGGTGTTGAATCAATCGTATCTTGGCTCAAAAAACAAGCTGAAAAGGCCCATTGTTGATCCCAATCCAGAGGAGTCTATTATAATAGTATACTAAAATTTTGGTAGAAGTCAACCAAATCCTTCAGCACCTTAAACATGGGAATAAGAATCTTGGTTTACAAGAATAATAATAATAATAACGTTGGTGGAACTTATTTATGGACTCTCTCTCTCTCATGCATTATGTGAGTTTTCTACGCTTGCTCTTATAGGTTAAAAATCAACCACTAACTAAAGAAGGCTGTGGAAGAGATGTGCGCCACTTTGAATTCGAATTTGTTTCGTCGGTAAGTTGTCTATCTCCTTGAGTAGGAGCTATAATTTCCATGTCTCAGTACTCGCCGTGTTCAAGCAAAATTATCTTGTTTTTCTGTTGTCATCAGGATTTTTTATTTTTTAAATTTTACAAACAGGTTGTTGAATATGAAGTTGGTGACAACGTTGAGGTTCTCCCTGGTCAGGATCCTGCTTTAGTAGATGCTTTCATACAACGTTGTAATTTGGATCCTGAAGCATTTATAACTGTAAGTAGTTTCTTTGTTTCTTCCTTGTGTGGGTGATAATACTCAATCATAGTCAACATTTATCCGTAGATATTCCTTGGAAAAATAATTACTGCATGAGATTCTTTAAAAATTAGAGTGTAGAGACCGGGTTGAAAATTAATGTTTTATTTTTTTAACAAAATGAAAAACATTAATTTTTTGTGTATTCTAGGACTTGCATGTCCCTTATTTTGACTATAAGCTGTTAGTGAGATAGATCCCCTTTCTTATATGTATACTTTACGTGAGAAATTTTAAGAGGAGTATAGAGGAAATTTGCAGAACAAGGATAAAACTAGCAATACAATTGAAGATTTATAGGAACAAATAGAATAATAAAAGAAAGTACAACAAATCAGTTATAACCACCATATAGGAGATTGAATGACATGGTTAATGAGATTTTTATTAATCCTAACTTCCTAAGTTTTCTCTAAATAAAATGTTGCAAAGCAATTTCTGCTATGAGGAATATTCTATATATTGAAGTTGATCACTATCGTAATTTTAGGTTCATCCTGTGGAGATGGTGAGTTACCTTGATGCTCATGCAAATGCCATAGCAACACCTATCAAATTAAAATCTTTTGTCAGCTTGACAATGGATGTCGTATCAGCTTCACCTCGGCGCTATTTCTTCGAGGCAAGGATCCAGTATGTTTTCGCCTCTTGTTTTTCTATTTGCAATATCCAGAGAGAACTTGCACAATATAAGTGATATGCTATACTGCCTATTTGTAAATTCTCATCATCCTGTATGAGTATTCCCATGTGCTCTTGATTGTCACTGCTAAATTATCTGGCAAGCAAGAAAAACGGACTCGCCATAAACGCATCACATCCTACTTCATCAATAACTGAAATCATGGATATGTTCCAAACATAGGCATTCAAGTCTAAAAGTTCTTATATTGTGCTTTTGCTCGATGCCTGCATCTTTTTGTTGGTCTGGAATTCTGATTTCAATTTTTTATTTTTATTTTTTTTTCCCAGGTCCTGAGTCATTTTGCTACAGCGCCTCATGAAAAGGAAAAACTGCAATATTTTGCGTCACCCGAAGGACGAGATGACCTATACCAATACAATCAGAAAGAACGAAGGACTGTTCTCGAGGTTAGGTCTAATTAATTGGTTCATTTCCCCCCTCAGTCAGTTAGTCACACTATTTAGTGATGATTTTCTTTGCAGATTGTTCTTTTTGTTCTTCATAGGGGTTCCAAACGTTCTGTTTTTCCATGCCAAAGCCTTTATGTAAAATATAAATGCACAAATTAATCCATTGTTTCTCGGGTTTAATAAATCAACTAGTTTACTAGACGCCAGCTGAGTTGTTTATAATTGTCATGACATCAGACGATAATCTGTTTTTCATGTGAAACAGGTATTAGAAGATTTCCCTTCCGTTCAAATGCCATTTGAATGGCTGGTGCAGTTGGTTCCTCCTTTGAAAACAAGAGTCTTCTCCATATCTTCCTCCCTGGCAGCCGTCCCAAACCAAGTGCACTTAACCGTAAACGTGGTGTCATGGACTACACCTTTAAAAAGGAAACGTTCAGGCCTCTGCTCAACGTGGCTTAGCAAGCTTGATCCGGAACAATGTATGGCATAAACAAGACTTTTGAAGTACATAATTGGTCGGTGACCATACAAATTTCTATATGGTATTAATCTATCTATTTATTTTCCCAAACAGGCATCTATGTTCCGGCTTGGCTCAATAAAGGTTCCCTTCCTCCTCCGCCACCATCACTTCCTCTCATTCTTGTTGGACCTGGAACCGGGTGCGCACCATTTCAGGGATTTGTGGAGGAGAGAGCCATCCAAAGTGCAACCCATGAAACTGCTCCGGTTATATTTTTCTTCGGCTGTCGAAACAAGGAAAATGACTATTTGTACAGAGAATTTTGGTTGTCCCATACCCGAAATGGTGGGGTGCTTTCCGAAACAAAGGGTGGCGGATTTTATGTTGCCTTCTCAAGAGATCAGCCACAGAAGGTTTACGTGCAGCACAAGATACGCGAACACAGCCATCAGGTCTGGAGCTTACTGAGTGAGGGGGCTGCCGTCTATGTTGCCGGCTCTTCAACTAAAATGCCCTCGGATGTGTTGTCAGCCTTTGAAGAAATTATCTCCAAAGAAAGTGGGTTTCCAAAAGAAGCTGCTGTGAGATGGCTTAGGGCACTGGAAAAGGCTGGCAAGTACCATGTAGAAGCTTGGTCTTAGATATTTGCTTGAAATATTTATGACTTCCAATCGCCAAATAAGAAAACAAGAATTCTTAGCCATGCTGTTAAGGTACTCGGTCAAGATTGAGTTTGGCATTTAAATTCGACGGTCATTTGAATTATAGTTGATTTTGGTTGTAGATTGGTGGTATGGAGCTTCTATTGCCAGGCGTAGAGTTAGTAGTCCCAGAAATGTTTGAATTGCACTTACGTGGAATTTGTTTCAGGAGAAAAAAAGGGTTATTTTTTATTTTTTCATTTTTTATTTTTAAATACAGAACCAAAATGATGTACCAATTTTGCTAATGGATTGGCAAGCGGATTCATATCTTTTCTTCTTAAACGGTGTTTGCCTCACTTGGATGACATAACCATGATTCATTACCTTTGAAAAGAGAAACATACTGAGTAAGCTCTTGCATTTCTAGTATTTTTTCAGTAAGCTTTAATTTTTGCTTGAAAGTAAGAAATTAAATAAAGGTTAAAACTCATTCTCATAGCTCCCTTTTTTTTTTTTTTTTTTTTTCATTTTTTTCTTTTTTTTAATATATTTAATAATTGATGAAACACGTGGAAATATCTATGGTTCTTCTACTTGCCAAAAACAAAAACAAAACTAAAAAATAAGCATGATTTGAAGAAATGGTCCACTTTCAGAGGAATTACAAAAATTGCCGGATTTTTTATGTTAAAAAATAGCTGCTTTTCAAAATTTTATATTATACAGGCTAAACTAATTATAGACCTCATATTATTCGTCATTTAAAAAAAATAAAATAAAATAAGCCATCTAGAGATATCTCTCTTACTTTAGCAAAAAAAAAAAAAAAAAATCTCTCTCAAGATATACATCTTTGAATTATTACCTTAGTTATATTAGAATTATATTAGTTTTAGTTTTGTTTTTACTTTCAATTAGATAATTTGAAAGGGTCAAAATTCAAATATGCATTAAGAAATGACAAGAGAATGAGAAATATTTATTTGAGGGGCTGTTTTCTCTCTCTTTTTTTTTTTTAATTAAAAAAAATCAGTTTGGGACTCACTCTGGGGCTTTTGTGGCTAAGAGCCCAAATATTGGTGGGCCAAAAAGACCATTGGGTCGAAGAGTTCCGATTACCCGACTCGGCTTATCCTGAATTGTCGCTGGCACTGTAAGCAAAATCGCAAAAGCGCAGAACTTCCCTGTACTTTCTCTCTCTAGTTTCTCTCTCTTCTCTTCTATGCAACTTAACTTGAGTTGAGATAAGACGATGGCTCTTCAGTTCCAAGCAAACTGGAACGTTTCTTTCAAGCCCTCCACATGGCGTCCCAACAAAACCCACTTCCACAATCCCAAGAATCCCCTCCAAACCTCGCTCTTCTCGAAGAAGCCGAGGAGCTTCTCCGACATGAATTTACGCTCACTCTCCCAGTTGAAATCGCCACCCACTCACCACCACCGCTCCAGAAAGCCCGAGCTCTCCGCCTCAGCCGTCGCCGCCGAAGACGCCATTGTTGACGAAGAATCGGCTGTTGAAGACACAGATACAGATACAGAGGTTTGTATCACTTTCTCTCTCTGTTCTTCTGTTTGCTTTTGATTTTTCGCTGTAAATTTGGGTTTATATGCCAAACCAAATACCATATTAGTGTTTATATCAATTTTCTCTTAATGGGCACTCAAAAAATTTGCTCCTTTTTAGTGCATAGTCAGTTTTCTCCTATTGGGCACTTCAAAATTTTGTCCTTTTTTTTCTTTTTTTTTTTTTTAACTGTGGATAAAGTAAATAGCTTTTGTTGTAAAGGCATTTCTTTTTTTCTTGATTATTATTATCATTATTATTAAGATTTTTGTTTGATGGTATAGAAGCTTGGAGTGGTTGTGAAGCCATTGGAGAAGCCAAGGCTGGTGGTGAAATTCATCTGGATGGAGAAGAATATCGGCATTGCACTTGACCAGATGATACCTGGACATGGGACAATCCCACTAAGTCCCTACTACTTTTGGCCCAGAAAAGATGCTTGGGAAGAGCTCAAGGTTCTTCTAGAGAGCAAGCCTTGGATATCCCAAAAACAGATGATCATTCTTCTCAATCAGGCTACTGACATCATCAACTTGTGGCAGCAGAGTGGAGGCAATCTGTCTTAAAGTTTCAATGTAGAATTTTTTTTCCTTTTATTTGTCAGCGGATTGTATCGCCTTTTCTTGAAATTTCGTTCAAATCTTGGTTTTGTATACTCGCGTGGTGATGCGGATTCTACAATCATGTTTCCAGAGATCAGTTTCGTCGAAAATTTCTTGGCATGATTTTCCTGACGATGAAATTTGTATCATAGATGTATTGAACTTGGTGTTTTATCAATGACTCAAATTCCTTTTGCTCTGTGTATTTTCACCTTTCTGTCCTATTCATTCATTCTAAGGTTGTTTTGAGAAAGGATTCATGATTTTCCTTCTGTGATTTCTTCATCTACTGGTTAATCTTGACCAAGTTACCATCCAAATGCATTAACACTTCAATTTCAGTTCCTGGTCTCTTTGGATATGGACATAAAAAATGAAGCTCAGGTTTTGGTGACCAATTTATTATAATAGGTTTTTCATGTACCATAACCACTATTCAAGATTTTGAGGGGTTATCAAAGTGAGACTTCATATTGGACATTGAATACTTAGATCAAACCTGAATGGATAAGTACAACAAAATCAAAACAATAATGACGACAGAAGAAATAAGAAACAAGAGAACTATACCTATATTGGCATTATTTCATCCATAACAAACTAAACTTTTCTCAATAATGATGTTATTCCTATTTATATATAACAATACCCAATTCATAGATTAATATCTTGTCCCAGGCTTTATATACTTCAATAATTAAGATCTCATTCATCAAATAAATAAATAAATAAACAAAAATATTGAATCCCCATATTGAAGTTTACTCGCCGCAAGCTAATTTGTACAAAGAAATGAAAAAATTCAGGTCAAATAGGCCTGCAAAATTGTAACCCGAAGACTTTTCGAGCTTATTTTCTTCCTTTAAATGTAGACCAAATGGCTATTGAGAGGAACGCTTGATAATACTGTCTTTATTTGATAGTTTATCATCCATACTTGCATTAGACAATCCGTTGTGCTTTTTCTCGTTAACCGGAAGGTTCTCTAGCCAATTTTTGCTGTTCTTTTCCTCGATATCAGTAATCGAAGCAGATGATTTCCTTTCTGTTGCTTTCTTTTCATTCTCCGCTTCTTCTTCGGGACTAGTATCATCAAGGCTTTCGTATGCTAGGTCGTCTTCGCCTTCTGATTTCGACCTCCCCTGGTCTTCAGCCGAATGGATCTTTTCAAAACTTAGTCTATTGACTAACTGCTCAATCTTCTCTGAGGCTGCAGAATTGGTGATCGTAAGAGCTTTTATTTTAGAAGAAATGTCTATATCAGAGAGAGTCCCTCCTTGATTATCTGAATCATGGTGATCTTTGTTTTCCATTGATTTAGACATGGAGAGCTCGACGGCAGCTCTTGCAGCCGCCGCCGCATGAGCCGCTGATTCAAAAGCCTCTTGAGCAGCATCTGCCACGTCTGTGTACTTCCTTCTGAGTTTCATTGATTCGGAAAATTTCTCCACCTGCTCTACATCTTCAAGAAAAGTGGCGTTATGTTTTTCGTCGGAGTTCAAAGCTTTTGGAGGCTCAGTATGCTCTTGCTTCTGGTTCACATCTAGTTTCTCCTGCAGCCATTAAAGTTTATTTTCAAAATCTAATGACCAAGAGAGGTTTTTGTTGCTGGATTAACAAAAACAAGGTTTTGAACTAGGGAGCTCCTAATTTGATATCACATAGATTGTCACGAATTCTCCTAAAAGCTTAAGCTGTTAGGGGGACGGGCTAAGATTGGATTCTTTTTCGAACAGTTGTTTGTGTGAGAAAAATTTTCCTACCTTATCCATAACAGGAGCATATTCTTCAAGATTCAGAGTTACACCAGCTTTAGAAGCAATTTCCTTTAAAAATTTCAATCGGTTTTCAAGACTTTGCCGCCGTGTTGAAAACTTCTGTACAATCTGGAGCAAGCAACGCAAGGTAATTAATCTTAAAGGACAAGGGGAAAAGGCAAGAAAAAAAATGGTTGGGAAAATTCTTCACAATCATATCACATATATAGTCCCACTTCTAAATTACCTTAGGATTCACTTCACAATTGTTGCGTAATTCAACTGCACGAGTAGCGAAATCCCTCCCGAATTTGGCAGTCAAAACCTCGCGAATCTTCTGAAGCTCTGGGAACTCTCCACATCTTGAGGCTGCATATATCAAGCTTGATGCTGCTTCTTTGAGCTCTTCAGGACACTCTCCTCTAGAAACACATATGCATATTATATGTCAATACCATAACCAACTATAATACCATGACCATACAAAAAACATGATGCGGTTTTGTTCGACAGTGACTATTTCTTATGTTACACTTAATTACTAAAATGGATAAAACAACTAACTTGCTCTGCGCGATGAGCTTGACCCTTTCCAACAAGAGCTGGCAGAAGAATTCTATCAAGGAAAACGCGTCCAACATGTTCTGCTCCTTGATCACATGCTCTACCTGTTCAAGAATTCAATATAAAGATCAGAACAGCATGTCATTAACAAAACTTTGAGAGAAAGAGAGAGAGAGAGAGATTAGGAGGTGAAATTTACGCGAAGCATAGCACGGTCTTGTTGTCCGAGAAGGAGGAGCTGTTTAACATCAGACCGGGCCTGCGACAACCGTATTTGGTGTTGGTTGGAGAGGATAGCAAGCCTAGAACCGGCGAGTTTCAAAAGGGTCTTGAACTTGGACGTCTTGAAGTTCCTTCCAAGCAAGGCGTCCAGTTTCCTCCCCATGTTTGCCCTGCCAAGTATCTTGACAACAAGCTTTGAATTAGCTGAGTTACAACAACAAAAAAACTTGCTTATATAGATTACAATATGCTAGGTGTCTGTGATGATTTGTTGTCACGGACACCTTGGGAAAAGACACGTGTCATTCTAGTTGCAAAGTGGGGTTTTACACATACTAAAATGTGGGCCCTCGTTTGAAGCAAAATTTCTACGTTTTGAAATGGCCTAATATGTAGACATTCGGTCTATGCGTGTATACATAATATTTATAATATTTATTTTTTGAAACATTTTCTGGAAGAATTTACATAGAGACTAGGTCATTTCTCAGTCAGGTGAGACCGCTATTTAGTATTTACAACTACCAAAACGACTATATTTTCAAAGGTAAAAGAGCTTATCTATACCTATACATGCTTCAGTAACTGTTACATGGAGGCTTAAAACTCATCACATGACAGTTCTTTTTTTTTTTTTAATTATTTTAACTTTGTTTTATTTATCTATTTCACACATACGTACTACTTATTTTATTTATTTATTCCGCACGCGTTATGTAACTAGTATCAAGAAATGGTCAATGACCAAGAACAATCCGTAAACAAGTGTTAATAAATGTACGTACATAATACACACATCCGAAGAGAAAGACACTGTGGGGGGCCCACATATCTAATAAAAATCAAACCAAATTAAGAGGAAGAATAATTCAAAGAGATTACGTATATTGTAGAAAAACAAATTAAAAAACACAAAAAGTCTTGTGATGCATAACGCCCTGTTGAAAAGGTAAACTAAAAAAACGACAAGGAATGGGTTCGCAAGTAGAAATAGTTCATGAATCTGGTACCCACACGGAAACACCTATCCATGTTGTTGATGGGTCGTTTGGCGAAGAAATTCTGGTTTTAATGGCTTGAATTTTATCCCACTATTCTTTAAAGGGTCAGAGTTCCATTAGTTTCCACCTTGTTTCCCATGTACATCTACATATGTATGTATTTATATATACATATATATATATATTGGAAAAGTCTCACATGCGGTACCACATCACCATGCGGTACTTGTAACTTTCGGTTGTGACCTTACATTAAGATATTTTGCGAGGTCTTAGCTCTATAAGATTTTTACTTCTTGATATGAATCATTACCTTCAAAATTGAGCAGTTTCATTTACAAAGATCCATATTTTCATTCATAGTTTTGAAGCTATACGGTAGCAAAATAATTTAGATCCCCCTAAGAAAAAATGGAATAAGTAAATAAATAAATCTCTCATGCACATGATAGAGCATCGGTAGTCGGCTATATGACTATATCTCGCTCAACATTGACGTCGAATTTTCTGGGGGCAGAATACTAGTTCAGTTTAGTCCTCCTTTAGATGGCCTCCACTGTTTGTTACCATCTTTTCATGTTTTGGACTGGAGGTAGGAATGACTTTTGAATGGAGTTTACCCCTCTCTAAACCATTCTCTATCTCCGAATTCTCATCCTCTTGAATCGAAGTTCCTGATTTTGAAGGCTGATCATCAAAATGAGTCAAGTGTTTGTCACCGATGGGTTTCCTCGGATCATCATGATCTCTGTCCAAATCCTGCGATAATTCAACAGCTGCTCTCGCGGCCGCTGCTGCATGAGCTGCCAATTTATAGGTCGCGTGGGCTGCAGCCTTGAAATTTTTGTACTTCCTCCTTTCCATATATTGTTCTTGGCTCTTCTCATCTTGTTTTTTCTCCGTGGACAAACGATCAGCACGGTGTTCATGGCAATCTTTTGAGTCTTGTTTCATTTCCTAGAAACATAACTAAGTGTCAGAAATTAGAAGTTGGAGAAACATTCAAATGAGCTTTCTTGTTCCAATTATTTCCTTACTTCAGGAACTGTATGAGACCGATCTTGATCTTGCTCACGATGAAGATCGATCCCGTTTGCAAGAGCAATTTCCTTCAGCATTTCCAGTTTTCTTTCTGTGTTTGGCCTGTGGGTCGAAAGCTTCGACACGATCTTGTAAAAACCATAGATAATCAGAATGGAAAATAAAAAGCATGCAAGCAGAAAATAAGCAAATGTGACTATTACATAATATACAAGCTCTACCTTTGGACAAACTCCACAATTATTGCATAGATCAACAGCATTAGCTGCAAACTCCTTACCGAATCTTTTTGAGAACATGCCACTGATCTTTTTCAAATCTTGTAATTCTCCGCATTTTGAGGCTGCAAATATCAAGCTTGATATCGCTTCCTTAAGCTCATCGGGACATTCTCTATGGACATTAAATGTGAACATTATAATAAAAAATTCAAAATGTTTTCTAGAAACTCTAGAATCCGATTCAGAATAGAAGGCAATAAAAAACCTATTATTTTCAAGTTGCACCACTCTTTCTTCTAGAAGATTGCAGAAGTTTTCTATCATGGAATACGCGTCCAACGTGTTTTGTTCTGTGATTACGAGCTCAACCTAAAAAAATAATTATAGTAAAAACACCGCATAACTTGTGAGAGACGGGAAGAGACAAGATTGATTGTGATAACTGAGGTGGTGATGGAGAAGTTACGCGAAGAAGAGCGCTTTCTTGGTGACCAAGTTTGAGGAGAGCAACGACATCAGACTGTGCTTGCATGCACCGGAGACGGTGCTGCTTCTCTAGAACAGCGATTCTCGATGAAACAAGCTCTACTAATCTTTTGAATTTGGCAGTTTTGAAGCCT
This sequence comes from Ficus erecta, assembly GCA_008635985.1. Classification (NCBI taxonomy): domain Eukaryota; kingdom Viridiplantae; phylum Streptophyta; class Magnoliopsida; order Rosales; family Moraceae; genus Ficus; species Ficus erecta. Next base: position 290,681 of record BKCH01001900.1, on the reverse strand, counting down.
TTTCCCAACAGAGCATCCATTTTCTTGCCCATATTTGTTTCCCTCTTGATTTTTGTTGATTTATATTGAAAAATACTTGATATTATATGCCGCTCTTTTAAGTGTATCACCAAAAAAGCAAGCTAATAAAATCAAGGATAATAAAACTTGTTAAGTGTTACAGATATTTAATTATTTTAAATATCAAATCCATTTGTGCATTTCCAAGTATGCCATTGATTTTCTAATTTGATAGAGAGTTTTATCAACGGAAAACGACTCCTTAACTAGGCAAGAAAGCTTTTGCACATAAACTGTTTTTGCACCTACTTCACTGAGAAAATCTATTAGTTGCAATTTCATAATCCAGTTATGGAATTTCTTTGTCTAATTTCCTTTAACAATCTAATAAAAAACTATTCCAAATGAAGAATCTAATAAGCGATGGTCTGAAACAAAACTGATGTATGGCGGCAACCGTCCGCGTTTTCTGATGATATTTTTAACACCTATTGAAAGGTACTTCAAGTTAACACATTTGGACCCCAAAAAAAAAAAAAAAAAAAAAAGAGGTTGGAAGTCTGAACTTTGTTGTTCCAATTAAAACACATTAATCTCTTTTTGGCAAATATTTCAAAATCCATAGAAATCTCGCTCAATTTTTGCAAACAGTCACTTCAAGGGCATTCATGTATAGACCAACGTGATTTCAATATCATTATTAATTTCATCTTTTAATAGGGTTTGAGTAAATTTGAGCTGGCATTGCCTCGTCATTTCACCGAGTAACGATGTCGATGTATACGGCATTTTTTTCAATGATAGTAACGAGTATTGGTAATGAGTCCCAAAATCCTCTCACTCATCTCTCCACCTCTCTTCCACCTACTGAACAAGCTCTTAGTCTAAGAAAAGCCCTTAAACCCTAATTACTGGTGTTGTGGTCATGTATAATTCCATTTGTTATGGTCCATGGTCCTTTGCTTGTTCAACAAGAAATTAGAGGAATGAGGAATTACGTAACTCCTGCGGTCCATGTTTTGACAAAGGCATATAGACAACGCTTTCCCGTGCCCATAGAAGGAAAAAGTTGCAAATTTCCAATTGAATCTACTCAGGTCTTCCCCACATTAATGAAACATTAAACAGTGACTTGAATTGAAAGGCTAATTTGCGTAGCCTTAAAGGATTTCAGGATCACCAGGACAGATCAATTTGTCCGATTTACTAAAAATAAAATAAAATAAAATTATAAAAGAATACTTGCAAAGAGTGGTCAATGTTATTTCCGTCCACTAATCCGTGCATGCCAAGGGTACCACAACTGTTGCACAACTTTGTCTCTACAACATCTCACACAGATTCTCAACTCTTGAAAATATATATATATATATATATATATATTTTAATTTCCATTCGTAGTGGATGGAATTAAGATTTGAAAAATAATAATTAGTTAAACGAAAGTGAAGCACAACTTTGACATTCAAACGAAAAATTAAATGTAAAATCGAAACAAAGATTTTAGACAGAATTTGAAAGATGCTATATCCAAAAGATGAGGGCTTGGGAGTATGGAGAGAGAAGAAAGGAGGAATTAGACACCCTAAATGCTATAATAATAACCTGTTCGCATTTCATACAAGTCATAGAAAAGGTAATAAATGACGCAGAAAACATATTAACACCCGGCTATTGATCATCGTCAAACTCGTGCATGTGATCCAGTAGATAATTGGCAGCCAGCTCCTCATTCTTGTTGCACGCAAAGTATACTTCCAGTACTAGGGCTCTATCAAAGCCCATTGCTTCCAGCTACAAAGAAAAAGAAAAAAAAAATTAATGAAAAAAAAAAGACCATTAAGATCGAGCTTGAGATCAGTGTTTATATCCTTTGTGAAGCAGATTCAACTCGGAACAAAACTCAAGAAAGGAATGGACTAACAAACATACACGTTCAATGGCTGCTCGCTCCTCGGGAGTAACAGTCACAGCCTGTGGCATTGCTGAAGCCAACTGACCAAGTATGTTCCTGATCAATGAATTGAACATAAAGAAAAATCAGTACAGCAGATCCAATTACCAACAAAAACAATCGAGCAGATACATCATACTCACCCTTCTCCTCCCTCAACGGGTTCATTTATCAGGCGCAAAAAGTCGGCTTGATGCTCTTGAATCAGACGCATGAGCTGTGGGTTTTGCTTCCCCAACTCCTGAAGCATAGGCTGCAATAACATCGGAGTAGCATGAGTACTAATTATCGTGCCTGGCAAAACTACCAAGCTACCAATAGATTTTTTAGTTCTTAGAGAAGAAAGTAACCTGCAGAATTTGGGGGTTTGCTTGCACCATAGCCCGCAATGCTTGGAACTACAATAAAGGTTAAAGTACTTAGAAAACTAACGTGCAATAAGACAACATTTTGACAATAACACTTGTATACCTGTTGACTGTTCCGGAGGAAATCCAAGGTGCCAGCACCAGCGTTTGAGCCCATACTCGGAAGGCCCTGATTCAAGCAAGATAAATATGATTTCAGTACTTGACCACGAAAGACAAAGTCCAAAGTTAACAGGGTAGAGAGTATCTACCTGTGGGAAGAGATCCAGAGGATTTGCATTAGGACCACCAGCAGGTGCCGCTGGTTGTGAAGCTTGCACTGGAGGATTGATCGCTGGAGGGTTTGCTACCAGGCCTCTAGCAGGAACTGGGGCCACTGGTGGAACATCTGCCTGTTCAGGGATTCCCTGATGCATGACGTAGTATGTTAGTTTAACAATTTTACCAAGCAAGAAATATAATTTTGCAACCACCTCAATCAATCTCTGTAAAATAAAAAAAATAATTAAAAAAAAAATCGCAATGGTATCTTAAGGGAAAATTTAACTACAAAGTCTCAAAGTCAAATGTTTATCTCATATATATTTCATTTCATGAAATATATTGCATATGAGTTAAATAACACACTTAACCTGAGCAACTCCATACAAACTAAAATACTTTAAAAGCTGAAAAAAAAAAAAAACAAAAACAAAACAAAAAACACAAAAAAAAAAAAAAAAAAACAAAACAAAACAAGAAAAAGCTAGAGCATGGATAGACAGGGCATATACAAGCGGATAAGCTTACAACAGAAATGTTCTGCTTAATACAAGTAAGCAACCAGTAGAAAGTTGTTTGCAGGCTCGATATCACAAGTACAATTACGTGGCATATTCAATGAGTACCTCACCATTTTCATCCAACACACCATTAATTCACTTTCACTTTATTCTATGTCAAGATATTAAATCTTTTCTTGAAGCATATAAAATTTTTATTAAGAAATTGAAACAACTAACTCATACCAGATAGAACCTGCTGCCAGTGTAATACGTGACACAGAGATATAAATACATATGAAACAAAACACAATGTTCAATGAGGGACATTAGTGTCAGCACTCACGGAGTATAGATATTCAACGGCTCTTTCAGGGTTGTTGAAAGCAGCACGTAAAGCACGGACAACTGTATCCCGGTCCCAACTACCTCCACCCATATCAAGAATCTGTTGAACAGTAGCCTCCAAATTACTTCCTGCAACAAGATTTGATGCTGCTTGGCCATATACATCCAATACAGAGCTGCAAAAACCCAATCACACTAGTTAAAACAAGGGCAGCGCAGATATAATGAGACAACAATTAAAACAAGTACTCGTTTAGCAAACAATGGAAAGTAAAAATAAAAAAGTAAAACAAGTACTCAGAAGCAGTAGGAGCTGCAGTAGGAGCTGCTGCAGAAGCAGGTTCAGGAACAGGCTGTGGTCTGCATGATTTAATAAGAGGGAAGAAAAAGAAAGTTAATTAATAAATAACAAGCAAGATTGAATCAAGTTTAACCAGGGATATACACTCACGGTGCCACAGCCAAGGAGGGAGTTTGAGATGTTGCAGATGGAGTTGATGAGGCAGGAGGAGCAGCACTTACAGGTTGGGCCTACATAAACAAGTGGTTTTGTTAAGACGAACTTCATCTCTCAGAATTAAGGCATCGTATAGTCAACTAGTCAACAGAAAGAACCATTTCTAAACTAAAAGGCACTGCTTTCTTTTTTTTTTTTTTTTTTTTTTTTGCCATTGATGTTTCAACATAAGTCTCCAATGACATCTATCAAACACTAGTGTGTTTGGTTGGAAAGGTAGAGGGAGGGAGGGAGGCGGGTGGAGAGATAAACCCTACCTTTGGGCCCACCAGATTAATCCTTCCTAGTGGAAGGAATCAAGAAATCAAGGATTCAAGAAATCCATCAGTAAAAATTTAAGACGACTATTTTAGTCTTAAAAAAATTAACAAAATAGTAATGGGTAATATACTGATTAGACTAAAAATTATCATCCGTCCTTTCAACTCCTCCCTCCTACCAATTCACTTGAAAAATTACTATAAACCTCCCCATTCTTCACATTCCCAACCTTCCAAATCTATCCATCCTTCCTACACTCCCTTCTTACCAAAACATACCTAAGTGAAGAGCAATATCATGCAGGTACATGCTTCAAAGGTACGACACGCCAAGGAAATCAAAAGTATCTTATCACTCCAAGTCCAATAAATTTTGTTAGATGTTTGGTGGTCCACGTCTACAATAACAATAAATACATATCCATGCATGGAACTCTTTTGAACAACTTTTCTTTTCTTTTTTTTTTTTTTTTTTGGTTGGTTTCCTACTAGTTAGGAACAATTACAGGAAATGTAAGTTCTTCTTTTCATGCGTGGGAAACGCTTCAAACACTACTCAAACAGGTGCCAATTCAACTTCTTTTTCTGTTATCTTCACCTTTATTTCTATTTAACAGTGCCTTATCCAGACAACTCAATAGTCTTATAGGTGAAAAGGTAACTTCAGGAGAAACCTCCATGCTCCATGTAGAAAGATGCAATATATTCATTCCAAGCTTACAGCATAAACTAACCAAAAGAGGATTCAAGAGTACTTTGGACTTACCTGAGTTGTGGCTGCACCTGATTTACTCGAGGTTCCACTTGGTGAAGCCTTGGTCTATAATTATAAACATCCGTAAATTAAAGATAAATCCGAGCAATTACCATAATATGTCCAAAACGATATTGATCAACCATGAAATGTTAATTAATAATTATAAAAGAAAAGGAACAGATTAGGTGGCGTCCCTCTTAACAAAACAACAACAATGCCCCACATGCTTTTTCCTTCTTCTTGTCACCACAAGAGAGAAAACACATACCTTAGTCATCATGATCACAATAAAACTATTCTCAATAACTTTATTTTCTTCAAGAGTTGTGGCATCCTTAAGAACCTTCCCCTGATGAATAAGCATCTGCTGAGAAGCAGGGTAAACATCAGCACCCTGAACTGCCTCTATATTCTTCTTGACATCGGCAACCTAGAAAAAACATATCAACAAATTATTACAACAAATTGATGAAATGAGCTGAAATCCATGAAAGTGAGCATAAAAGAGTATCAAAGGAAGCAGAAAAGAGAAGTGCACAATTGGAACAACAAAATCACGTCCAAATTGTAAGTTGACAATTTCTCCACGCCCAACTGCCAAATAAAGTTTCAGCACTGGATCCAACGTCCATTAACAGTGAATATCCAAAAAAGTACACTAAATCCACAAATTGGAACAGAAAATCACATAAAAATTGTAAATTGATCGTTTCTTCGCGTCTAACAGCCAAATAAAGCTATAACATTGGATTCAATTTCCATCAAAACGGAACGTCCGGAAAACCACACTAACTCCGCACAAAATTTACACACACTAATTCCACTAATTTACACGCACAAACGTTTACGCAACCAAAATTGAGCCGAACTTAAAGAAACACATTCAACAAAATCGGAACATAAATCACAATCTTCCAACCGCATACATAATCGAGAGAAACAAACTGCTATCACAATAAACAGAAATTGACAAGAACAAGAAAAACCCCAAATTGACCATCGCCGATTCCTAAAACCCTAATAACTCAAAATCGTACCAAATTACCATCAAATTAAGCACGAAAACCAACCTATTTCATCCAATTAACGATCAAAGTAAGGGAATGGGATTGTACCGTATCTTCGGGTTTAACTTCGATCTGGAAGTGAGTACCCTTGAGTGTCTTGACGGAAACCTTCATCTTCTTCAATGGACAGAAACTACTGTTCTTGTTAGTCTCCGGCGAGCTGCGATGGCCGATTGCCGCCGGCGAAAGCTTCGTCGACCAAAGAAAAATCCGAGTCGCCAAAGAAGAGGAAAATTTCGGAAAGCGAAAAAAGTCCTCTGTTCTTGTTTATATTTCAGATGCTGGGCTCTGATCCTGTAATAGTGACATCTACTTTCATAAGGGAACGACCCCAAGATAAGGATCTCCACGTGGAAAGCATTAGGATTTATTTGTACGTGTCGAAAATCTATTGGATAATTTCATTGGACTTTTTGTGAAAAATTTCACAGGGCTTCTGTCCTGGTGCACCCTCTATTAAGTTACGTGTCAGTAATTTTTAGGCTCGTTAAGCATCCAACTTGGACTAATGACTCCTAAATCTCAAAAAAAAAAAAAAAAAAAAAAAAAAAATCTCACCATTAGGCTAACCCCAATGAATTAATTACTCCATTAGTTTTATTTTTTAGGGAATTTACTCCCCTAGTTATTAAGGTAGTTTTTAACAAGTTGGAGATTTTTTTTTTAATCAAAGAACTTGAAATAATTAGATTTTCAATTTCCAGAAAAATAATATATTTTTCATATTTGGTTCCTAAATTCTAGGTTTCAATTTTATTCTTGAATTTTAAATCATCACCCAACTAGTTCTTAAATTATCAATTTGTCCTACATAATTTTTTTTTTTTTTTTTTGTTAAAAACATTGCAAAAAAAAAAAAAGAAATTATAGTTACTGTTGATAGGGTCCCGTAGATCTGGCGGGTGACATGTCGGGGGTATTGATGTGGCGATCTCTAGCTGGCTGGTGATAGCTCCGGCATGGCCAAAAACATTGAAGAGCTAGAGCAAAGAACTAGGATAGGGCCTCCATCATGATTTGGGTCTGATTAGGCTCGAAGGAAATCAAATAAAGATGGCTCCTAGGACATCCTCTATTGCCAAATCACCGAAAAGAACTTGCAACGAAACAATAATCGACTAAAAGAAACCAATAAAATCAAAGAAAAGTGGGAAGAGTAATTGAATAGTTGATAAAAATTCACGTAAGGTTAGTCAAAGACAGGGTTGTTGTCTCTGGAGTGTTTCTGGGTGTGACTCAAGGTCGCTTCAAAGATGAACACGAGTTGCCTTTAGAGACAAACTTTGGTAATATCTGAAAATGATCCAAAATGAAGAACTTAATGCTTATGACGGAGTTTGTAAGTTTCTAGCACTAAAAGATTAGCTTTTGGGTGGTTTTCTAATGGAGAGAGAGAGGGAGAGAGTTGTGTTTGAGATGGAAGACTATGTTGTGGTGGTCTGAACGAGTTGAGTTGTGTAGTGGATGAGAGTGGTTGCGTCATAATGTCTTGCTTTGGAGAAGGGGAAGTTATTTATAGGCGAAACCTTGAGTCCATTTGGAGGTTGCTTGGGATAGAGGAACTTGGGGCTATGGAGTGCCGCTGGCACACTCAATGCTATTTCTAGCATCCAATGAATGACAGTTGTGCTTTTGGGCTTCAAGGAACACTAAAATGGGAAGTGATGAATACTAGGTGGTCAAAGTTACAGTGCTTTTCAAAAGCCTAGAAGCTTCTACATGCAGCTTTTCAATCTCTGGAGTGGGTGGCTTGCCAAGGATTGGTCTAAAGCAAGTAGCCAAAGCAAATGTGGAGAAACATCTCGTCTCCGAAGTCTGACTAGGAACTACTCCGGGGACTGGTCAAAGAATGTCTTAGTCTCTAAAGTGGCTAACTTAGTTGTAGAAGCTTTTAGAACCAACCTTTTAGGTTTTTTGGGCCACTATAAAGAAAAGATGGGCTTTTTTGGGCTATTACTTATGGTGGGTATTTATAATTTGGTCTATTTAAGGTAAAAGAATGGGTTTTCTTGGGTATTTTTTCATCATCCATTTATCTTGATAAGCCAATTTGAAACCCCTCAAATGGGATTTAAAACCAAGTTTGACCAAGGATAAATGGGCCTATTTGATTATTCATGGACCACCAAACCACAACCCACGTGAGTTCCCCGAGCGTGGCTTGGGTCCACGAAACGAGCCAATTCACATCATATGATACAAGTATTGGGCTTGGGCCTTAGGAGAAGGCCTTGTACAAAAACAAATATCAACAGTTACCACGTCAAGATCACGTGAGTTTAAGGGCCCATTTCAAACGCTGATTACACCCAAACGTGTACAAAAACAAGCGGTCGATTGTAACATAATTAGGACAGTCGATCTCACGAAGAGGTGATAAAAACAAACAAAAAGAGATTAGCGGAACAAAAGCTTTAGAGAAATAAGTAATCAAAGAAAGAAGAAGAAGAAGTATTTTTGTGATTTTAAAACAAATTTAAAGACAACGCAATTTAAAAATGAAGAAAATTCAATAATAAAAAATGATAAGACATCGAGAATCCCCTATATGTTTCGTTTATCTATTTGGATTTTGATTCATAAAATAACTCAATTGAAAGTTTCACATCCCAAACAATCAATCGGAAAATAAAGATTTGAATAACTTGTGAATAAAAATTTATTTGAGTAAATATTATTCTTACGTGAAGAACTAGCAAAAATTATCTTATAAGAAATCCAAAAGCGACAATATACCATAAGCAATATTGCAGTAAAAGACTATTTATAAAATAATGCTATCAATATATCCTATCATGCAACAATCACATAAAAAGAGCTTGACTAAATTTATATGAAAGTTGACAACAAAATATATTGATATGAGAAAGAAATAAGATGAAAGAAAAATTATTTACTCAAATGTATAAACCTTACAAACCATTGGAGAATCAAAACCCAAACAAATTCACTACACATATAGGGTCAACTCTAGCCTCACCAAAGAAAAATTAGCCTAACATGATCAACATTCTCACAAAACTCTCAAGAAAAATATGAGAAGAAGAGATAAAAATATGATTATATTTTTGGCTCTAAACTCAACCATAATTGGTTAAAAACACAACACCCTCGCCCTCTTGAGGAGCCCTCATTATATAGCCTTGAGTCCAACATGCTAGAGAGGATTTTTGGCACACAAATCCGCTACCCAGGCTGGTAAATCAGTTGGAAACTCGCGATAAACCAGCTGGGGCTGAGGATCAGGGAAGCTGGATGCAAGGCCCGTGATTTACGGGCTTGAGTTTCGGCCCAAGAATTATGCTGCCAGGCCAGTAAATCGAGTGGGGAGAGGCGGTAACTGGCTTGAGGGAATTGCTGGCCTTGGCTTGAGGGAATTCCGCGCAGGCTTGGCTGAGAATTAGGCCCGAAAGTCACGCAGGCTTGGAATGGTCTGGAGCTGGAATCACGGGCTTGGGCTGGCAGCTGGAGTCACGCCCGGGCTTGGATCGCGCTAGCTGGGATCATGCCTGAGAAGCGTGAGTGGGCTGGTTTCACGTGGGCTGACGCGCACGTGGAGGAGGAGCTGGGCGACAACACATGGCTCAGTGGCTTGGGCTAATGGGTTGCATTTTATTGGGTTTTTTGATTGATTTTTACTTTCAATTTTGGCCCAAATGTTTTATTTTCCTACAAAACAAATTAAATTAAATTGAAATAGAATATTTTCACATCAAAATATTTTTGAATTAATTTTATGAAAATATCTAATTAAAACTTAATTTATTTTGACAATTTTGAACAATAAAAGTGCATTTTTGTGCACTTATCAAATGCCATCTCCAAATGGTAAAATATCATATAGATTTCAAAATCCCAACATTACATGAAAGTATCTCTCTCTTTCATTTTCAAAAAACTCAAACTTTAAAAATCCATAACTTTCTCATTTCAAATCAAAATGAGATATTTTTATATCAAAATGCTCGTAATGACGAGACAAACATGTGAAGATTCATTTTGTTTCGAGCAAATTTCAAATTTTTGTACTATTTTTTTATATCACAGATAATTTCAAAAAAATTTTACCTCAAACACAAATTTCTAACCCAACGTTCAAAAAACCATCTCCAGATGTCCCCCCAAACATGACCTAAGATCACATTCATTTTGAGAATTTAGAACTTTCAAACTTGAAAGGGGAAAGCACCTGAATGACACAAATGTAAAGACTATTACACCAATACACAAAAAATTAACACTAGACCATATGACATAAAATTAAACTAAAGTTAATTAAAATTTGTGTTATGATGGTTAAGAGTGAGGAATTTATGTCATGTTCATCAATAGATGAGAAAATATATGGTTATTTAGGTAATTTTCCAACTTTTTTTTTTTTTTGAATATGAAATTGACAAAATTAACAAGAGGTGAACATCAAGTTGGTTCGGTGGGTTTTTGGGATTTTTTAAACCCACCCAAACAAGTTTTGGTGGGTTGGAAAAAGTTTTAACCCATCCAATCAACCCAAAGTTTAGAATCGACCCACCTAATTAAAGTCGGGTTAGGTTTAATTGGTTGATCGGGTTAAGCACATATATATGTACATATAAAAAATTAATAACGTAATTTTAAATAAGCAACGTGCGGAAAAAATAACAAATTCGTAGCATATTTTTGATATTAAGATCAAATCTAGTTTAACTTTTTAAAATTATAATAAAAAATACAAAAAATAGAAGATCAATGATGCAAGTTCTAATATATATGTGATAAACCTTAATAAAAATAATTAATATTTAAGTAAATTATATTTTAAAACCATAAAATAACTTGATTGGGTGGGTTGAGTTTGTGTCAGGATACTAAATTTGAACCCAAACCCACCCAATGAAAACTAGGATTGGTTAGGTTGGGTTAAGCTTAAAATCGGGTTAAATCAGTTTCGGTTCTAGTGGGTCAATCGGGTTAAGGGTTTTTTGTTCACCCATAAATTAACCCCGATTAAGAGGCACACGCTTTTGATCTTCACATAGCAACTACAGTTTATTATTATTTTTTTTAACAATGTTAAATGTGAAGCAATTAATAGTTTGGAAACTGGTTCTCGGGACTTTTTAAAGTTCAGGACCTAAAATAAGTTGAACCTATTGTTGAAAGTTGAGACAAATGCTAAAAAGGAAAAAGTAAATCTAGAGTGGTCTAGTACATTGTTGGCTGGTGTGTAGACAAAACGTTAGTGTAGTGGACTAGTGTGTAGACAACAAGCAGATTGAGACTGTGTAGATAGTGAGAACGTGAAGACAGAGGATGAAGGCCGTAACAGTGTTCTTTAAAATTAGTTTTAATTCTTAGTTAGTTGCAGATACATCTTGCAATTGCTGTTAGTATAAATAGACTTAGTTTTTCTATTTTTCGGAAATGAGAAAAAGAGTTACAGGAGAGAGATTGAGAGAATTCTAGAGAGAGAATTGGGGAAACACTAGAGAGAGAAATTGTAGAATTCGGTTTTTTGGGTGTGTTGATTCTTAGAGTCTCTGGAGGTATAATTCTCTAGTTAATCTCAATAAAATCTCTGTTCTTTGTTCGTTCATCTCTGGTGGTGTTAGTTCTTTGAGTTTGTGGCATCTTGCATAACAAGTGGTATCAGAGACAGGTTAATTCAATCATGGGAACGATGAAGTTTGATCTGGAAAAGTTCAAGGGCAAGAATGATTTAGGGCTCTGGCGGTTGAAGATGAAGGCTCTTCTAGTGCAGGCAGGGATCGAGGAGGCATTGGGAGGCGAGAAGAACCTGCCTAGTAGTCTTACCAACAAGGAGAAGAAGGAGATGATGGACTGAGCTCATAGCACCATTAATTTGTGCCTTGGAGATCGGGTTTTGAGGGAAGTCTCAAAAGAAAAGACTGCTATAGTGATTTGGGCAAAATTGGAGAACCTGTACATGACCAGATCTTTGGCCAACAGGCTGTATTTGAAGAGGAAGCTTCACACGTTTCAGATGCTATTGGGAAAATCGTTGGAAGGTCATCTTGATGAGTTTAACAAGCTGATCCTGAATCTTGTAAATATTAAGATCACAATGGACGACGGGGATCAAGCTATCATACTTCTCAGTTCCTTGCCATCTTCGTACGAGAATTTCATGGACATGATGATGTACGGTCGAGAGAGTTTGTCGATGGAGGAAGTTCCGGCAGCGTTGAACTCGTATGAATTGCAGAAAAAGTGTACACTAAAATTCCTTTGTTCGCAAAGTGTACACTAGAATTTCGCAAATTCCTTAGTTTTACACTAAAATCCGGATGATTGTCATCAAATGTCTTCCATTGTGGTGCGTCAACTGGATGCCTAAGCTTGCCATCGTCAACACGTTTATCATGATGCCAAGTTAAATTCTTAGCATGCTCGGCATTACGGAATAAACGAAGCAAAGTGGAGCCAGTGGAATGTACCATAACACTTTCACTGGCACTCCTTTGCTACCATTCGATGGCATCTTGCCCTTCTTCTATCTTGACTCGTTACAAACTGGGCATTCATATAAATCTTCATATTCTTTCCGGTAAAGGACGCAATCATTTGGACAAGCGTGTATCTTTTCATATTTCATTCCCAAAGTGCTCAACGTCTTCTTCGCTTGGAACATACTAGGCAGCACTTTGTTATCCTCCGGTAGAATATCTTTTAGAAATTCTAAAAGAGTCATGAAACTAGAATTTGTCTACCCTCCCAACACTTTCATGTTCCATAGTTTAACTAATGACCCTAATTTTGTATATTTTGTACACCCGACAAACAAGGGAGTCTCGACATCATTAAACATTGACTCAAATAACTGCGAACGGTGCACAAAATGTTCTTCCAAATCATTTATCATATCAAACATATTATCACTAACGTCTTCCTCAACAATAAGCTTTTTACCTTTACTCTTCGATGTACATTTAATATTGAAAAAATCTCCACCATGTAAATACCATGTTTGGTAAGAACAAATAATCTCATATGCACGTAAATGCCCTCTAACATCATCAATGGAATGAGATCTGTGATTTCCACAAATTTCACAAGGACACGAAATCTCATCATCTTGTATGTGAGCTTTCACAAATGACAAAAATTCTTTAACACTATCTTCATATGTTTTAGACTATCTATCAAACCACATCCATTTTCTATCCATGATTTACAACTCCTAAATCAAAATATCAAAGTTTTAGAAATTAACAAAAATTTCAAAATGCGTATCAAATTTAACACCAATTGCACAATTCACTCAAAAATCCCAAAAACAAAACTAAAAATACAAAACCTAAAATCATAAGTCTAAATATTAGGGGAAAAAAAAGTTTGTGATCACTAAAATTAACACTCATTGCACAATTAACTCAAAGATCCCCAAAAACAGAACTAAAATATACAAAACCTAAAATCATAAGTCTAAATATGGAGAAAAAACAACAAAAACAAGTTAGTGATTACTTACAAAAGAGAGAGATGGATGGTAGATGGTGGTGGCAACATCCAACTGTGGTGGAGTGACTGTTTTCGGAGTGTTTTGATCTGATTTTGGTTACTGCAGTTGCGGTGTTGATCTGGAAAAATAAGGGCATGATTCGGTTTTGTGTGTATTTGTCGCGAATTATCCACAACTGTTTTTGGAAACCTAGTTTCGCGTTGTGCTTTTGGCGTACTTTTCACGATCATTTTTTAAAAACGGTCATGGAAACTCCATCGTGGAATCCACATTTTGTAGTAGTGTGTGAGATTAGAGAAGATGCTACAGAGGGCTTAACCGTGAGATGAAGACCAGATGAACGTGAGTTCAAGAACGCATCAAGAACTGAGTCGAAGGGCAGGTAGAAGTGTTTTCTTTGTCGCAAACAGAGTCATTTCAAAAGGGATTGTCCAGAAAAGAAGAAAAATGCCATTGAGAAGCATAAGGAAGCGGGAGATGCTGATGTTGTTTCGGATGGGTATGAGAGTGCGAAGGTCTTGATGGTGTCAAATGGAAGTTTAGATCAAGAATGGGTTCTTGATTCAGGTAGCTCTTTTCACATGTGTCCCGATCAATCGGTATTCTTTGATTATAAGAAGATTGATGGTGGGCAAGTACTCTTGGGCAACAACGAGCTTGTTTTGTTGTGGGACTTGGTCTATAGAGTTCCAAATGAAGGATGGAACAAGGAAGGTGTTGAAACAAGTTAGACATGTTCCGGAATTGAAGAGAAATTTGATCTCCATTGGTGTTTTGGATGATAAAGGTTTTCTCTCCAAGATTGAGAATGGAAACTTGATGATAATCAAGGGGTCACGGGTAGTGATGGAAGGCTTGGAAAGGAATGGCCTGTATGTTCTTCAAGGAAAATTTGTTACTAGGAAATCAGCCACTGTGGAGACGGAGTGTGCTGGAGAATCTGCCACTGTCCAAATAGAGAGGTGTGAATGAGCAAAGTTATGGAACAAGAGGTTGAAGCACAAAAATGAGAGTCCGAGAGGACTCTCATGGAGCTATGCAAGAAAGGACTTTTTGGGAAGGATAAGCTTGGGAAACTCGGGGTCTATGAGCAATGTATCTTTGGGAAGGGACATGGTGTCAAATGCAGTAAATGGAAGCACATCACAAAAGGGATCTTGGACTTTGCCAAGTCGGAACTATGGAGACCGTGAAAAAGTCATTCTCAAGGTGGAGCATGAGATATTAAAGCTGAAAAAGGTTCAAAAACTTTGGCTATTGATGGTATCGTTCAGTTTAAGGTGGAGCCTAGAAGGTTAGTCAAACCGGTGGAGCCTAAGAGGGTAGCCAAAACACCTGAGGGATATGGATAGGTTAAATCAATTTCTTTGGGATTAATTGCAGTATAAGAAATTGAGGGATCTGAGGTCTTGATCTTTGATGAGGATGTGAAGTTTATTGATGGTGATAAATGGAAAAGGGCTAGGCAAAAGGAGTTTGAGTCACTCATGGAAATTCAAACCTGGAGCTTGGTGGAAAAGCCCTAAAGGACAACAGTTGGTTGGGTGTAAATGGATATTCAAGAGAAAAGATGATCTTGAAGTGGTGATTTACATGGGTCGGCCAAGAAGAAGAAGAGGATTGAAGGTCAAAGGCAAGAAGGATCAACAAGGCTTTAGCAAGGACAACCTTGGAAGTAGAGGGTACTTCAATGAGCTTGAAGATAAGAAGTTCGTCTACTGTTTGCTAGAAGCAGATAATGTGCTGGTGTCGTGTCTAGACAAAGCTGGAATTGGTGGTGTCAAGGCGAAGCTGAAGTAGGAGTTTAACAATGACAGAGCACATGGTACATTGTTCGTTTCTCATGTGAGTTTGGTGAGCAAATACTTGGCTAAACTAGGGATAAGATCTTTGGAAGGAGTCAAGGGGATGTTGTTGTACTCGAGAAGGACATTGGTTGTGTAATTAATCTATGGAAAGCACAAATGCAGTGAACAATACGCTGAAAGGGTTGTTTGGAGCTGTGTATGTGGAGAATGAAATCTGGGAGTTTGGAGCGAAGTTGCAGAATTTAAGGAGCATCAGGCTCAAGGTGGAGATTGTTGAGAGTTGAGACAGATGCTAAAAAGGAAAAAGTAAATCTGGAGTGGTCTGGTACATTACTGGCTGGTGTGTAGACAGAACATTAGTGGACCATTGTGTAGATCTAGACAACAAGTAGATTGAGACTGTGTAGATAGTGGGAACGTGAAGACAGAGGATGAAGGCTATAACTGTGTTAGCTAGAAATAGTTTTAATTCTTAGTTAGTTGCAGATACATCTTGTAACTGTTGTTAGTATAAATAGACTTAGTTTTTCTATTTTTCAAAAATGAGAGAAAGAGTTATAGGAGAGAGATTGAGAGAATTCTAGAGAGAGAATTGGGAAAACACAAGAGAGAGAAACTGTAGAATTGGGTTTCTTGGGTGTGTTGATTCTTGGAGTCTCTAGAGGGTGTAATTCTCTGGTTAATCTCAATAAAATCTCTTTTCTTCATTCGTTCATCTCTGGTGGTGTTAGTTCTTCGAGTTTATGGCATCTTGCATAACACCTACAATATAAAATATACTAACCCAAATTAGAATGGTAACTTGTGGAGAAACACATAGAGTTAAAATGTGAATTTGTGATTGGTTAAAAGGATAAATAATTAATGATACAAACTATAATACTAATTTTTAAAAAATTATCATGCCAATTAAAATTGCATATGCTTGTGAGAAATGACAACTTATTGGTTTCAAAAACTTGTTGGTTTGTGGTTGCAAAAAATAACCTAGTGGTAATATTATATATAGCTCCAAAAAAATATAAAATTCGAATCTCTCCACCTAAGTTAAATATATATATATATATAAATATATAAAACATATATATTATTGGTTTCAAGGCCCCACGAGTGCATATGTAACGACAACAAAAGCGCAAAAACATCAAGGCTAGAATTGTTGGTCGTTCGAAAGGATATATTTATAATTTGTCGTAAAATTTTGCGATTTCCAGTATCTTTTCCTTAAAAAAAAATAATGCACTCTAAACGAAGTTTTTTAACTTTAAAAGAATACACAATTATTATTCTAACATTTATTGCTAGTATGTTTTCTCTTCCCCCAAATTCCATAGTTTGTAAAGCTCATGCGCTCTTTGGGTTAAAAGGGGAGGAAAAAAAAAAAAGAAACAAAAGAAAAAGAAACAAAAATATCAGTCTGTCAGGAGAACGATAGAAGTAGAAGAAAATTTTTGAAATTATGGCACAAAGCATATTAACAATCCCGACGTCGTCATCAAACTCGTGCCTGTGATCCAATAGATAGTTGGCAGCTAGCTCCTCGTTCTTGTTGCACGCAAAGTACACTTCCAATACTAATGCTCTATCAAATCCCATTGCTTCCAACTACAAGAACAAAAAATAATTATCTAAAATATGTATATCCAAAAAAAAAAAAAAAAAAGACCATAATGATAGAACTCGAGACCCGAGTTCATATGATTTTGCGTCGTAAAAGTGATTCAACTTGGAACAAAACTGAAAAAGAAATGGACTAACAAACATACACGTTCAATGGCTGCAGCTTGCTCCTCGGGAGTAACAGTCACAGGCGATGGCGTTGCTCCTCCCTCAACTGGCTCATTTATGAGGCGTAAAAAGTCGGATCGATTCTGTTGGATAAGATGCATGAGTTGTGGATTTTGCTTCCCTAACTCCTGAAGCATGGGCTGCATTGCAATAAAATCATAGATGCATGAGTACTAATTGTTATCTGTTACAAAACGACCAAGCTACCAGCAGATTTTGTAGTTCTTAAAGACGAAAACTAACCTGCAGAATTTGGGGGTTCGCTTGCACCATAGCCCGCATTGCTTGAAACTATAATAAAAGTTGAAAGTACTTAGAAAATTTCAATTGCACGAATAAGCAACAAGATTACAATTTGTTAACAAAACTTGTATACCTGTTGACTGTTCCGTAGGAAATCCAAGTTGCCAGCACGGGCATTTGAGCGCATACTAGAAAAACCCTGATTTAAGCAAAGATGAATATGATCTCATTACATGACCACATAAAACAAAGTCCAAAGTTAACAGGTTGAAGAGTATCGACCTGTAGGAAGATATTCGGAGGATTTGCATTAGGGAGCGTCAGATTTTTAGGAAATAAATTAGAATTTTCTATTTTTGCAAATAAAATATGAAATTACTATTTCAGATTTGGATAGTTTACGTTTCCTGTTTTCTAGCATAGGGATTTGCTAATTTTGTGGCTTTCCTAATTTGGTGGCCCTCCTCTGCTATATATCCTGTAAACGTCTCTTATCAAATTCAAGAAGAATAATTATTTTTTCTTCTCACAAAGCCTTTATGGTATCATAGCCTCGTGCCTTTTTTCTATCTTCTTCTTTCTTCTGATGATGTCGTATAAGTCGGCGATGACCAGCGCCCAAAGAAATCCTACCACCTCTACCGGTTCCGGTAATTCCAAAACCACTTCGCCCCACCCTACAATTCCTCTCACGCCTATATCTGCTAATTATTATTCCCAGAATTCAGCCCCTTATCTCATGGTTACAAAACTCAATGGGCACAACTATCCCGAGTAGGCTCAATCCGCAAAATTGGCAATCGACGGGAGAGGCAAAATTGGGCATTTAACTGGTGAAATTTCGAAACCTGTTGCTGCTGGTGACCCTAATATGAAAAAATGGCAGTCCAAAAACTCTCTTGTTATTGCTTGGCTCATCAACTCCATGGAACCCGCTATTGGAAAATCTCACCTATTTCTTCCCACTGCTCAAGATGTCTGGGAGGTTGTTCGAGATCTTTATTCGGAACTGGAGAATTCTTCTCAAATTTTTGAGTTGAAAACTCAACTTTGGAAATCCAAGTAGAATGATCGTGATGTTACTACCTGTTACAATGAGTTGGTAATGTTATGGCAGGAGCTTGATCAATGTTATGATGACGTTTGGGAGATTTTGAACGACTATGCTCGCCACAAGAAGATGGAGTAAAATGATAGAGTTTACATGTTTTTAGCTGGCCTTAATTGGAGTTTAGACGAAGTCCGAGGTCGCATTCTCGGTAGGAAGCCACTGCCTTCTATTCGAGAAGTTTTTTCTGAGGTTAGATGTGAGGAGTCAAGAAGAAAAATCATGCTGCGCAACACCGAACCTATTTTTAACCTTGAACATGAGAACTCGGCTCTTGTATCAAGAGGTGTTGATTCTGACAACGAAGGGCGTAAGAAACCGTGGTGCGAGCATTGCAAAAAACCATGGCATACGAAAGAGACGTGTTGAAAGTTTCATTGTTAACCAGCGAATTGAAAACCAAAATCCAAATGTGAAGGTCGCGCCTACCATGCCACTGCTGAAGAGACTTAGGAGCCTTCTACCAACTCGGATGTAGTCCCTTTTACCAAGGAGCAATTAGAGCACCTATACAAATTGTTTCAATCTCCAAAACTATCCTTGACTCCGTCTTGTTCTTTAGTACAGAAGAGTAACTCTCTAGCCACTGCTTTTTTAGGTGTTATTCCTAATTCTATTTATTCTTGGATAATTGATTCTGGCGCAACTGATCATATGGTTGGTTGCTCCAAATTGTTCTCATCCTATAGTCCTTGTGTAGGCAATTAAAAGGTCAAAATTGCAGATGTTCACTCTCGGTAATTGCCAGGATAGGAACTATCAAACTCACTTCGTTGTTAACTCTTCATGATGTGCTCCACGTTCCCAATTTGTCTTGTAACTTGTTGTCCATTAGTAAAATTACCTCTGATCATCAGTGTCAAGCTAATTTCTACTCTTCTTATTGTGAGTTTCAGGAATTCAGCACATGGAGGATGATTGGTTGTGCTAAGGAAAAAGATGGACTCTATTATTTTGACGATGGACCTGACTCGAGTAGACAATATCAAAGTACTTGTTTAAACTCTATTTCCGTTTCCAAAGACAAGGATATTATGTTATGGCATTATAGGTTAGGCCATCCTAGTTTTTAGTATTTAAAATACTTATTTCCCAATTTATTTCGGAATAAAAGTCTGTCTTCTTTTCAATGTGAAGTTTGTCAGTTTGCTAAACATCATCGTGCATCTTTTTCCTCTTAACCTTACAAACCAACTACACCATTTACTCTGATTCATAGTGATATCTGGGGGCCCTTGTAGAACACTTACATATTCTGGTAAAAAATGGTTTGTGACATTTACTGATGATCACACAAGATTAAGTTGGGTTTTTTTAATGAAGGAAAAATCTGAAGTGGAAACAATTTTCAAAAATTTTTACACCATGGTACAAACACAATTTCAAAAAATATTCTAATATTACAGAGTGACAATGGCCAAGAATATTTCAAAAACATTTTGGGTCAATATTTTCTCAAAAAATATTACAGAGTGACTGTGACGCCCCGACTTCCCAAGCCAGGTCGACACCATACGTACCTGTTCTTTACTTGAAAATTTGAGATAAATTTTTTTTAAAAACATATTCATCTAAGTTATTTTGTAGAGAAAAACTTGTCATACATACAGACTATACTGAAAGTATCTTCTTGTGTCTTCAAACTTCGTACATATAACAAAATATAATTTACTATTGAAATATTAACATATTTTCTGAAAATTGGATGCGGAAAATTATGCGTAGTGGTATCCCACACCGCCCTTCACCCGCCGCATCGTCCGCATAGCCCACCAATTAAATTGCAGGCTTCTTACCTACAGTATGAAATATAAGGGTGAGCTTTCGCCCAGCAAGTTCAAACATAATCTCACAAAACATTTTAAACCTCAAAGAAAACATATTAATCATCATGTAATTTATGCATGATCCATTTATGATCGATTTGAAAGTCTTATGCTTCATTATGGACTTAATCTTGAATTTATTATCTTGTCTTAACATGTGGGCCCATAGTGTTCGTACCAAAAGCGCGCAGCCTCCAGATAAAGCTAGGGTTTGCAAGGCCCTAACAGTTCTGGGAATTTTAGATTGACCCTTCACGATCACGGATTTCGATCACGGAAGGTAATTATCACCACTAAACATGTAGCCTCCTCGATTAAGGGAGGTTGGTACGACACCTTACTTGATTTTCTTATCATGTGATTTAACATTAGTGAACATATTTCATGATGTCACTATGTCATATCATACACAACATTTGCCATAATATGGCCTTCTTGAAAACATATCACTTCTGGAACCATGACATTTTTGAAAACATGGCATTTCTGAAACCATGACATTTTTGTAAACATGACACTTTTGTAAACATAGCACTTTTATAAACATAGCACTTTTATAAAACATAACACTTTTATAAACATAGCACTTTTATAAACATAGCACTTCTGTAAAACATAGTACTTTTATAAACATAGCACTTTTATAGCTATAGCATGGCATCACACATCATGGCATAACATAGCATGTATACTTGAAAATAGTCTTTACTATTTTCATACCGTAGGTGAGGTTTGATACTTGCCTGATTTGCTAGATTCCGGTTTTCGTTGTTTTAACTCGGATTGCAATTGCAGGTTCCTTCCTGCTATTAAAAGATCATAGGATAAGAATCCTATAAAAAGTTGGTAACCTTTCCAACATTTTAGTTATATGTCCCCCCCACCCCCCCCCCCCCCCCCCACATGTCTTGGTATCCTATAGGATTACTTTGGGTAACCCTTAATTAAATGTTGGGTTAAAGTCGATATCTGATCAGCTAATGGTCAACCTTGGGCTTTGAGGCTAAGCCCAGTAACTCGGGTATAACTCCCGGTTACCTTTCGTAAACTAGTCGCTTGCTATATTCTAACTTGAAAAATTCATTTCCCTTACTTGGAAAATTTAGGGAAATTAATCCCAAAACTTCATTCTTAACTTATAAAATCCTTTACTTAAATCGTAAAAATCCAAACTCTTGGATTAGTGCTTTATAAAATCATTTGAGGTTGAAAACTGCCTTTGGAACAGTTTTTTTCATAATCAAAACAATAGTTTGTAGTAGAAAACAGTTTTCTAGAAACATTTGTAAAACTAGTGGTGCAGGAATTTTCGGATTCCCTGCGCACCCTTCGAAAAACGATTCTAATTTAAAATCGGTTCATAATCTGAAAAAGTTTTCTTCATAAAAGTTGTAGCTCTCAAAAAATACTAAAACTTTCGTGTTTTGCAAAAATTCCAATTCGGTCTAGATTCGTCCCAGTTTTTGTTTGAAACTGGCTGACCCGAAAAACTGAGTGAAAACTGGGTCTGGGGATCAGCCACAGGTTTTGGGGTAAACGGAGGCCATTGGGGCCTTATTTTGCAAATCCGTTCGCGTATCCCCCTAGGAAAAACTGTTCGGAGCAACTTTTGTGTTTTAAGTTTTACCAAATTCGGCCTCTAAAGGCCTCAAAATCGACTTGCCGTAAAACTGGTCAGGATCCACCCGAACCTGGCAGTTTTTCGGTTTAGAGTTCGTTTTACGTCCTAAACGTGGAACCTAGCTCAACCAGCCACCGCGGGAGCTCTAATACACACATGCAGCGGTTTTCTAGCATAAATTTTCTTTAATCACAATTTCTAACATCACCATGCAAACCTAATTGATATTGGATCAACTAAGTTGCATGATTTTGGTTGCACAAAACCTAGCAAGCATACTAATGTTTTTCTAGCAACCTAGCACAAAATTATCATTCACCAACACTAGGGCAGATTGGGGACATATAATAAACTAATATTTAGCATGCAAATTAAGAAAATTAAAGCAAGCATGCACATAAAAAAATCAAACTCAAACCACCCTTAGTTCTAGATCAAGCACAAAACTCTAAATCCTAAACTTGGGCACAAAATAAAATTGAGCTTATGCTCTTACAATTTCAACTTGAAATACATGTAAATTTCAAATTGAATGCTCAAAGGAAGGAGTTTGGGGTTTAGGGACGATTACCTTGATTAACCCCAAATTTTAGGGTTAGGGTTTGGTTTTCAAAATTCCCTCCCACTTTGGCTCCACCATCCGGTTCTACACCAAATTTTTGCACCAAAATTTTAGTTGATCTCTTGGTATAATCTTGAACCAAAGCTAACCACTTAGCTAACCAAAATTTTTCCTCATTCCCTTCCTTGAAAACAGTCGGCCTCTAGACTAGAAAAACACAAAGAAGTTAAAAAAAAACTTACTTGATGAGGTAGAAGAGAATCAACCACTAGCCCACTCTTTTTCCCTTGAATCACAAAATTTTTCACTCTCTTGCTCTCTCTTTGGTGTCCGGATTTATTGAGAGGAGAAATGGGCAGAGTTTAGCTACTTTTCTGAATTTTTTTGAACCAAAAACCGCCCCCCCCCCCCCCTTATGCCTATTTATAGGTGAGATTTTGGACCCTTTTGCAAATATTTTGGTTCACCTTTTGCTCATAAATCCTTGGAGCAAAATTTTTGCACAATAGCCCTCCATGTGGCCGGCCATTAGGGGTGAACTTGGTGGCCAAGTTTTGATTTTTTTTTTTAAAGCTTATCTTAAGTTAATCATGATGTCATAATTAAGGATAAGGTGATGTCATTCACCTTATGCCTTGTTTGGCTACTTCCTCCAATAAGCAGTCCATTTTAATCCAATACAAATATTTCTAATACTGTGTTTACTCAAACACAGTATTTATTTAACTAAAATTTATTTGTTGAAAAGAAAACGGACAGTACAAAATTTTTTTATATACAAGAAAATCATGAGTTCGTAGAAATTTTGGATATTACAGTGACAATGGCTGAGAATATTTCAAAAACATTTTTGGTCAATTTTTTCTCGAAAAAGGAATAGTTCATCCAAGCTCTTGTGTCGACACTCCGCAACAAAATGGTTTGGGCTGAAAGAAAAAACAAGGGTAAATTTCACTTTTAGCACTTGTGGGGAAAAGATTATTAAAATCAGCATCACTTTTTCATCCATTCATTTCTAGCACCGACACGTCATCAAAGCCTATGATATATGGGGCCTTACTGCACTAAATATATGTCAAATTACTGGTTTATCCTCATCTCCCTCGCATGGCCCAAAATAATGTGCCAAACCAGCATGTACAGTATTTTAGAGAGAGAAACAGTTGCAATCGGCTGGAATCGCTCGGAAACCGTCCGAAACCACCACGGAAGGCATCTATAAACAGCTTCGTGATATAGAAGGCCACCTACTTAGAATAGTTTAAAAAACCGGTACCAGAGATCGAGAGAATGGTGGCCGATGAAGGGTTTAGGGGAAATCGAAGTTAACGAATCAAAGAAGTCGAAAGTTAAAAAAATGGCTTTTTCGTTTCAATGTTTAAAAAGTTTGCGTTTAACGCTTTGTTTGCAAAGGGGGAAAAAATTTCATTATTTTCAATTTGTTTAACAGTTGGTCTTCTTACAGGATCGGTCATTATCATAATGACCGCCTGGTAATTTTCGTTGTGACCCCTGTAACTGTTAAATTTTAGCATATAATTTTGGTTACAACGATATTGACCAGGTAGTCATTATAAAAATGATCAGTTTTTGGTCAGACATCCTTCTACAAGATCCGTCATTTTCATAATGACCCCATGGTCATTATCATTGTGACCCATGTAAATGGTCAATACGGTGACGTATTGGTCAAAGTGTTAGACTATCGGTCATAACGGTTATAACTAGACGGTCATAGCTGTTATGATCTCTGTGTTAGACCAACGGTCATAACCGTTATGACCACTGCGTTACACTGTCGGTCATAACAGTTATGACCGCCTGGTCATAATCGTTATGACCTCTGTGTTAGCCCAGCGGTCATAACAGTTATGACCGCCTGGTCATAACTGTTATGACATTTGTGTTAGACGAGCGGTCATAACAGTTATGACCGTCTGGTCATAACCGTTATGACCTCTGTATACGACCAGCGGTCATAACAGTTATGACCGCCTGGTCATAACCGTTATGACCTCTGTGTTGGACCAGCGGTCATAACGGTTATGACCAGAACCGTTATAACCGCTGTGTTATACGATCGGTCATAACCGTTATGACCGATGAGCATTGGTCAATACGGTGACGTATTGGTCAAACCCTAAGAAAATGTTTCGTGAGCTCTTCCGCCCATTTCAATCCCGACATTATATACAGTACCCTAAATTTTGAAAACTTTGACTTTCCTCTTTTCGTCGTTTTTCTCTCAGTGAAGCCTCACGATTTCTCTCTGCACCATTACCCACTGATCGAAACTCACTCTAAGTCCAACAAATCTGAACACATCTTTGTGCACTCTGTTAATTCGACATCTGACCATCCTCATCACAGTTATCAGCCGAATCTGCCAGATCCGCTTCTACTCCATTTGAATAGAGATCTTCACACTTCCAATCAGCCAATCTGAGGTAATGGTGCTTGTTATTTGGTTTTATCTGTTAATTTATGATTTAATGGGTGTGCGTTTTGAAATATATTGTAGAAACAAAATCTCTGTGACCAGTTTTGAGATATAATGGTGCTTGTTATTCGGTCTCTTGTAGCATATACCATCCAGACATTATCATTGTGACCAGTTTTGAGATATAAGTCAACCCGCTATAACATAATCTTTCATTCCTTTGTAACGCAAATTATTGGATAACTTGATGCTGTTTCATTCAGGAATGGATGCGGTTTGTGTTTTCGTAAAGTATAATGGTCAATGGGACGGCACATTGAGATATGTTGGTGGCGAAATGAAGGGAATATTGGTGCCCGAGAACTCAACATATGTTGGTCTTGTTGAGTTGGTGAGAAGTGTGTTTGGAATTAGGGGCCCAGACAAAAATATAGTCATGAGATACGGTGTTGAACCTGGATTGCCTCTTGTGAGGATACAGTGTGATGCTGATGTTAAATTCTACATACAACTAAAGAAGAAGGATGTTCATGTGCTTAGCAAATTTTCAGTTACAATCGATGTATTGGATGAGTTCGCGGCGGAAGTCATGGCACCAGAGGTAGGGGCAAGCAACCACATAGACATTCAACGTTCTAGGGAGAGGGAACAGAGTGATGAAGCCATGCAACATGTAAATGACAGTAATATGATCCTCCCTCCTCCTCCTCCTCATATCACTTCTCCTACAGTATGTCTGGATTTGCACACTGAATATGGAATTGAAAAGTAACATCAAATATTGAACAATGACTTAGGCACGGCCCATGATGATTGTAATGCCGGGAAATTGAATGTTTCGGATGATGCTCATCGTTCAAACGAGAAGAGTATCGCAGCAAGCATTGAAGGCCATTCTATTGTCAATAATACTGGATCTCAATATGACAAAGTATCAAGTAGTGACAGTGTATCCGACGGAGTCGTTGTTGCTGATTATACACCTATCACGCTGCGCATAAATTGTATTTTTGAGAACAAAAAGTTACTGCAATACCATCTTCATCACGATGACATGAGTAAACACTACCAATTCAAGGTGAAGAGGTCGAACTCTACTCTATTACACGTTATATGTATAGATAATGAGGGATCTCCATGGAAATTGCATGCGACTAGGATGAAAGGTAGTGAACTATTTGTTGTGAAGAGGTTCGACGACGTCCATACTTGTTCAATTGAAATCGTTCAAGGGCATCATCGTCAAGCGAAGAGTTGGATGATTGGGGAGTGTGTTAAGGAAAAATACTTGGATCCGATCAATACCTTATATAGACCATCTGAAATAATGCGAGACATGCAGGCCGAATTTGGAGTGTCTTTCAACTATCTTAGAGCACGGCGAGGGAAGGAAGCTGCATTGACAAGCCTGAGGGGCGATGATGTTGAGTCATACAAAGGTAATTTCCCTTATCTGGTTATATGTTCGTGACTGGCCTTATAACTATTATACTTACGACATGGTATTGATAATTTAATAATTACAGTTCTGCCAGCGTGGGCTGAAATGGTTAAGCGGAAAAATCCTGGATCCGACATTCACATTGAGACAGACTCAGCAAATTGTTTCAAGTACTTGTACATGTGCTTAGCTACTTCGAAGCATGGTTGGCCTTATTATCGTCCAGTAATTGTGGTTGATGGATCAGCACTAAAGGCCAGGTTTGGAGGAATGTTGCTCGCAGCCTGCGGACACGACGCAAATGGCTCCATATTTCCCCTTGCATTTGGTATCGTTCTGTCGGAAAGCAATGAATCATGGAAATGGTTCTTCGAGCAACTAAAGGATTTAATCGGCACGCGAGAGTCTCTTGCTATTGTGGCCGATAGGCATAAGGGTATCGAATATGCAGCCAACCTTGTGTATCCAAATGCTGCATTCGGGATATGCGTCCAACACTTGGCTGCAAACTTGAAGACTAGGTACAAAGATTTCAAAGGCCCTTTGAAGACCTATTTTGACGGTACCTCGAGATCGTATCTTTTAAGTGAGTACCATCATCATATGGAATCCATCCGTGGTTGTAACCCCGACATACATCGTTACCTTTTTCAGGCCGATCCTATAAAGTGATTGCAAACATACTTCAACGGTCGGAGGTATGCAATCATGACAATCAATATTGCAGAGTCATTAAACAATGTGGATCGGAAAGCCATGTTAATGCCAGTTAGATTCTTGGTGGAATGGCTTAGGGGACTACTACAAAGATGGTTTGTCGAGAGACGTGAAGAGGCCCTTAAAATAACATCTAAACTGGCCCCAAAGGCAGATAAATTGATTCACACAAACTTCTCTTTAGGCCTAACAGTAACGGTTTGTGATAACGACCCCATTGTTAAATTTTATTTTGGCTTCGCTTTAATGCGATCGCTTAAACTAATGTCTTAAAATTCCCTTTGTTACAAGCCTCGGCCAGCTGATTAGTTTGAGTACGCCGTCACCAACAATGTTGCCCAAATATGGATTGTCGATATGAGCGAAAGGACATGTACTTGCAGACGATTTCAGGTCGATCAAATTTCTTGCCCTCATGCAATGGCCGTATGTAACCACCGTCGAATTGATCCTTATAATTATTGCTCTAATTACTACACGAAAGACTATCTGTATGCTTGCTATGCACATGTAGTCCACCCTATTGGCAGCGCCGAGGGTTGGAACGTATCTGAAGAAGTAAGATTGCGAATTGTTAATCCTTCCACTACAAAGCGTGGGCCCGGAAGGCCACGGGTTCGTAGGATTCCGTCCCAAAGTGAAGAACATGAGCCTAATCGGTGTGGTAGATGTAATGGTTACGGACACAACCGTCAAACATGTACCAACTCAGTACCCTTACGAAAACGTCCAACCACAAGGCCAGATACAGAGTTCATAACACCAAGTTCATAAATTTGATGAATGTATAGGGTCATTTTACTTTACTTTTTTTTCATTGTTGTATAACAATTTAGCACAATTTATCACACTTCACATTAAACATGATCAAGTTTTTTATGATAAGTACACGGTGTATTTTATAGTATAATAGATTGCTATAACATGCTTTTATTATATAAAAAAAATTAACTGTTATGGCAAACATTTTTTAGGGGGATTTAAGACCAACGGTCATAACAGTTATGACCGCCTGGTCATAACTGTTATGACCGATGTGTTAGACTAGAAGTCATAACAGTTATGATCGTCTGGTCATAACCGTTATGACCGATAGTGCAACACAGAGGTCATAACGAAATTGACTAGGCGGTCATAACCGTTATGACCACTGTGTTATAATATCGGTCATAACAGTTATGACCGCCTGGTCATAACTATTATAACCTCTGTGTTACACCAGCGATCATAACAGTTATGACCAGACGGTCATAATCGTTATGACCTCTGTGTTACACTATCGGATTTTGTCTTCAAATTTTGGAATCGCCCTTTTTGGCCTTTTGTTTGTTTTTTGACTCTTCTTTGTACGGCATCCACGAATAATCAATAAGAACGTCTGGTCAAAAAGAAGAAAAATTTTAAAAATAAAAAAACATTTACTGCTAATGTTGATCAGCACAATCTCTTTGGGATTAATATAATCTGGAAGGTAAAAGGGGGACTAAAATTATCTAAAGTTGGAATAAAGAAGTCCTTACATGATAGTGAAAGAAAACCCAAAAAATTGTCCTAATGCAGAAAATGTGCTTTTAAATAACCATTAGAAAATTGTTGAAGAAATCAACCCAAGTATCATATCTTATAAAAGGTTATATGTAAGGAATTAAATTAATATAGAATCCTCCATTAGGGCTCAAACCACTTCATAGAAAAAGAATGGCCTGCTTAACTTGCCACTAGCAATATTTATCATGATGCGAAATTTTATCTAATTTAATTTAGTCTCACCCATCAACTTTCTCTAACTTAGATTATTTTATTTATTTATTTTTTTGGGTTACAGAAAAGTAGGATTCATAAGCTGAGAAATTAAAAAATACTGCGCAATTTTATTTTTTTAACTTTAGTTGCGCGTGTTGACAAGGTAGCTGTTACTAGTTGTTCAATATTCTTGTACTTTTTAAGATAGACAAATTAATTACCAGGAATCAGCTAAAATTATAGTTGGTGGCTCCTTATTGAAATTATTTCTTCTTTATTACTTTGAGAATATTTGGACGGCATATGAAGTTTTTTTTTTTTTTTTTAAAAGGAAACCCTTGTTGACTTTTTTCCATCTGTATAATGTGATTTTGAATGATGTAACATTCATAAACACACGTCACATAATGTTAGAGATCAATGCCAAAATCAAAAAAAAATTAAGAGGGAAATTTTTGAGGGATATGGATTAATTTTTTTTTATTTTTACGGGGCTTTATGCGTTTTTTGTATATATATACACTCATAAATACATATGTTAATAAAAGAGAAAACAAAACCCCCAGACCTTAGTTGCCTCTGTAATGGTTAGAGATATCTATAAAGTAAACATCAAACATTTTTCTTTTTAGGTAAATTGTTAAGTTGTTCTCATAACTTTTAATTTTGTGTAATTTTGGCCTATGAACTTTGTTTTGTAGTTGGAATGTCCCTAAACTTTTAAAATGTTACTACAATAGTCCTTTTACGTTAATTTTTGAACAGAATTTGTTAGTTAACATTACTTTTTGACCAAATTATTGACGGATTCCGTTAAAAAATAACAAAAATAATTATTGTAGCAATATTTTAATAGTTTAGGGGCATTTTTTGTTATTTTATTCGTAGCTAGAATAATTATAAATTATTAAAAAGTTAGCATCATTTTTTGATTAAATCACTAACAGATTTCGTTCAAAAATTAACGTAAAAGGACTATTATAGCAACATTTTAATAGTTTACGATCATTCCAGCTACGAAAAAAAGTTCAGGGACTAAAATTATATAATGTTAAGAGTTTAGGGACTAAATGTGCAATTTACTCTTTTTCTTTTCTCTTAAGTTTTTTTTTTTTTTAGTATTATTCTCACTTGTAACTCCTTAAAAATATATTTTGTATTTAAACTTTAAAAACTATTCACCCCTTAAATTCTAAACTAGTTTCACTTAACCTTATTTTGTTAGAATATTGATAAAACCAGCGGTCATGACCTCTGTGTTAGACCAGAGGTCATAACGGTTATGACCGTCTGGTCATAACCGTTATGACTGCTGGTCTAACACAGAGGTCATAACAGTTATGACCAGGCGGTCATAACCGTTATGACCGATAGTGTAACACAGAGGTCATAACGAAATTGACCAGGCGGTCATAACCGTTATGACCTCTGTGTAAGACCAGCGGTCATAACAGTTATGACCGTCTGGTCATCACCGTTATGACCGCTGCGTTACACTATTGGTCATAACAGTTATGACCGCCTGGTCGTAACAGTTATGACCGCCTGGTCGTAACTGTTATGACCGCCTAATCGTAACTGTTATGACCTCTGTGTAAGACCAGCGGTCATAACAGTTATGACCGCCTGGTCATAACCGTTATGACCGCTGCGTTACACTATCGGTCATAACAGTTATGACTGTTTGGTCATAACCATTATGATCTCTGTGTAAGACCAGCGGTCATAACAGTTATGACCGCCTGGTCGTAACCGTTATGACCTCTGTGTTAGACCAGCGGTCATAACGGTTATGACCGCCTGGTCATAACCGTTATGACCGCTGTGTTATACGATCGGTCATAACAGTTATGACCGATGTATTAGTATTGAAGCAAAGAGAGCTTTTTATTGCTATAAGCTAACATTTTGCGGATTATCATGTACAAAGCTACATTCCATTGATAATGAATCATTTTATTCCCACCTGGTCATTACAATTATGACCTTGTCCAATACGATTAATGTGTAATGTTAAACTTCAAATTTTACAACAATATACCATATACAAAAAATCAATGGGGTTTACCAAGAATTAAATAATGGCACTATTTACGGTCTGGTTAAGTTAGATAACAAGATTGAAATGGTTAGTCAAAATGTTTGACGTCATCCTCCTCATCAGCATCACTTTTATAAGTTTGAGCGAGCATGTTTTTGGCATGGGACCACATGTAATAGGCAAAATACTCCCTGAAGATTTGCATGCATGCATCCATTACCCAATAACTAACATCCCTCCCTTCTATCAAGCATTCATCATATTTGATTGTAAACATTCCACAGTCACCCCTGTTGCACGAAAGATGGCAAAAAATTTTATTAAATAAGCAACACACTCTACATAATTCATTTTATGAAATTATTTGCAATGCTTGTACTGACCCATTGGCTTGTTGAGGGATATTTTTCATTATGGTGACTGGTATTGGGTAATTTCCTAGAGGAACTCGTGGTTTGAACTCGAACAAACTGTTTTTTTTCAGCTAGAAATGGAATGAACTTTGACAGACCTTCCACTCCTGCGCGGACCTTAGAGTTATGAGGTCCTTCATGCTGAAGAGAGTCATATACCTCAATGTTCCAGTTTGTTAGGTCGAGCTTTACTAATGCTCAATGTTTAAGATCGCCAAAGTGAATTGGCATTAGCACCGTGTTAACGTGAAACCACGAGGCCCCACTCTGGACACGCACGCCAAGCATTATTCTGAACACAGAATCACAGCAGGCCCAATCGAACTTATCGGGTGCTACCTAGTAGACGGTCCACAACGAACGGACTTTTGCAGAAAAAAACGTGTCTACCGTTGTCACCTTTCGTTGTTCCAGTTCAGGGTACTGCCTGATTTTCTTCCTCAGGTAGTAGAGTGCAACGTCAATGTGCTGCACAAACAAAAAAATATGCAAATATATTGGAAAAAAATACAGGATAACAAACAATGTACCGTCTTGACCTTAGTATTTACAAAATTTATTGAACATGGAGAAATTAATATTGAAGAACGGTACTTACTTCATCTCATAGCCAAACAGGGGATGTAGCTAACTCATAATACCAAGTTTTTTTTTCCACCATCATGCATCCGAGGTCATGTGGTTTGTCTAACATATCATGCTTTGCACTGTATCGGGGAGGCCGTTTACTAAACATAATGTACCGTCTGGTTAATTGATGATGACGTTGTTAATATATTGTAAATTTCAAATCGAACATAAACTGTATTATAAAAAAAAATTACCCTGCAGGAGTCCTCTTCAATAATCCTTTTGGGAACCACTCCCTGAGCTCCTCTAGCGTCTCTTTCGGAGGTTCATCTGCGAAACCCGGAGGGAGGGGAGTAAGTAGCTTACTCGGATGCTTCGACGGCGAGGCAACATCAGTGATTGATCCAGAGGGCCGCTGGCTAATCCTTGATAGTCTGGCCCTCTTCTTCTTACGAATCTATAAGTGACATATGTGAAGTTAACATTGTACATAGGTTAATGACTATATAACTAAGTTATAGATATTTGTAACAACCACGTCACCGATGCTCTCATCGTCGTCTGGCTCTTCAAGCTTCACAACATCCATCCCTATGTTTTTTTCTTTACCATCTTTCACTGGGTCAGGAATGATCTCCTCCTTTATTCCAACAAATTGATCTGATTTTGCCTTCGCTTCTAGATCGGTTGCTGGTAAATTGTATTTAATATTTTTCTGTGTGGTTTTACAGCATGGCATAATAAATACAAAGTTCTAGTTGTGGAATACAATTATGATCATCTACATTTAATGTAATACTCGACTAACACCTAAATGATTACCTTATTCTCCTCAGCCTTGACGTCTTCCCGAGCAATAATCACCTTATCGGCAGTGAGGAACTCCATGGCTGCTTGAACACCCATATCAGCAGCGGCTCTGATGTCAGAGTCGAATATCACATCATCTTGCGAGCCGGTGCCGATGTGAGGTGAGGTAGTTTTCAACTCATAATACTCAGCCGTGTGAACTTGAGGCTTCTGGCGGTTGCTAACATGGAACTTGGTGTGTGCCTTACCCTTTCCCTTCTCAGAAATGTTGGCGGCCAACATTTTTATTACAATTCTCATGAGTTTGTTAGCCTTCTTCTAGCCCTTTTCAAGAGCCACCAACTTTTCTTTAATGGAGATAACCTCTCCTCGGATCTCTTTTTGAAACTCCCGCCACTCTGAGTTTGTATCGGAGCTCGGTCGGGGTGCAGAAGTCTTGGGAGGTAAGTTAGGCACAACACTTGGGTTCTTCAAATATAGCCGCGCAACCCATGGGTCCTTCAACTCATCTTCAGTTGGCATCATGACAAAACCCTTAGTCTGAACACATTTGATATTAATAAAAAAAAATCAGTAGGGGATACGGATTGTATCAATATGCTAGTATAACCACTGTTATGATAACAGGCTTATGAAAATGTTAAATTGACCAACAATTGTAATTGGCACTGCATACATAATAAATATATGGAAGACATCCTATACAATAATACCTGATTTTCGCCAACCGCGGTAAAAGCAGATATAACATCATCGAACTTGATATTGTCCGCGGTGGTCCACGACAGCATATGCGGAAAGGCATGATCGTGCTTTTTGCTGAATTTCAATGCTATCGATGGGAGGGTCTCATAAGCCCAGACGAGTAAGGCATGAGGAAAACCCGAAACACTGTAATGCACTTTGTCGAGCCTTTTTAAAGCTCTTCTCTTCGTAGACAGCCTGTTCTCAACTGTATTACAGATTGCAGACCGGGTTGCCTCCCATGAGAGAACGCCCCAAGGAAAATCATTGAAATCAGCAATGTTATCGGCCAGGGAAAAAAACTTAGAGTCTATCTTAACGGAGTTTGCATTTGATAAGGGAATGCAGAACATCAAGTATAGTAAACTAAGCTTCACAGCGTCGTCGTCATTGTCAAATGTCGCATTCGACATCTGCAGCTCCAAATTTTCTCTCGACACGCCTCTCAAGGTCGAAAAATATCTTGTTATTAATCGGCTTTCGACCACTGGGAGATGGATAGACCCTACACATTTCATGCCGGTAATGAGGCAGAACTCGTTGATGGAAAATCTGCCAAGTTCGTCACCGATCTCAAACCAAAGAGCATCACCCATTGTTGAGTGATCCGTCAATCTCATAACAATGTTGTGGAAGACCTGCCCAGCCCAACCAAGATTGGTTAATCTCAAAAACTGTTTAATGCATGGCTGCTGGAGGACGGCCTCGTACTGTTCGGGAGACAACCACTGTCTCAGTTTCGCACAACTATCTGGAATGTTAATAAAAGTGTTTATTTTTGCCCTGGTAATATCAGAATCCGGTACCCGTCGGTTATATTGAACCTGCAGTAATGTTAATCGTAACATAAAAGAGTAAGTATACTTATGACAGTGAAGTAATAATAAAAATTACCATGCATAAAATAACAGCAATATGAAAACTAAAAAATTAATCACCATCAATTCAATAAAAATTGTCGGCATAAAATGACCAAGTCATTATGAAAATGACAATCCGGAACAAACAAAAAACCTGCTAATTTTTGTGACCAATAAGCCATAATGAAAATGACCATCGGGAAAAATAAACACTGAGTAATTATTATTATGACCAAGTCATAATGAAAATGACCATCGGAAAAAATAAACACTGAGTAATTATTATTATGACCAAGTCATAATGAAAATGACCATCCTAAAATAAGTTAAAACTCATAGTAATCATTATTATGACCAACAAGTCATAATGAAAATGACCACCGGACATAATAGAAAAACTGAAACTGAGTAATAATTATTATGACCAGAAAGTCATCACAAAAATGACAATTCCATTTTGTTTCAAATAGCCGATATCATCTACACTTAAACACAAACATCGACAAAAACCCTAATATAAAATATAAACCAAAACACAAACTTAAGTTAACGGATGTTTTATGGTATAGAAACAGATAAAAATCCTAACTTTATGTACATTATGACAACATTTTTCAGCAAATCAATTGGAAAGTGGAATATCATCAAAAACGCATATAAAAATGGAAACTTTGTTTCACAAAATCAATAAATACTGCATATTCTTACTGAAAAATATTAAAAGTGTAAACTTTTTAAACACAAAGATCAAAAACAACTTTTTAATCGATCCAACTTCCGAGATCTTTTATTATATGGCACTTATATATAATAACAGTGAAAATATTTTTCAACATAAAAACAAAAATCAATTTCATTACCTTTTCAGAGTAGGATATATTATCGGCTAGTTCACTCATGAACTTCTGTGAGTCTTTCAATTCGACTTCCCCCTGCGTACCCTTCGGCGATGTTTCGGGAGTAGTGTTTTTCTCTGACATTTTTGTTGGCGTCGACATGGGTATTTTTTTAATATTATTCGACATTAGCAGACGTCCAACCAGTATATAAAGGGCTCTCGTGGTGGTTTAGGACGGTTTCCGAGTGGTTTTAGAGCGATTGCAAAGCTTTCTCTCTCTAGAATCGGAGTTTCTCTCTCTAAAACACTATAGACGCTGGTTGGAAATTTTTGTGAGCTTATTCGAGGGAGAATGCCTTTGGGCGGGTAAGAGATGAGGGTAAATCTGTAATTCGACATTTAAATGACTCTTGGTATTTCTATCATTTTAAATGCATATTACTGAACGGTCAACTTCATAATGACCGCCTGCTAATTTTCGTTGTGACCTCTTTGTGCCTAAGGTTTTTGACCAACACGTCACCGTATTGACCAATGCTCATCGGTCATAACCGTTATGACCGATAGTATAACACAGCGGTCATAACGGTTATGACCAGGCGATCATAACTGTTATGACCGTTGGTCTTACACAGAGGTCATAACGATTATGACCAGACGGTCATAACTGTTATGACCGATAGTATAATACAGAGGTCATAACGGTTATGACCAGACGGTCATAACCGTTATGGCCGATCGTATAACACAGCGGTCATAACGGTTATGACCAGACGGTCATAACCGTTATGACCGCTGGTCTTACACAGAGGTCATAACGGTTAGGCGATCATAACCGTTATGACCGCTCGTCTAACGCAAAGGTCAGTTATGACCAAGCGGTCATAACTGTTATGACCGCTGGGCTAACACAGAGGTCATAACGATTATGACCAGGCGGTCATAACTGTTATGACCGACAGTGTAACGCAGCGGTCATAACGGTTATGACCAGACGGTCATAACTGTTATGACCGTTGGTCTAACACAGAGGTCATAACAGTTATGACCGTCTGGTCATAACCGTTATGACCGATAGTCTAACACTTTGACCAATACTTCACCGTATTGACCATTTACAGGGGTCACAACGATAATGACCATGGGGTCATTATGAAAATGACCGATCCTGTAGAAGGATGTCTGACCAAAAACTGGTCATTTTTATAATGACCACCTGGTCAATATCGTTGTGACCAAAATTATATGCTAAAATTTAACAGTTACAGGGGTCACAACGAAAATTACCAGGCGGTCATTATGATAATGACCGATCCTGTAAGAAGACCAACTGTTAAACAAATTCAAAATAATGAAATTTTTTCCCCTTTGCAAACAAAGCGTTAAACGTAAACTTTTTAAACATTGAAACGAAAAAGCCATTTTTTTAACTTTCGACTTCTTTGATTCGTTAACTTCGATTTCCCCTAAACCCTTCATCGGCCACCATTCTCTCGATCTCTAGTGCCGGTTTTTTAAACTATTCTAAGTAGGTGGCCTTCTATATCACGAAGCTGTTTATAGATGCCTTTCGTGGTGGTTTCGGATGGTTTCCGAGCGGTTCCGACCGATTGCAACTGTTTCTCTCTCTAGATTTCGTTTTCTCTTTATAAAATACTGTACATGCTGGTTTGGCACATTATTTTGGGCCATGCGAGGGAGATGACGATAAACCAGTAATTTGACATACATTTAGTGCAGCAGGGCCCCACATATCATAGGCTTTGATGACGTGTCGGTGCTAGAAATGAATGGATGAAAAAGTGATGCTGATTTTAATAATCTTTTCCTCACATGTGCTAAAAGTGAAATTTACCCAAAAAACAAACACTTATTGGAAGTAGCTCGGGAATTGCTTTTTACCAATCAGGTACCTAAATATCTTTGGGGTGAAGCCATTCTTACTGCTTCATACATCATAAATAGAACACCCAATAAGGTTTTAAACTTTGAAACACTTTTTGATGTTTTTCATAAGATTTATCCAACAAACCAGCTCTCTTCTTCTTTACCATTAAAGATATTTGAGTGTATTGCATTTGTTCACATTCAAAGTCATAATCGAGGGAAACTTGAACCCCGAGCCAGAAAATGTGTGTTTAGTGGTTAAGCTCCTACTCAAAATGGGGTATAAATGTTTTGATCCCATTTCTAAAAAAATTGTTTGTTACCATGGATGTCACTTTTTTTTGAATTACACCCCTTTTTCACGCCTCATCTTCAGGGTGGGGGGACCAAAACAAAGATTCAGCTACTGTTTTTTAGGATTTTTTCCAAACCGAAGATTCACAAAATAATACCTCCCCAACCTTGATTGTTCAACCTGAAAATCCAAGCTACATTATATCAGGAGAAAGTGGGTCGAGTTTTTTAGATACTGAAAACGATTCAAGCCTTCCTACAGTGCCATCTCATGATGTTCATGATCCTATAACTACTAACAAAGAAGAAACAGAAAAAAGAACCACGACATTGGTATCCTTTGACATTGTCTACTCGCGACATATGACAAAGAAAGGGTCTTTGAATCCTTTGCACTGCCCAGAATCCGTGAACCCTCCAGGTAATGTCCTCATTGAGTCTTCACCTCATATTCAATCCACTTCATCTTCGAGTTCTGAGTCTTCTAGTCCTGAACCTGAGTCTAGTTCCAAACCTAAGTTTGATGATTCTAATCTTCCCATTGTTGTTCGCAAGGGTGTGAGGTCTTGCACCCAACATCCATTGTCCCATTATGTGTCATATGAAAATCTCTCACCTGTTTTTCATGCTTTTACCTCACAATTGTCTTGTATGGAGATTTTTAATACTGTGCAAGATGCTTTGAAAGTTCCTAAGTGGAAGGAGGCTGTTTTCGAGGAGATGAAAGCTCTTGAAAAAAATAGCACGTGGGAGTTGGTTGATCTACCTTGTGGGAAGACAACTGTAGGGTGCAAATGGGTGTTTACAGTCAAGTATAAGTCTGATGGCTCTCTAGAATGGTAGAAGGCTCGACTTGTTGCCAATGGATTCACTTAGACCTATGGCATTGATTACTTGGAGACATTCGCCCCAGTCGCAAAACTAAATTATGTAAGAGTTCTTATGTCACTTGCAGCTAATCTTGACTGGCCTCCGCAATAGTTGGACGTAAAAAATTCATTCCTCAATGGAGACTTGAAGGAAGAAGTGTACATGGATGCACCTCGAGGATTTACTGAAAAGTTTGGCACAAAGGTGTGTAAACTGAAGAAGTCCTTATATGGGTTGAAGCAATCACTGAGAGCGTGGTTTGAGAAATTTACTATGTTTGTTAGAAGTCAGGGGTATACTCAAGGGCAAGGAGATCATACAATGTTTTTTAGACATTCAAAGGACGGGAAGATAGCCATACTGATTGTGTATGTGGACGATATAATTCTCACTGGAGATGACGTATGTGAGATGAAACATTTGAAGACTTCCCTCTCATCAGCTTTTGCGATCAAGGACTTAGGATCTCTGAGGTATTTCTTTGGCATGGAGGTTGCTCGATTGAAAAAAAGGATTGTTGTCTCCCAACAGAAGTATGTTCTTGATCTTTTCAAAGAAACTGGGATGAGTGGTTATAGGCCAGCAAACACTCCAATTGATCCCAATCAGAAACTTGGAGATAAAAAGGAAAGTGATCTAGTGAATACAGATCAGTATCAAAAGTTGGTGGGAAAGTTGATATACTTACCACATACACAGCTAGATATATATTGCCGTTGCTGTGAGTTTGGTAAGCCAGTTTATGCATTCGCCCTACGAGAAACACCTTGAAGCAGTTAATCGGATTCTCAGATACCTGAAAAGTACACTAGGCAAGGGTTTACTCTTTCAGAAGACCACACAACAGAACATAGAGGCATACACTGATGCAGATTGATCGAGCTCAGTTATTGACAGGAGATCGACATTCGGATACTGTATTTATGTCTAGGAAAATCTGGTCACATGGCGAAGTAAGAAACAGAATGTAGTTGCACGGAGCAGTGCCGAGACAGAATATAGAGCT
The DNA here is from genome assembly GCA_008635985.1 of Ficus erecta. NCBI lineage: Eukaryota > Viridiplantae > Streptophyta > Magnoliopsida > Rosales > Moraceae > Ficus > Ficus erecta. The sequence goes on along the minus strand of BKCH01001900.1, from coordinate 251,557 downwards.
ATGGCTAATGGAGTATGTGAGATGCTATGGTTGAAGAGAATCCTTGAAGAGTTGCAGATCCTGATAAACATGCCAATGAAGTTGTACTGTGACAATAAAGCCGCCATAAGCATTGCGCAAAATCCAATGCAACATGATCGCACGAAGCATGTGGAGATTGACCGACACTTCATAACAGAAAAGATTGATTGTGGAGCTGTTTGCATGCCTTTTATTCCTACTACACAACAAATAGCCAATACCTTCACTAAAGGAATTTCAAGCCTAGTTTTGAGCTCTTTGTAAGCAAGTTGGGCATGATAGATATCTATGCTCCAACTTGAGAGGGGGGGGGGGGGGGTGTCAGATTTTTAGGAAATAAATTAGAATTTTCTATTTTCTCAAATAAAATTTGCAATTTCTATTTCAGATTTGGATAGTTTTCGTTTCCTATTTTCTTGCATGGGGATTTGCTAATTTTGTGGCTTTCCTAATTTGGTGGCCTTCCTCTGTTATTTACCCTGTAAACGTCTCTGATGAAATTCAAGAAAAATAATTATTTTTTCTTCTCACAAAGCCTTAAGGGAGGAAGGGATGCAGGTTGTAACGCCCCGACCTATGTAGAGTCGTTACCATGCTTACATACCAAAACTTATGACGACCCACCTTACGTGGCCGCTATTTCATACTTAACATACTTGGACATACTCTCGTATTTCATAAAAATATGGAAATACTTTTTTTTAAAACTAAACTTAATACTCAAAACTCATACTAAACTTATACTCATACTTATATATATATATCTATATATACTCACTCGAGTACCGAGCTTTGAAATCACATTTTAACAAATCACACTAGTATCATATATTAGTACCATTGACTTAGCATAATATAATACAAACATATTTTATATAACATATTTCCAAAACCCGTGGCGGTGTCCAACCCAAATTTCACAGTATGCAGCGCCATATCTCTACAGTCTTGCATCAAGCATTGTCAGTAGGTTGCTTACCTACAGCATGAACGTAAGTTATGAGCTTATGCTTAGTAAGTACAACTTTCTAATCTGCAAATACATTTAGTAAAAGAACGTATGAATTGATGATACATGAACCGATTATGCTTTCTTATGATCGATTATGCTTTCCTTATGAACTTATTTAAGAACTCATTATCTTGCTTAACATATGGGCCCCTTGTGTACGTACTAAATGCGCGCAATCCACAGAAAGTTAAGGTTTGCAATGTCTCTAACAATTCTGGGAATCATATACATAACCCTTCACGCATCAACGGAAGGTTGATTATACCCTCACGCATCAACGGGACGTTGATAATCCTATACATAACCTATCACGCATCAACGGAAGGTCTGAGAATTTCTTAAACATACATAATCCTCCACGCATCAACGGGAGGTTGGTACGACACCTTACTTGTCTTGGTTTAGTCTTAGCCTTATCATGTAATTTATTATCAGTGAGCATGCTTACATGATGTCATGATAATAAAACATAAAACATAAGACATAAACATAAAACATATGCACACATCATGTAAATCAATGCATAAATTTTTGAAAAACATGCAAACTAACAAAAACATTTTGCCAATGTTGTAGGCGGAGTTGTACTTACAAGTCGTCCTACGCACTTGGTCTATCATTCTAATCAAGGCACGACAACAAGTCATATTCCTGTTTCCAAAAAGGACGTAAGATAAGAATCATCCTATCTTATCATAAATCATTACATTCAATGCTGGTATCCTAACCAACATTCACCAGTAACCCTAATTACATGTCCCCCACATACTACATTGATAGCTTATTCGGTTACTAAATGTAACCCTAGGGCACATGACCCAATTACAATCAAACAGTATCTTGTTTGATTACTTAATACAACCTTGGGTACCATGCCCAATTATACTTAAATAGTATCATATTAGGTTACTATTAGTAACCCTGGGTATAAGCCCAATCATATTTAGACTAGTACCCTATTAGGTTACTAAGGCTCAATTACTTTTAAAGTAATACCCTATTAGGTTATTATTGGTAACCATGGGTTTTAGGCCCAACCCAATAGCTTGGGTATCCTATCCGCTTACTAATGGTTATCATTTTGTTACTATGTTTCCAAAATAATAAATTTTGGCCCATGTATTTATTTCTTTAATCCCTTAAAACCGTATTTTTATAAAACTATAACTTTTAAACAAAAACTGTCAAATTCTGAAAGCAATCTTTGAAAACAGTTCCATAATTTCGATTATCAGTGCATATGCAGGAATTGCCTGTTCATGCACTGTTTTGAAAATCATGTGCAGGAATTTCATGTTTCCTGCTCAGTTTTTAAGATCCAGTTTTATCTTAAAATATACTTTGAATTTGAAAAATTTTTCTTGAAACCTAATTCTGCCTTTAACCTGTTCATCTCCCTTGTTGAAACTGCCTGGCCGTGCACAGGGTCTGGGCACCAGGTTCGGATTTTCATAAAAACGGAACCCTTTGAAGCTTATTTTTCAAAATCTGTTCACGTAGCCCCCTAGGGTTTTCAATTTTCTACAACTTTTTAGTTTTAACCTTTTCCAAATTCGGCCTCTAAAGGCCTCAAAATTGACTTTCCAGATTACTGTCCAGTTTAACCCGAAAACTGGCAGTTTTACCTTTGGTTGATTTTTACGTAAAATTATGCGCACCCTACCTCAAACGGTCGCAACCGTGAGCCTACGACAAGCATGCAGCATTTTATGTATGGTTTCCATTATCATGCATTGGTTTCTTCACCCTTACAAACTCGTGTGGTATCTTTTACCAAATTAGGGTTTTGGGTTAATTTTTAACCCTTCATTCATCATACATCAACATCATCATCATTCATTCATACCATGCTTCTTCTTAAGCATATGGGGGGACTTATTACAAACACATAATAGGCATACACACATACCACAATCTTTTAAAGCATAGCATCAAAAACATGCGTAAACTCATAAATCAAGACCACTAAACCTTAATCAAGCACAAACTTAGGCATGTAAAGCTATTGCATGAAAAATAAAAAGGGTGAACTTATGCTCTTACAAACCCAAACTTGAAATACATTTAGATCCATAATCAAAACTTAATAGGAGGCTTAGGGGATTAAGAGGATTACCTCTAGGTCTTGAAGAGTGGTTCTACACCTTAGATTGAGAAATTTTCTTCCTCACTTTAATCACCCACAACCGGCCACTCTACACCTTTTTCTCTCTTTTTTTTTCGGTTCTAAGGGGGGGAGAGAGGGAGTTGAGAATGAACTAACATTTTGGGGTGCAACTAAATGGTCCACCACTACCCCATCACCACCTATTTATAGGTGAAAAATAATTTAATTTCTAGAATTATTTTAATTCCTAAAATTGCATATTGGTCCCCAAAAGCAAAATATTTTCTCTTTACTCCAATGAGGTGGCCGGCCATGATGGGGTCCTTGGAGGCCAAGGAACTTCTTCATCATCCTCCACCTATTTCTTTCCAATTTCCAAAAATCTCAAAATTCACATAATTATCCATAATTACTTGGCCTCCAAATAAGGCCATGTTTGGCCTTTCCTCTTAATATGCAATCCATTTTCTTACTAATGCAGATATTACAAATGTTGTTTTCAACTATTAACAGTACTGCAATACTAAACTGCAGTCTAGAATTCATCTGCTCTTAACTGGACTGCGTATGGATTTTTCTTAAGACTTGAAACTACTTAGCCCTCATTACTCCAAATATTATTCCTGATTATTCTAGAGCAATCCCATACCTTATTATTCATTCTGTATCCGCAATGACGGTCAAACACAGTATAATTCCTATGCTGCTTAATACACTGCAGTATCGTCTTAATCATATCTTAAATCATCCTGGTCAAACTTTGACCGGAATAAAATCATAAATCCTTATTCTGCCTCTTTCATCAAAAGGCCTCATACTTAAAATAATAAACTTATTATTGAGTCTCCTAGCTAATTAAACGAGAACTCAAACATATACTAATAATAAAATTATGAATTTCACATTGATATTCATAATTTTCATGAAGCATTACCTATCACATAGTATGGACTTAAATTTCTTTACATAAAGGAAATCATGAGTCCGTAAAAATTCTGGTTATTACAATTGGTGGGATGAACTCTCTCTTTTGGCCCACCAGATTAATCCTTCCCGCGAAAGGATTCAAGAAATTCATTAATAAAAATTTCAAAAAAAAAAACTATTTTACCCTCTAAAAAATATTTACAAAATAGAAATGGGTAATTTATTAACTTGACTAAAAATTATCATCCGTCCTTTCAACTCCTCCCTCTTACCAAATAACTCGAAAAGTTACTATTAACCTCTCCATTCTTCACATTTCCAACCTTTCAACTCTATCCATCCTTCCTACTCTCCTTTCTTACCAAACATACCTAAGTGAGGAGCAATATCATGCAGGTACATGCTTCAAAGGTACCAAGCGCCAAGGAATTATAAAGTATCTTATCACTCCAATTCCAATTAATTTTGTTAGATGTTTGGTGGTCCACATCAATAATACCAATAAACACATATCCATGTATAGAACTCTTTTGTTAGATGTGCAAATTCAACTTCTTTTCATTTTATCTTCACTTTAATTTCAATTTAACAATTCCTTATCCAGACTATCTCACAGTCTTATACGTGAAAAAGTAACTTCAGGAGAAACCCCTATGCTCCATATAGAAACATGCAAAAAAAAAAAAAAAAAAAAAAAAAAAAAATCATTCCAAGAGCTTACAGCGTAAGCTAACCAAAAGAGGTTTCAAGAGAACTTTGAACTCACCTGAGTTGTGGCTACACCTGAGGTGCTCGAGGTTCCACTTGGTGAAGCCTTGGTCTATAATTATAACATCCATCAATTGGAATAATATGAGCAATTACCATACTCAATATGTTCAAAACGATATCGATCTACCGTGACACGGTAAAATAATAATTATAAAATGAAAAGGAACAGATTAGGCGTCGTCGGTCCAAACCAACAACAGTGGCCCACAAGCTTTTTCCTTCTTCTTGTCATCACAATAGAGAAAATACGTACCTTAGTCAACATGACCACTATAAAACTATTCTCGACAACATTATTTTCTTCAAGAGTTGTGGCATCCTTAAGAACCTTCTCCTGATGAATAAGCATCTGCTGAGAAGCAGGGTAAACATCAGCACCCTGAACAGCCTCTATATTCCGCTTGACATCGGCAACCTAGAAAAGACATATATCCACAAAATATTACAACAAATTGAAAACCCATGAAAGTGAGCATACAAAAGTAAGGGAATTGGATTGTACCGTATCTTCGGGTTTCACTTTGATCTGGAAGTGAGTACCCCTGAGTGTCTTCACGAAAACCTTCATCTTCTTCTATGGACACAAACTACTGTACTTGTTAGTCTCCGGCGAGCTGCGATGGCGGATTTTCGAGCGCGAAAGCTTCGTTGACCAGAGAAAAATCCAGAGTCGCCAAAGAAAAGGAAAAATTCGGAAAGCCAGAGGAGGGAAGAGTCCTCTGTTCTTGTTTAGTTGTTTAAATTTTTCAGATGCTGGGGGTCTTATCCTTTTATATTGACATCTACTTTCTGTCTTCAGAACTGACAGTGACGACTCATCGAATTCTGGCAAATCACAGACGCAAGACTAGCTCCGCCGTTCGTTCGTCAACCACTCTCACCTGCAGGTAAACCTAGCAGGAGAGATATCAGAAACCGGAATTTCCAACAATTGTCGTCATCTCTTTGTCTGTACTTGTGTGTGATCAAGTGAGACAAAGGACAACGATCAAACAATATTGCGAACGATAAATTTATTTAAACACATCTTTTGTTTTTTTATGCCCAGTGTTTTTTCCACCTGTTTTATATTATGGATATATACGCACAAAGTCTCGTTTCCGATGACTGCATCTACGTGGAATGTCAACTTGGTCAGGGCGGCAATATTTTGGTGTGGAGTTAGTGAGGTTGGCTGATAAATGTAGAGACATTGTATAGAAGGATGCACGAAAGTCAACTCAGGAAATGGCTTTTATATGGGGGACAACTTATTTTGTCATCTGTATCAATGTTTTCTAAAACCGCACCCACTTCCTCGTTCTTTATTATTATTTTTCTTTTTTCCTTTCATTGTTGAAAAAGACATTAATAAACCGATAAGAAAATATTCAAGAAAATTGTTTCTTTTTTTTGTCCATATAATTTGGAAAATAACTCCTGGGTATGATTATTTAGCATTGAGATTTCTTTTTTCTTTCATTGTTGTCGGTCCCTTGTGTCGTTGCTTCCCTAACTTTTTATAGTTTCATTTTCACCGTCTTTTATAAGTTGTCTATTCCTTCTAATTTATATTGTAGTTTGATTTCATTTGACTTTCGATGTTGTTTCCTTCATTGTTGTTACACCTTAATACGACTACTTTAACGTTTTTATTGCTTCCATGTCTTAATGTCATTTTGATTCTTGGCGTGAAAGTACATTGTCAATGTATTTATTTCGATTTTGTTTCCATTGTTATATGTCAGTTTCCCATGTTTTTGTTTTCAATTTCCTCTTGCCGTTCGTGTTTCGACCCCTCACAAATCGTTACAATTGACTTCTATTTTCATTATTAATTTTTTATAAAAGTGTAGAAAATAAATTAAACTTAAATAATATTTATGATCAATCAATAAATTTACTTGAAAATTTTTAAAAAAACTTTTAGGACCTTTTTTTTACCTTATAAAAAATAACCTTCATAACTAGTATAAATTTTAAAATTAAAATCATGAAATAAATTTGAGAAAGTCCATAAAAATCCTTACACTAAAATAACCATAAATTAAAATTCCAAAAAATTCATTTAAATTTAAACATGTTCTTCCATGATAGTTTCTCATGTTTTCCCATCTCATATCGTCTCATTTCCGCTCTAAGCTCCTCCATTACTACATCTTACCCTTTCCTTTATCTGCAACATGAATTAACTTATATAAACAAAGACTTTGTAAGACACTTAAATCTCACAAACTAAATAAACATTTTTTCCATCATCAGAAATGTCAACATGCATATAACATCATTCAAAAACTTTTTAACTTCCAAAACCATTATATTGGATTTGATATTGTACCGTTATAACGCGCTAGTCACGGAAAAAGTGAGGTATCAAATCCCAAACCAACAGTGACGAAAAGTCCACTCACCAGACAAAAGACCGCTCATCGGTCAACATCATCATCAAGGGTGTCAACGACATTTTAAAACATACCAATACATATACATACATATACATATACTTTTCTTTAAAACGTCATCATCATTAAAGAAATATTAACAACATCATCACATCATCATCAATATCATAACATATACTTTTTATGTAACGCCCGTTAGAATTAATCGTGATTAATTATACTAAGTTGGATTAATTAGTGTGCTAAAATGTATTTTAAAATAATTGAACTGCATTCAAAATGATATTTTTGAAGTTTTAAAAGTATTTTTGGTAAATTATATTTTTACACCTGAACTTTTTCAAAATGACAAACTTATCCCTAACCGGTCAACCGGACCAACGTAACCAGTCGACTGGACCTGTACACCTCTAAAACTGCCATAGCCTGCAGCCGAGATTCCTTGATTTAATACAAAGAAAAAATAACCACATCAAATATAAGTTGTATGGTAAAGTATGCAAAATAAATAAATAAATAAATAAATAATTGATTATTATGATAAAGTTCACAATGAATATATAAAAATATTGAAATTGTAAAGAAATATAACACACTTTAAAATCTAAAAAACACATCATAATGCTAGAATAATTATCATAAAGAAAAATAATACTACATTTAAAAAACATCACAATTATATAGTAATCGTCATTAATAAATAAGCAATTTTAAACCACCTTTAAACCTTAGAAACTAACTATTAAACAAGACTAATAAAAATAGAAAAACAATTATCATAATAGCATTTTAAATATCATAAAAAACTAAAATCATATTAAAAAAAAGTTTTTAAGGAACCAAAAATCATGCTTAAGAAATATGTTTATAAAAAACCTAAAACATTCTAACAAGCAATCATTATAATAAAGAATTCGTCACTAAGATAAAGATACAACAATGATTAAAAAAATGATATCATCATCAGATTCCATAGTAGATATAAGTTGTTATAAAACAATCATTGAAGTAAAGAATTTGTCGTTAAGATAAAGTTACAAACAATATATGGTAAGCATAAGGAAATAGAAAAAAGTAGGTAAAGGTTGTGAAAATAAACTACATATAAAGAATTAAGCATAAAAATAAACTAAACCATACCCTCAATTCATTATGATAGAGAAGTATGATTTCTTATAAAAAAGAAAAACGTAAACTGCTCTATAAACAATTTCATCTAATATGTGGAAACAAAAAACTATTTTATTCATAATCAAGTGATGAAGCTCATTTTTTAGATGTTAACATATATAAAATAAACAAATATTCATGCATTGCAAAAGTGAGGAAGAATAAAATAATCATTTTCATTAAAAAAAAAAATGATTGTTCTTGACATACCCGGAATGCAAAACACAAAAGGTGAAAACTGAAGAAATGGATATCACAAAAAACATAAATGAGGTTATTTAAGAATCAATTCAAAATTCAGAAAAATGAGGGAAAAACTAAATTGGGTTTATTAAATGTAATTCATCAAAATATTTATCATTAATGTCAAAAAACAAAAAAGGAAAAAAAAAATGTATAAAATTGAAATGAAATCAATTATATTAAAAAAGTAAAATAGGTAATACTGACATTTATTTCTATAAAAAAAAAAAAAAAAAAAAGCCATATACGTAATATTATTAAAAAAAACGGATATATTTTTAAATAGAACTCTAAAAATGGACTTTTTATGTAATATTTTATATACAAGGATAGTCGTGGCAAACTCAATTTTCAAAACCATTTTTTCATTATTTTATTAATTTATATTTAGAATAAAAACGGTAGTTTTTTTTATCAAAAATTATGTTTTATTGATAACTGTAGGTTTTTTTTTTTTCTTTCAAAATTTTTTTCATTATATACAGCCATATGTATGTTCCTTAACTTTTTACCTAGGACTATGACGGTCTCTCATTCATCTATAAATGTTTGTTTATAGTCTCTTTCTATAAGAATTTCAACCGTCTCTTTCTATAAGAGTTTTAACAGTCTCTACTATTATAAAAGTTTCAAAAGTCTCTAAGAGTCTCAATAGTCTTTTTTAACATGATATTTATTACTCTTACAAAAGAGTTTCATATTGTCATTTTCATGATACTATATGGTATCTCTTTCATAAGACTGGGTAAAATGTTGAGTAATCTGAACTTTCTACAAATGTTTATAATTTTATTTACAATTTGTTTTATTCAATTTACAACTATAGTTGTTATTAACTGTCTATGTTTTGATTACCTTTCCACTATGACGGTTACAAAAGGCTCTATTATCAATAAATTGGAAAATTAATATTCATGTAATGTTGTTTTTTATTCTCCTAAGTAAATAACAGTAATTATTTACTACTAACTGTCATCTATCTCTTTCAAAGGTAAAAATTGCTTACTTAACTTTATGAGAGGCTAATTAGTTATTTGTTATGACTCAGGGTTTCAAATATATCTCTTTGTAAGTGTTTTAATTATTTGATTTTCATATTAGCCTCTCATTTATAAGAGTTTCATCGCATTAGTTTTTTTTTTTTTTTTTTCCCTGCTACGAGGGTTGCCGTATGTTTGCTAATGGGTCAAGTTTTATACTAAAATAGTGAGGAAAGGTTACCATACCCATAGGGATTGTTATCTGATTTCTATTAAGTACCGTAATTGAATAATCTTAATTTTATTTAGAAAAATCAAATCAAACAACTGCAAAATTAAATTAAAATTAAAGTTAAAAAGAAAATCAAATAACTTTTGGCGAGACAATCAATGGAAAAAGCTTATAGAGGTTCGATTTCACATAACCATCAACTATGCCTTTTATTATAAATTTATTACCAATTAATTCTCCTAGTTTATAAGCCAAGAACCCTAATGTGTTCAACTCCCTCTCCCGAGTACCGAGTTAAAAATATTTCTAATAACCGATTTCGATATCCCTATAAAAACCAATTTTAAAAATTCATTACGTTCAAGTTCTTTTAATGACTTCAAAGGAATTATAAGCCTCCCAAACTCTATAAAATCCTAAGTTATATTATCCAATAACCGCATCTAAAATCCACTCTCCCAAGTACCGGATTCTAAATACTAAAACAAATAATTTTTGACCAGTAAACTAAAAGCATTAAGAACAGGATAATATAAATAAACTAATGGAAAACTTCATAAAATAAATTTAACAATGAAAGACATAATATCAAGCAAAGGTTATATCGTTCCTCTAGAATAAGAAAATTAGTTCATGATGAAATAAAATAAAATCCTAATCATCTTAAACATGAATACCAAAAGAGAAGAAAGAACTAGGATAGAAATTGATGACGAACGACTCCGTCTCCCGACTTTGCCGTTGTCTTCTCCTTCGCTCCAAACTTTCTCTCTATCATTTTCTCCACTCAAACTTGGCCAAAAAGTCCCCTTAATTTGCCCTAAGATTGCCTATTTATAAGCTTTGAGACTTGGAGGTGCAAAACGGGTAAGTTTCCCATGAAATCAGCCTAAAACACAATTTTCTCGTAGTGCAGTGCCTAGGCGCTTGGTTTTCTGTAAGAATTTCCATCTACAGCGCCTAGGCACTACATACCCAGCGCCTAGGCACTCTTGGTCCTCTGCCATTTTTTCCTGACATGCTTTTTTTGTGCGTCTAGGCGCCCAAAATTGGTGCTTAAGCACTGATGATTTGTTTGTTACAAATTCAAGCGTATAACCAAACCACTTGTACTAGTTGGCAAACCACTCATTCAACCGGATTTCCTTCAAAAACACCATCCAACTTGTTCCAAATCACTCCAAACCTTCATATGATCAACTTCCCTAACCTACAAACAAAACACGAAAACTTAAATAAAACTCAAATAAAATCCCAAGAACCAACTAAATATCAAGCTTAAATGGTACCTAATTTATGAGTAAAACTCACTCATCACCATAACAGACTTGAAACGAAAAAGCCTTGACAAATCAACGTTCTTTACTTAAGAGACAATGATGTATCCTAATGAGCATATCTAAAAAATTTTCAGAAAATGGAGAAAATCTAAACCTAAATATTCTGCAAATTTTTATTTATTTATTTTTTAAAGATTTTGAAGATTACTAATCTTTCGTATATTGATATTGTAGGGAAATGATTAAGGTGGTGGATACAAGCTCTAAGAACATTTGAAGTAACAAACTAGAGATCTTGTTAAAATCTCCAATATATGGAGTCAGTTGCATTGACAATTGTCCAAGCTTTGAAAAATTCTTCTTCTTATTATAATGAGTTTGGACCTTTTTGGGCAGATGGTTTTAGCTTATTATCTTTTTTTCAAGAGCTAAGTCATTTCATGTGTATCGGGAAGCTAATAGAGCTATTTATTCCTAAGCATCTTGTGTACTAAAATAGATATGAGCTTATTAGTTGAAGAATTCACTTCCATCTATAAAAACTGTTATTGTATCTGATGCTTGCCATTCATAATAACATATTTTATGTTCTAAAAAAAACAAAAGATAAAGATCTCCACGTGGAAAGGCTGGGGATTTATTTGTACATGTCGAGCATCTATTATATAATAGCAGCAAGAATTTCATTGGACACTTTTTTTTAGTGAAATTTCATAGAACTTTTGTGAAAATTACTTCGTTAGTTACGGTAGTTTTAATGAGTTGGAGACTTTTTTTTTTTTTTAATCAAAGAGATAGAAATTAATTGAATATTCAATTTAAAGAAAAAGAAGATATTAATTGAATTTTCATATTCGGTTCCTAAATTATAGGTTCATTTCATTTTAATTCTTGAATTTTGAAACCTCCCACAAGAGTCTTTTTGTTCAAAACATCACTTAAAAATGAATAGAAGCTACCACATCTAGATCACGCGAGTTTAAAATTTCATGCGTTTTGAGAATTTAGAACTTTCAAATTTGAAACTCATTTTGGGCCTGTTTGGCAGAGCTTTCTAGAAGCTGTTTTTGGCTTCTCATGTCCAAAATTAACTCCTGTAAGTGTTTGAATAATATGTTAGTAGAGCTTCCAGTCTTTAGAAATGCTTCCTGTCAAAGCCAAAAAAATGTGACTTTTGACAAAAGTTATTCTGAGTAGACTTTAAAATTTATAACAAAATTAAAATTAGACATTATAAACTTCATTTAATATTTTAGTATTCATTAGAATAATTTAAAGATCATTTTGACCTCAAAAGCTCTTTGGTTCCAAACATTTATTGAGAACCACAGCTTTTGTTTCTCTTCCTCCACTGGCTAAAAGCAAAAGCAAAAGCTCTCCCAAACAGGCCCTTTATCAAAAAGCTTTGGAACAAAAAAATGACAAAATAAACCCTGATTAAGACGCACACACCGGTGATCTTTACATAGTAAATATAATCCTTTTTTTTTTTTACAGTGTTTAATGTGTAGCAAATTAATAGTTCAAAAATTAGTTCTTGGACTAAAATAAGTTGAATCTATATATATACACGTAAAATCTTGTATCCGGTACCGTATGGTATCCGATAATGTGAATTTTAGTTACTGAGAATATGAACTTCAATTAATAGGAATGCAAATTCATGTAGAAGGAAATGTAACTAAAGTGAATGTGAATTCCCTTTATTTTATATTTTCTTCTGCATAAATTTACATTTTTAGTAACTGAAGTTCATATCACCGGATAGGAGACCAGTCTTATATATATAACAAACCCAAATTAGTATGGTAACTTGTGAAGAAACATGTTAGAGTTAAAATGTGATTTGTGATTGGTTAAAAAAAATAAATAATTAAAGACACAAACTTTCATACTAATTCTTAAAAAATTATCATGTCAATTAAATTTAAAATATTGCATCTTCTTTTTTTGGCTAGAAATTTAAAATATTGCATCTGCAGGTGAAAAAAATACTACTCATTGGTTTCAAACCCACACGAGTGCATATGTCACGACAACAAAAGCGCAAAGACATCAAGGCAAGGATTGCTGGTCGTTCGAAAGGATAGTGAAATTTTACTATTTTCAATATCTTTTCTCTACAATATAATGCACTCTAAAAAAGATATTTGAACCCAAAAAAAAAAAACACACACACACACACACACTTATCAGTCTAATATTATTTTTTCTTCCCCCCAAATCCCATCGTTCGTAAAGTTCATGCGCTCTTTGGTTTAGAAAAGAAGAAAAAGAAAAAGAAACGTAAATATCAATCTGCCAAGAGAACTACAGAAGTGGAACAAAAGGTAAGAAATTATGGCAGAAAATTAGCAATTGTTGGAACTATAATAAAGGTTGAAAGTACTTATAAAATTCAATTGAACAAATTAGCAATAAGATTACATTTTGTTAACAAAATTTGTATACCTGTCGACTGTTCCGGAGGAAATCCAAGTTGCCAGCTGGGGCATTTGAGCGCAAACTAGGAAAGCCCTGATTTAAGCAAAAATGAATATGATCTCATTACATGACCCCAAAAAACAAAGTCCAAAGTTAACAGGTTGAAGAGTATCGACCCGTGGGAAGATATTTGGAGGATTTGCATTAGGGAGGAAGGGACGCGGGTGGTGGGATGAACTCTCTATTTTGGCCCAGGATTCAAGAAATCCATCAATAAAAATTTTTAAAAAACTATTTCACCCTCTAAAAAATATTAACAAAATAGTAATGGGTAATATATTAACTAGCCTAAAAATTGTCATCCGTCCATTCAACTCCTCCCTCTTACCAAATAACTCGAAAAGTTACTATTAACCTCTCCATTCTTCACATTTCCAACCATACAAATCTATCCATCCTTCCTACTCTCCCTTCTTACCAAACATATATAAGTGAAGAGCAATATCATGCAGGTACATGCTTCAAAAGTACCAAGCGCCAAGGAAATTAGAAAGTATCTTATCACTCCAATTCCAATAAATTTTGTTAGATGTTTGATGGTCCACGCCTACAATACCAATAAACACATATCCATGTATAGAACTCTTTGTTAGATGTGCAAATTCAACTTCTTTTCATGTTATCTTCACCTTTATTTCAATTTAACAATGCCATATCCAGACTAACTCACAGTCTTATACGTGAAAAGTAACTTCAGGAGAAACCTCCATGCTCCATATAGAAAGATGCAAAATATTCATTCCAAGCTTACAGCATAATCTAACCAAAAGATGTTTCAAGAGCATTTTGAACTCACCTGAGTTGTGGCTACACCTGATGTACTTGAGGTTCCACTTGGTGAAGCCTTAGTCTATAATGACCATACTCAATATGTTCAAAACGATATTGATCAACTGTGAAACGATGAAATAATTTTAAAAAGAAAAGGAACAGATTAAGTGGGGTCCCTCTTAACAAAACAACAACAACGCCCCACATGCTTTTTCCTTCTTGTCACCACAAGAGACGTATCAACAAAATATTACAATAAATAGATGCAATGAGCTGAAACCCACAAAAGTGAGCATTAAAAAGTATTAAAGGAAGCAGAAAAAGAAAAAAATCAACGTATTTCATCAAATTAACAATCAAAGTGAGGGAATTGGATTGTACCGTATCTTCGGGTTTCACTTTGATCTGGAAGTGAGTACCCGTGAGTGTCTTCACGAAAACCTTCATCTTCTTCTATGGACACAAACTACCGTATTTGTTAGTCTCCGGCGAGCCGATTTTCGACCGCGAAAGCTACGTTGACCAGAGAAAAATCCGAGTCGCCAAAGAAAAGGAAAATTTCGGAAAGCCAGAAGAGGGAAGACTCCTCTGTTCTTAGTTGTATAAATGGACAACCTTACCTGGTCCCACCACAAAAACCAGACGAGCTTCGTCGTTTGTTCGTCAACCACTCAATTTTTTTTCCTTTCATTAGCATCAGTTAATGAGGTTGGCTGATAAATGTAGAGACATTGCCTGGAAGCATGCAGGACAGTCAACTGAGGAAATGGCTTTTGTATGGGGAAGAACTTATTCTGTGATCTCTATGAATGTTTTCTAAAACACGCGCCCACTTCCTCGTTCTTTATTATTATTATTATTATTATTTTCCTTTCATTGTTGAAAAAGACATTAATAAACCGAAAAGAAAATATTCAAGAAAATTGTGTCTTTTTTATTCGTATAATTTGGAAAATAACTCCAGGGTATGATTGTTTAGCATTTAAATTTCTTTTTTCTTTCATTGTTGTTGGTCCCATACGTCGTTGCTTCCCTAACTTTTTTTTTTGAAAACGATAATTGTATTTCAAATCAATAAAATACGAACACTAATACTTTAAATGACCTCATAACACAAGAAAATTTAACCCCAATTACAAATCAGTTTCACCAATAAATTCTAATGAAACGCACAAGAGGGTAAAACGTGCACCGAAATCCAACAATAGGAAATCGAAAAGATACATCAATCATCAAGCACACAGATGACTCTTTTAACAATACCGTTACAATCGATGGAAAACTCCGATCAATTTGGAACAAGAGACTTATAGCAAATAGGTCACCTCCAACACTGCATCGAATTAATTCTAGCGGATTGGACGCCCAAACAATCCTAGAGCGTAGGGAGAACACCTCCGTTATTACAAAATAAGCACAAAAACATACCAACAAAACACAAATGGAAATACCATCATCTTTATTTTAAATAAATAACTATAACAAAAATAAGAAAAACCTCAAACACCATGGATAATACATCTGATGACAAGCCAACAAACACGACCAAAGAAACCAAAACGCATCTCATCCGACTATGAAGCCATCCCTCCTACCAAAACCATCATCATAGAGTCCAAAGCATCTTCTTTAGGACCGGTTGTCCAGTGACCAACCAGGAAGTGACACCGGGCTCCGGCCCCAAAAGAAAAATACAAACGGCACAAAACCTAGTACATAAGAGAGAGAAGGAGAGATAGAGAAAAATAGAGTGATGACCTTTTATCTTTTCTTTTCTTTTCTTTCTTTTTTTTTTTTTTTTTTTGAAGGGAAAAACCAAATTTTTTGCTTCCCTAAATTTTTTATAGTTTCATTTTCACTCTTTTATAAGTTGTCTTTTCCTTCTTCTTTATATTGTCGTTTGATTCCTTTTGATTTTCGATATTGTTTCCTTTATTGTCGTTTCATATTTGTCGTTACACCTTATTACGACTATTTCAACGTTTCTATCGTTTCCATGTTTTTTAATGTCGTTTTGATTCTTGTCGTGAAAGGCCATTGTCGATGTGTTGATTTTGTTTCCTTTGTTATATGCTAGTTAGTTTCCCATGTTTTCATTTTCACTTTCTTCTAGTCATTCGTGTAACGACCCCTTACGAATTGTTGATTTCTCTTTCAACGTTAATTTCTTGTAAAAGTGTGGAAAATAATTTAAATTTAAATAATATTCTTGACCAATCAGTAAATTTTCTTGGAAATTTTTTTAAAACTTTTAAGACTTTTTTTTTTTTTACCTTATCAAAAATAACCTTCATAACTAGTATAAATTTTAAAATTAATATTATGAAATAAATTTTAGAAAGTCTATAAAAATCCTTCAACCAAAATATAAAAATAATCTTAAATTAAATTCCAGAAAAATTTTTAAATTAAACATGTTATTTCATGATTGTTTCTCTCGTTTTCCCACCACATATCATCATGCATGTTTCCGCTCTAAGTTCCTCCAATGCTACATCTTAACATTTCATTTATCTGCAACATGAATTAACTTATATAATTAAGGGCTTAGTAAGACACTTAAATTTCACAAACTAAATAAACGTATTTTTTTTCGTCATCATAAAAATAACATCATTTAAAAACTTTTTAACTTTCAAAACCATCATATATTGGGCTTGGCATTATACAATCATAGTGTGCTAGTCATGGAAAGAGTGGGATAACAAATCCCAAACCAACAGTAACAAAAAGTCCTCTCACCAGACAAAAGATCGCTCATTGGTCGCTATCATCATCAATGGTGTACAACGTCATTTTAAAACATAAAAATACATACATATATATATATATATATATATATATTTCACAAAAACGTCGTCGTCATCATAGAAATATTAACAACATCATAACATATACTTTTTAATTCTTTAATTCATGTTACAGGTGAGATTGTGTTTTCATAAATGCTTTACTTAACCTTTTTAAACTTTTTTGGCAGTGACGCACGATAAAGGTCTCGGATGGTTGCCGTAGAACCATTCATGTCATAAATAATAAATATAAATAAATTATCAAAAGGCGTTAATAATTTATCAAACACATCCATCACATGCCATAAATAATAAATACAAATTAAATTATCTAAAGGCCGTAATAATTCATCAAACACATCCATCACATTATCACAATGGTCTATTTTATCATCCAATAACGTCAACATGCAAAAATTCAGCAATTACGTAAAACTACAAAACATTGCAAAAACTGACAACCGGACCTTTATCTCTTCAAAAACTAATAAAAATTCACACAGGTCCCAAATGATCTGAAACAATTTTAGAAGAAAGTAACATCCAGAACTTTCTAAAGTACCTAATTTGTTAAAAAATGGAGACCGTTTGTACCCTCAAAAACAGTTTCAAATCTGATCACAAAATTTTTATAGAAACTAGCAGCCGGACCTATGTCCCTTTAAAAAATCATAAAAAATTCACAAGCCTCCAAAAGAACAGAAACCAATTTTAAATTAAAATAGACATCCAAAGCTTTCTAGCAAGACTAAATCCGTTGAAAATGAAGTCTATTTGCACCTTCAAAAACAGTCTGGAAAACTAATCAGAAAACCTGGAAATTTTCAATAGTGGTCAAATCCGAAAATTCTACAAATAAATTTTTTTTAAAATAAAAAAAGAAATCATCAACACATCGTACATGCATGACTCAATACATGCAAAATACAGCCATAAGACATGTTTTTAACGTATAAAATCATTAAATTAACACTCAAACAAAATCATGAATTAAAGATGAAAAACCATAAAACGCGGTTCTATCAAATGATTAAATTGTTATCGACATGAATTCACATAAACCATAGAAATTAAAATGCAATCAATTTCACAGACGTCAATCTTAATTTTAATCTCAAACCAATAGTATATTATCACTATAGATAAAATATCAACCTAAACATTATCAACAATATCTCCTAACCAATAATTTTGAAAACTTCCATCAGAGACATCAACGCCATCGAAACATAATTATTTACCATCAATAACAACAAATAAATAAATAAAAGTCATCATTAAATAACAGTAAATAAAAATAATATATATCTTACCTAATAGAATTGTCTATGGGCTCTTAAAAAAATTTTTGATAAAAGATAAGGAAGGATGATGACAATTGTGGTTAGGTAAGAGTGCTTGAGAAAAGAAAGAACGAAAAATTTTGTGCGTGATTTCTTGAGAACTCTCTCTTCTTCACCCATTTTTTTTTTTTTTTGGTCTAAAAGTAAAAGATGGTGTACAGAGAAAAAATGTTTTCTTTTCCATAAATATAATTTACATCTACACATATATACGTATGTATTATAGAAGGAAGGTAGGAATAGGACAATTCTTCCAACTTTCATTCAGCTGACAGTACGTAAGGAAGGAAGAAAAATAAAAATAAAACTAGTATAGGAGTTGAAAACTACAAATCAGCCCTTAATCTCCTTGATTCAAGGATAGAAAATAATAAATCAGAAATTAGATAAATACTTATTATAGTGATTCTAAGACTACAATCCAAAAATATTGGATACTAACTATTCAAAACTCTTTATGGAGTAAAAATAAAAACGTAAACTGAATAAGAAATCTAAGATTTTCTTAGATGATTTCCTCTTGTATTCAGAATTTAATTCACGAATATTTGCAATTATATGTGTATGCTTATTATCCCATCTGTTAATATTTATTGTTAATTTAAATAACATTATTAATAACTAACATTTGGGGCGTTACAGTTGGGCTCCTTTTGCAGTCGTTTCTCACAACTTTGTCGTTTCAATTTTTCACTGTCGTTTTATTCCTTTTGATGTTGTCCGACGCCGTTTTCATGTCGTAAAAATTCGTTTGCTCTCCCGTTGAAACCGCGCGCTTCAGTTCTTTCTGGTTCATTCTCGATGAGCAGGAAAGGGGAACAAGAAAGATACGCCATAAAAGCCTCCAAGAGTTCGGTGAAACCCAGTAAGAACAATGCCCAAAGCAGAGAAAAGCTCACAAAACCCAGTTATCAGACCAGCTAAGGACGACACCATATCCACCGACACCGACACCGACTCCCCGCCAACACCCTCCTCGATCTCCCACTTCCACAAAAAGCCACAAGCATAAGCAAGCTCAAAAACGCTCAATCAAGCTCTAAAACTCGTTCATTATAATAAAGTTTAATAGTGAAACGAAAAGCCCTGATAACAGTACGGACATTCCTTACTTAAGTGATAACGATGTATCTTAACGAGCATATCTAAAAATTTTTCAGAAAATGGAAGAAGTCTAAACCTAAATACTCTTCATCTTCTCTTTTTTTCTTTTTTAAGATTTTGAAGATAACTAATCTTTCATATATTGATATTGTAAGGCAATGACTAAGGTGGTGGATTCAAGCTTTAACGAACATTTGAAGTAACAAACTATAGATCTTGTTAAAATCTCTAATATATGGAGTCAATGCATTGACAATAGTCAAGTTTTGAAGAATTCTCTTCTTATTTTAATGAGTTTGAATTTTTATTGTAAGATATATCTAGCTTATTATATGTTTTCCAAGAGCTAAAATATGTCATGTATATGGGGAAGCTAATAGAGTTGTCCCTTCTTTGGCATCTTATGCTCTTAAAATAGATATGAGCTTATTTGTTTCGAGGATATTATTATATTAGACGCGTATTATTTATAATAACAAAATTTTATGTTCTAAAAAAAATAAAGATCTTCACGTGGAAAGGATGGGAATTTGTTTGTCTGTGTCGAGCATCTATTAGGTAATTGCAGCAAGAATTTCATTGGACAATTTTTTTTTTTAGTGAAATTTCAAAGGAATTTTTTTAGTTATTACGGTAGTTTTTGATAAGTTAGAGATTTTCTTTTTTTTTAATCTTTTTTTTTTTTTTTTGAATCAAAGAGATAGAAATTAATTGGATTTTCAATTTCAAGAAAAATAAGATGTTAATTGGATTTTAATATTATAGGTTCATTTTCATTTTAATTCTTGAATTTTAAAACCTCACGCAACTAGTTCTTGAATTAACAATTTATCCCACAAGAGTCTTTTTTGTTCAAATCATTGTTAAAAAATTGAATAGGAGCTACCACGTCAAGATCATGTGAGTTTATAATCACCTGTGTTTTGCGAATTTAGAGCTTTCAAACTTGAAATACATTTTATCAAAAAGTTCTGGAACAAAAAAAATGACAAAATTAACCCTAACGAACACACTTGCACTTTTGATCTTCGCATAGTACAATCCATCTTTTAACAGCGTTTAACATGGAGCAAATTAATAATTCGAAAATTCATTCTCGAACGTTTTAAAGTTCATGAACTACAATAAGTTGAACCTGTAATAGATATATAATTAACCCAAATTAATATGGTAACTTGTGAAGAAACTTGTTTGAGTTAAATTTGATTTGTGATTGGTTAAAAATAAATAAATAATTAGACACAAACTTAAATACCAATTTTTAAAAAATTATCACGTCAACTAAATCTAAAATTTTGCAATCTGCTCGTGAAAAATGACAACTTATTCGTTTCAAGCCCACACGAGTGCATATGTAACGACACCAAAAGCGCAAAGATATCCAAGGCAAGGATTGGTGGTCGTTCGAAAGGATTGTTTTTAAATTTGTCGTAAAATTTTACTATTTTCAATATCTTTTCTCTAAAATACAATGCACTCTAAAAAAGGTTTTTTTTTTTTTTTTTTTTTTTTTTAAAACACACACACACACACAAAATTATCAGTCTAATATTTTATTTTTTCTTCCCCCAAATTCCATCGTTTGTAAAGTTCATGCGCCCTTTGGTTTAAAAAAAGAAGGAAAAAAAAAAAAAACCATAAATATCAATCTGTCGAGAGAACTATAGAAGTAGAAGAAAAGATAAGGAATGATAGCAGAAAACATATTAACAATCTGTGACTATTGGTCGTCATCAAACTCGTGCATGTGATCCAATAGATAGTTGGCAGCTAGCTCCTCATTCTTGTTGCACGCAAAGTATACTTCCAATACTAATGCTCTATCAAATCCCATTGCTTCCAACTACAACAACAAACAAAAAATTATACATATATATTTAGCCAAAAAAAAAAAAAAAAAAGCCGGTAATGATAGAGCTCGAGACCCGAGTTTATATGATTTTTTGTCGTAAAAGTGATTCAACTCGGAACAAAACTCAAAAAAAGAATGGACTAACATACACGTTCAATGGCTGCTCGCTCCTCAGCGGTAATAGTCACAGCCTGTGGCATTGCTGAAGTCAGCTGACCAAGTATGTTCCTGCTCAATGAATTGAACAAAAAGAAAAATCAGTATGGTAGATCCAATTACTGACAAAATCAATCGAATGGATTCATCATACCCTTCTCCTCCCTCAACGGGTTCATTTATGAGGCGTAAAAAGTCGGCCTGATGCTCTTGGATCAGACGCATGAGTTGTGGATTTTGCTTCCCTAACTCCTGAAGCATGGGCTGCATTGCAATAACATCAGATAAGAATGAGTACTTAATTGCTGTCGGTTACAAAACAACCAAGCTACCAGCAGATTTTTTTAGTTCTTAAAGACAAAAGCTAACCTGCAGAATTTGGGGGTTCGCTTGCACCATAGCCCGCAATGCTTGGAACTACAGTGAAGGTGAAAAATACTTAGAAAATGCAATTGCACAAACAAGATTACATATTGTTAACAAAATTTGTATACCTGTTGACTGTTTCGGAGGAAATCCAAGTTGCCAGCACCAGCGTTGGAGCCCATACTTGGAAGGCCCTGATTCAAGCAAGATGAATATGATTTCATTGCTTGACCACAAAAAACAAAGTCCAAAGTTAACGGGTAAGAGAGTATCTACCTGAGGGAAGAGATCAAGAGGATTTGCGTTAGGACCACCGGCGGGTGCTGCTGGTTGTGAAGGCTGCACTGGAGGATTGACAGCTGGAGCGTTTGCCGGCTGGACACTAGCAGGAATCCGGGCAACTGGCGGAACTTCTGCTTGTTCAGGAATTCCCTGATGCATGACATTCATGTTAGTTTGACAATGTTATTATACTATTTTTTGCAAGCACCTCAATCATTCTGTGTAGAAACAAAAAATATAGTTTTATATACATATACTGAATAGATATATACACAAATAGTAAATGGACATTTTCACCACAAAATATAGGTCAAATAACGTTATGTGCATCTCTTTTCAAGTGATATTGCACACGAGTTAAACAACATACTTTATCACTAAATTTGAGTAAATCCATACACACTGAAATACTTTAAAAATTAAAAATTAAAAAAAAATAAACAAAAAAAGGCTGGAGCACAGATATATGGAGCAGATACAAGCTAGAACACCATACAAGGCATATTGCTTCATATGATATTAGCTTTTTTTTATTTTTATATATTTGAATATCGCATTAACTTATTGATCCTATGACAAACCTTATTGGGGAAAGATAAATCTTCACCAGAACATTGTCACTCAATACAATTAAGCAAATTGTAGAAAGTTGTACAAAGGCCTGAACTCACAAGTACAAAGGACTCCAAAAATATGGCATATAGCATGGTACCTCACAATTTTTATCCCACATGCCAAATAATTCACTTTCTTGTAAAGATATTATCTTTTTGTTTGGACACCATTTCTGTCCCCTATACGATGCATAAAAGCTTTTATCAAAGATTCAAACAATCAACTCAAGCCAGATTGAAACTGTTGCTATCGTACTGGATGATACATCGCAAAAAGTATTTCCAACTATTAAAAGCTCATTATGGACCGTGGAGTATTATGCTCACACACACAAACACACACAAAGTAAAAGATCAATATTCAATTTAGAACATGCTAGATCAAATAATGGGGTGGACAGTAACAAACACTTAAAGAGTGAAAAACACTAATAGCACTTACGGAGTAGAGATATTCAACAGCTCTTTCAGGGTTGTTAAAAGCAGCACGTAAAGCACGGACAACAGTATCCCGGTCCCAACTTCCCCCACCCATATCAAGTATCTGTTGAACAGTGGCCTCCAAATTACTTCCTGCAACAAGATTTGATGCTGCTTGGCCATATACATCCAATTCAGAGCTGCAAAAACCCAATCACAATAATGAAAATAGGAACAAGAATAAGACGAGTAACAAAAAATAATAACAATAATATTAACAGTAATCACTTACGAAGCAATAGGTGCTGGTGCAGGAGCAGGTTCAGGAGCAGACTGTGGTCTACACAATTGACAAAAGGAAGAAGAAGGAAGTTATTTAACATTTAAGGGAGCCACATAGAATCAAGTTAAGCAGGGGAACAACACTCACGGTGCCACCACAGGGGCGGGAGTCTGAGATGTTGTAGATGGTGTCGATGATATAGGAGGAGAAGCGCTTACAGGTTGGGCCTACAAAAACAAATGGCTTTATGGACTCCATCTTTCAGAGGGCAAAGGCATCATATAGTCAGCTAGTCATCTCAGAGGACCATCTAAATTCTAATCCATTACATTTTTTTGTGCCATTTATATTTCAGCACCAGTCTCCAATGACGTGTACATAGCATTGTTAAGTGAACAACCCTTGATGCAAGTAAGTGATTCAAAGCATGACGCACCATGGAAACTACCTTCTCATCTCCAATTACAACATAATTGTATAGGATATTAGATGGTCCACGTCTACTAAACCAACAAACACATCCAAAAATAGAACTCAGATTTGAATCACTTTTCTCCCTTGATAGTTGGGCACAATTACAGAAAATGTTACAAGTTCTTCTCTTTAAGTCTGGGAGGCTTTTCAACTTATATGCTAAAAAGGAGTACTTATCATAAACTACAACAGAAGCCTCTGTAATATGCAATGCTAACAACATAAACTGACTGTAAAAGCTTTCAACAGAAGTTTATATTTACCTGACTTGTTGCTGCACCTGATGTAGTTGAGGCTCCGCTTGGGGAAGCCTTATTCTACAATTATTTAATATACATAAGTTAAAAAAATACTCTGACCAATTACAATACTCAATATGTGCAAAACTACATGTGGAGAAGTGCTGATAAGACTTTATCCATAACAAAACTAACAAACGAGAAGGCCCGCATTTTCTTTCCCATCTTTTCACATACAAAAACTAGAAAGAAAAGCGTACCACACAGGAGAGCAAACACACACCTTAGTCAACATGACCACTATAAAACTATTCTCAACAACTTTATTTCCTTCAAGAGTAGTCGTATCCTTAAGAACCTTCCCCTGATGAATAAGCATCTGCTGAGATGCAGGGTAAACATCAGAACCCTGAACTGTCTCTATGTTCTTCTTGACATCCGCAACCTAGAAAGGACACAAAAACAAATTATTAGAACAAATTGATGCAATGAGCTCAACCCCGCTAAAAGAACAAAAAGAAAATCGAAGTGCACAATTGGAACAAGAAATGACAATAGAATTAGAACTGATAATTTTTCAATCCCTAATCACCAAATAAAAGTTTCGATAGCGGTTTCAATTTTAACTAAAAATTTGAACATCCAGAAAAGCACACTGAATCCACAAATTGGAAACACACACACCCCCACCCCCACCCCCCCCCAAAAAAAAAATTGTAAATTGTAAATTGTAAATTGATATTTTTTCCATGCCTAACCGCCAAATAAAGCTTCAACATTGGAGTAAATTTCCACCAAAAGTCTCCGACCACAATATTTGAACCAAAATCATATAAACACATTCCAAAAACTCAAAACATAAATTAGAACGCTTCAAACGCATATATAATTGAGAAAAACAAATTACCAAAAACAATAAACAGAAACCCGAGCATACACAATTCCAAAAACACGATCGAAAAACCCTAACCGACTCTGTTCAATTTCCTAAAAAACCGAATCACTCAAATCATATCAAATTCCCATCGAATTAAACAGGAAAAATCACGAAATTTCATCCAATCAACAAGAAAATCATGAGAGATATGTTGTACCGTATCTTCGGGTTTCACTTCGATCTGGAAGTGAGTACCCTTGAGTGTCTTCACAGAAACCTTCATCTTCCTCAACGAACTGAGACTACTTTACTTAGAATTCTCCCGCGAGCTGCGATCACCGAATGCCGCCGGCGAAACCTTCGTCGACCAGAGGAATCCGACCCGGCACGAAAGGGACAACTTGGAAGCAGGCGAGTTCTCTGTTCTTGTTTATATATAATAAAATTTCCAGACGCCCGGAGTCTGATCACGTTACAGTGATATCTATCGTAATAAGTGTAGGCCCTCAAGTTAGGAATCTCCAAGTGGAAAGTTGGGATTTGAATAGTGCGTATCTCACTACTATTGGATGATAGCATTTAGCAGGCTTGAGGAAATTGAATTAATTTTTAATTTTTAATTTTTACTTTTTTTTTTTTTTTTTTGGGGTGATATGATTCTAAGCCTAACGGCAAAGTATGTCCAGGGATTCCATTCGCTAAATCACAATTTTTTTTTTAATTTTTTATTGTATCAATATCATTAAATTGATCCTTTTTATCGAGGTGATCCTAAACTCTTAATTTTTTACCATTACAGTCATTTCCGTCCAAATTTATTAATTTACGAGGATATTTTAATAATCTAACAGTAATTAATTTAACAAAAATTAAAAACAATCATATAAAAAAAACCAAAAAAAATTTCTCAAAACCCAGTTTAGCGACACGGGGAGAGGGGGGAGCCAACCCAGATCGAGCAAAACTCGAGAGGGGCCGAAACCGAGGTAGGGAATCGGGGGGCGAACGGCAGCGAGGCGCCCAAACTGAGGGAGGGAGTAGGTAGGGGGCGAACGGTAGCGAGAGGGGGGGGCCAAACCGAGGGAGGGAGTGTGACGCCGTAGAAATTCATAAACTTGATTCATGAATTATTGTCATGGGTTTCCTTCATTAATATACTTCTAATGAATTATTTTGATGAATATCAAATTTCAAAATCATAAATGATTGTTTATGTATCATCAGTATGATGATGTCGATGATCTAGTAATGTTGAGTTTCTCTATTTACACGAGAAATTTTAGATACATAGAAGATGAAATTGAATGACATATAAATTTATACAAAAAAAAAATTTATTATGTTCTATTAGAGGGATACATGTTAATTTTGGGAAAAAACACCGATTTTTTATTAGTAAGTCAATTTAATGATCCTAGTATTTATTTTGGTCATATCAATAGTTAAGTTTTTAGAGTATGATTGAGAAATTAATGTGTCACATAGATAGAAGATGTATAATTAGGATTTATTCTTAGAAAATCCAAAGGTAGAAGATTGATCAAGAATTGTGCTTAAATTTGAAATCAATGGTGTAGATTTTATGTTAAAAAATCCTAGGCAAATCAATGGCCAAGTTTTGAATGATAAGTGACCAATGAGAGCTTAAGATAAAGATTGGTATGATAGAATATTCAATGGATGAGAATAAGGATGATAACCTTGAATCAATGGTGGAAAATTGGAAGAAAGAAAAACAAAATAAAAATGAGAAAACAAAAAGGGGGGAATCCAGATTCTTTGTGGTTAAAAACAAGAGAAAAAAAAAAAAAAAAAAAAAAAAAAAAAAAAAAAAGGAAAGTGGTGCATGCATGCAACCTTATGTAAGAGATGACATGGTTTATTTTGGCAAGTTGACCCAAAGAAGAGACAAGTGAAAGTGACCCCTTGTCTCCACTTTGTTGAACAAAATTTTCACCCCAACACTTTCCCATAAGTGGCGGCAATGCAAGGGGAGGATCAGCCAAAAATTTTACATTTGTACCCCTGAAAATACAGCTTCTTTAAAGTAAATGTTGACTGAAGACAAGCCCCTAACATTTCATTTTATTCTTACACAAGTTAAGCTTAAAAACCCTAGCTTCTCTAACCACCACCAAGCTCAAAACAGAAAAAAGAACCACCAACACTATTCTCCATCTCCAACACCCCTTTAGCACCATCATCCCTCCATTTTCAAGCTCCAAGCAACCCCATTACCAAGTTCGAAGAAGTGTGAAATGGAGTTAGAGGACGTTTTACTAGAGGTAACCTAGTGATGCTCTTTGTGTTTTAGTCATTTTTGGAGAACTAAAGCATGATATTTAGTTGGAATCTTAATATTAGACTTCTTCTTACCTACGAAAAGGTTTTGAGAAATCTTTGGAGGTTCGAGATCTTAAAGGATCCATGGAGCATTTCGGTAAGATCTACGAACTTTGTTAGAGCTTGTAGTTGTTGTGGTAATATGACATACATTAGAAACTTTGGTATGAAAAATAAATTATATGATAAGATTCTACAGAGGATAAACTTCATTTTAGGCTTTGGAATCACTTGGTTTGCTTTTGTATGTCTAAAGTTATGAGCATTTGAAGTTGTGACACAAAACTAGAGAGAAAATGAACCTCTGGGGTACAGTCTAGTCAAGGGTTTTATGTACTTCGAACCCTTTAATCTCAAAATTTTGGATTATAAGCTATAGATCTAAAAACTAGATTCTTTAAGCTTTCCAACAAGGTATCATGCGCCTCAAACGGATAAATGTGCAGTTTTTTGTGAATTTACAAATTTGGACTACGAATCGAAAGTCTTTGCTGAAATCCTGTACTGGCAACGGGTTTTGTATATTTTGGGTTAGTAAAACATAATATTTTACAAAACTGTTCTTGTTTCAAAACTAGACAACATAATATCTCTTGCCTTATTTGGGTTTGTAAGTGAATTGTTATGATTTTTCTAAGTGTATCCATAAATATGGACTTGTGGTACATATGTGGGACCAATGGTAACAAAACCTAATTTTACGGTATGAAAAGCTCAAACACTAAAAGAAAAAACTTTACGGCTGTAAAATATACATCTCAAGCTTCGAAATGAGATATCATGCGTTTAAAATGGATATGTATATAAATTTTAATAAATCATATAATATTGTATTGTAATTTGGTAAACTGAGAATTCACCATAAGATACTTAGGAAAACGCCCACATTAATATTTGAAACGCTTGAAATCTTGGAAAACAAATTATAAAGACAGAACCTAGATACTTTAGCTTTCCAACGAGTTATTAAGTATCCAAAACGGGATTATACTTAAATTTAAATAAATCTTACAAGTTAAAATTCTACATGGACAAAACGATTAAATATTAAAATGTGATATAAGGGTAAGTCATAACATATGGACATATTTAGTTATGAAATGAGTTGGCATTAAGTGTATAATCAAATAATGTGAAAGACCCTAATTTTATAGAATTAAATCACAAGTTTTAAATGGGCTAAGATAATGTACACTAGAGGATTACTGGGCATATACCAAGAGACTACCTTAGCTCAACAAAATAATCATAACTAATGGGATTGGGTCTTACAAGCCCAATATTAGATAGAAGATATACACTTAAGTGACTCATTGTCACCTTGATTGATTAATAAATAAATAAATAAATAAACTAATAAAGATATAACAAAATGTAATTATGCTAAGAAAGTTAATTAATAATTAATTAAGTAAGTAATTAATTAATTATAAGAGTTAATAAGTGATAATTGGCTGTGTAAATAAGATTATTATGTTAAGTAATTATATAATTATAATACATGATTAATTAATAATTAATCATTGATATAATTATTAATATAACTATGGACGATTAATTAGAGATTAATCGAATATCAATTATTAGAATAATCTAATTATTAATTATTAATATAAGAATTGATAATTGATAATTATTATATGAGAAAGAATATTTAAGTAACATAATTAAATTATTAACGTTATAATTATTAATTAGTCAATTAAAATTATGTAATTAAATTATAATTACACACTTAAATAAAGTAATAGTTAACTATTACCTACTTAATTAGTTATTAATTAATCAATTAAATTAAATTAAGTAAAATTAAATTAATTAAATAATAATAGTATAAATTTATTTAACACTTAATAATTAATTTGAATTAAGTGTTAAGGTTAATTATGATATAAGTAAATTAAGCTCACTTTAATAAAAAATAAATAAATAAATAAAGTTATATAACTATGATTCTATCTAATAATTAGACATTGTTAAATCAGGACAATTTCTCAAACTTGAGTAGTATGAAGTATAACTCCGGAAGTTTAAGCACATAAGACAAGTACAAACCTCACATACAACATGGAATAAAAATGTTTTTCGTTGTTAATGTTTTATGTTTTCTATGATTTGCCTTGATAAAGTGATGAGTATATGAGCCATATGTATTGCGTTGATTAAACATTTGATGTGCATAATTTCTCTTGCACTGATATGATCGACATGCCACACAGATATGTATGCCGTAATGATAGATGCATAGTGACATATAAATCTACACATTGTCAGAAATAATGAGAATGAGGCTAATGAAAAATAGGGTTAAGTGTCGTACCAACCTCCAATTAGTGAGGGGATATGATAAGAACAAAAGTTATAAGTTATGACATTGGAGGTTGTTGGAGGGTCGCTCCCCCAACTCCCCATTGGTTGCACACATAAGAGTACGACATGTGGGCCCTTAAGTAGACAAAATATGTATATAATGAAGCATAATTGAACACACATAAATCACATGCATTTTTAAACATTCTTGATGTTACGTGTGATAATATGATTTTATAAAAATATTTTGTGAAATATTGTTTGTACTTGCTGAGCGAAAGCTCATACGTGTGTGCTCGTGCTGTAGGTAACACAGGTAAGCAGCCCGCTACCTAGATTTTCTGGACTGGTTAAGCTATGCGGAGGCGATAAAGAAGGGAATGGGATACCACCATGAATTTAATTTCCGCATTTAGACTTCTTAAATTATTTTGTATTGGTTATATTTATAATTTTGTTTATTAATATTTCGGTACTACTAAACTAGTAGGAATACTTTACAAGAAAAAGACTTTAGAATCTTTTCTTTTAACTTACATGAAGTTATAGCTTTTTAAATGTCCTCTAAGTACAAATTTGATTTGGATATTTATTATCTAAAAATTTTCAATTTTCTCAGTTAAAAAATTTATTTTATTAAACTCTTCAAGTATAAGTATAACTTGTATATACTAAAAAAAAAAAATCCGTATTTTTGGAACCTAATATAAATAAGTGTTAAGAATAAATAAATTAAGAACAAGTAAGTTGGTTAACGGTCCGAAAAGTCGGGTCGTTACAGGGAGTAAGGTGGGGGGACCAAACCGAGGGAGTGGGTGGGGGGGGAACAGAAGCGAGAGGGGGGACCCAGTCTCGGGGTGGGGGCCAGACCGAGAAAGAGAGAGAACGGAGGGTATTTTAGTCATTTTATTATAAAAATAATCATTTCAATAAGATTCCGTTAAAAATTTAACGGTTTTGGACAGAAATGACCATTATGGCCATAAAATAAGAGTTTCGGGTCATCTCGGCCAAAAAAAAAAAAAAGAATATGGACCAAACCGTTACCTTTGAAAGAGTTCAGGGACTACTTAGGCCAATTACTCTTTAATTTTATAATCATCTTAATATCATTAATTTATCTTCTTTTTTTTCCTCAAGCAAAAAGTATTTTATACGTCAATTTATGTACCTACTTAAAAAAACAAAAAAACAGTTGCTGCATAATTTAAAATAAAAATAGGAAAATCACACAAGAAAAATCTACTATATATATGCATTTATGTACTTGCACTAAGTTTTATATCCGGTACTGTATGTTATCCATTAATGTGAACTACAATTACTGTGAATGTGAACTTCAGTTAGTAAAGATGTAAATTCATATAAAAGGGAATGTAGCTAAAAGTGAATATGAATTCCCTTTGTTTTACATTTCGTTCTACATAAATTCATATTTCTAATAACTAAAGTTCATATTCACAGTAATTGAAGTTCATATTGTATATACTTGATAGCAAATTAGATGGTTTAAATTCTTGGGGATTTTTTTTTTTTTTTTTCCATAAAGAAATTCTTTGGTATTATACATACCTAGACGTGGTTCAGTTAGATAGTTTTTGTTTGATTGTTTCTTTCTTTTTTTTTTTTCTCTCAATTTTCTTGCGTAATTTTTCATGTTTTCTGTTTGCACAAATGAAATGGTGTCTAAAAATACATATATATATATTTTTTTCAGGTGTAAAAATATATTATAAAAAAGCACACACAATTATCAATCCACTCTTTATTGTCTTTATTTAAAAAAAGAAAAAAGAAAAAGAAAAAGAATCAACTATCTATTGTCTGTAATAATTTTCCCCCCTATTTTATCGTTTTTAAGGTACATCGTTTTCATTTTTATTGTTGTTTCCGACTTTCCGTTTCCATCTTAATGCTTGTCGTCGTTTTTAAATTCATTGTCGTTTTAAAGGTTGCTGTCTTTTGTTGACATGGTTTACAATTTTTACTGTTGTCTTAAGGTCGTCGTCGTTTTTTTTTTTTTTTTTTTTTTTTTTTTTTTTGGTCATCGTTTTTCAGCTCCTCACATTTATTTTGTTGTTATCATTTTTCAAGTCGCCGTGGACATGGTTGCTGTCTTAATGGTTGCTTCTGTTTACCTTATATTTAGCTTTCTAGGTCATTCAAGAAAAAAAAAAAAAAAAGTTATACTTTTCATTGTTGTAAAAATGTTCTGTCGTTTTCACTTTGTTGGTCCTTTAAAGGTTATCAAATTTTATTTTTTTTTGGCCTGTTATTCTTCACTTTATTGTTCTCGTTTTCCATGCTTGTCGTTTCTAATTTGTTGTTTTTTTCTAGTTAAATTTCATATTACCGCTAGACTGTTTCTTATTTGTTGTTTTTTTCTAGTTAAATGTGATATTACGCTAGACTGTTGTCCTTTATGCCGTCGTTGTGATGCAGGATTATTCATAAACTATTAAAATAGTTCGTTTCTCAATCAAGAAGTGGAAAAACGAACTAGTAATACAGAGAAGAACGCAATTAGAACAGTAAATAGCCATCTTCTTATTGACTTTCTACTGTTACAACCGTGCACTTGTCATGCAACCATTACAGGAGGGCACATCAAAATTCCTCGAGCATAAACAAAATCTCCATTCAATTAAAATTTTAAATACAAATGAAAATGTTTTACTAGGAAGAACAAGGAAGGAAAAAAAAACACCTTGAAATTTCTAACTTCTAGAAAAGAAAATCCATGGCAACTACGCTATATTTGATTAAAACGTGCTACCTAATTGAATTTCCACACAAAACGACCATGGAAATAGCAGCAGTAAGTCTTCCCTATGGAATTTTCCCCTCTTTCACGAGAACACCACACCGATCTTTTTAGCAAAGTCATCATCGCCGTCCTCATCTTCCAGGCATTCC
Source organism: Ficus erecta (assembly GCA_008635985.1). Taxonomy (NCBI): domain Eukaryota; kingdom Viridiplantae; phylum Streptophyta; class Magnoliopsida; order Rosales; family Moraceae; genus Ficus; species Ficus erecta. The sequence continues at coordinate 218,807 of BKCH01001900.1, read as the reverse complement.
TCTTCGTCCTCGGCATTCTCCCCATCATATTCTCCTTCCTCCTCACCTTGCTCATAATCATACTCCCCGTGTGTGTGATCTTCGGCATCAAGCTCCTGATCATCAACTGCTTCATCGTAAATCATTCCGTCTTCAACCTCAAGATCATTGGTGTCTGGTACTTCTGAAGAGAGCCCATAGGGACCCTCTAACTTTTCATCTTCTGTCCCAACTCCATCGGTATTTGCGGACTTGGATTCATCTTTGTTGCCACCCACACTGCCATTTCCTTCTTCCTTGGCAAGAGCTGACGAACTGTCTTGTGTTCCACCGATTAGTTTCTCACTCCCCGAACCTGTTGCTTCAGCTCCTCTCTTCCTCTTCAGAATCTCACTAAGAGGCTTTGGTCCTTCAAACGAAAGATCACCTTCAGATTGTTGAGAAACCTCCATCCTCGTACTTTTCCGCTTTCCAAGGTGTGATTGGTCCTTATGTTCCGCTTTCAGTTCCAACAAACGTTTTGGGCGAGCAAAATCAATACCCTCGTCATCCATAGCTTCTCTACCCGGGCGCAAACCTTTGAAACTTCTTCCCTCATTATTGCAGTCTTCCTGCACTCTGCCTTTTAATCTGTCTCGAAACCTTCCTTGGTGGGTAGAGATTTGAGGCCTGCTTGGTGATAATCTCCCCCGACTCCTCCCACTGTCAAATTCCCTGTCATGGCGCAAATCACCATCATTGGCAGAAGGTCCTCCTGGCAGCTTTATTCTACCTCGAAGGCGACTACTAATGGGTACCTCATGTTGCAGCGGCTTTTGGTGTGGATCTCTTCGAGAAGAACCCCGGTAATTTCGGTCATCAACATGATTGTCATGCGCATAATCATGACTGATGACAGATCTCAAACCATTTATTCTTCTCTGCTTAGATAACCGATGTCTTAGATCAGACTCATTAATGTTATCTGGACTATGAGATTTACGATAACCCCTTCCATCAAAATGAGTAGGCCCACTAACCATTCTCTCGGGCGAAGCTTTGTGCTGATCCCAGGCATACTGCCCTTGCATGTGATCATAAGAGTCATAGCCATGTGGATCGCGAAACCGTTCTCGATCAACATCAGCTGCTGAACCATAACCAGCAGACTGATCCATGTCATATTCATCAACAGAAGTCAAGTTTCTTCCATCATGACCTCTTGCTCTGCCATATTGGTCTTCGCCATGAAAGTAATCAGGATCTCTGAGCTCATCGTCCACAAGAACATCAAAACCGGGAGAGGACTCCCTCAAAAAGTCATCAGCATCCTTGCCATTCTGAAAGCCAAGATCTTCTGAAACATTAACTTGGTGCGAGCGGTTCAGCCTAGTAGTTGGGATTCCATTCATAACAGGAACACTCACTGCCTTGGATCTGAGAGCCTCATCATCAAATGACTTGATTGATGGCACGCTCCTCTCAATGTTAACTCCATTTCTCGGTGGAGCAGTTTCAACTTTTGGAACAGGATTAGCTTGAGGAGCAACTCCAACCTCCTTTGCGATACTTGCCTGTGGAATCTTTTGCTCTTGAGTGCACTTCTGAAGGCCGCCAAAAGCTATCTTAACATTTGATGGCTTGGAACCGTGTGTCACCGCTGAAGGCTGTGAGACTTTAGTACTGGTCGGGGGATTTGGTCCATGCGAGAAGGCACATCTATCACCTTTTAAGCAAAACCCCTTTTGAAAGAATATGCAGGGGACAGCCTGTTTACTAGAGTTGTTAGTAGCAGGCGTTACAGGTGTTACGGGCACTGCTGTAACCTGTGGCGTAGCCTGGGATGAGGGCAGAGCAGATCCCACTGCAGGTGCTGCTTGGGTTCCTAACAGACCATCAAGAGGCTGAAAAAAGAAAATTAGATGTCAAAACAGTTTCACACAACATATACATATTTCACATGTAAAATTATGGTCAATTTAAAGTCAATCACAATATTCTAATGTGAAAAAAATACATGTACAACCTTGAATAGGAGAACAAACTTACCGGATGTCGGAACGCACATTTTGGATTCAAGCAATTACCGTTCAACCAGTACCAGCAGTCCCTGGGATTGACCCTGGCATATTCACTGTGGCGATACTCGCATTCACTTCCCTGTTACAACAGATAAAAAGGAAATGCTTTAATGTAATCCAACCACCACCAATTTGGCATAACTTTGCAAGGATATAAAACTCAAAGAAGCCAAACGTCCATAACATGGAAATACCAAAATATTACCATCTATAGGACTAGTACGTTCTGCTAAACTTACATTATGAAAGACAACATACCTTTTTGCATGTGAGTGGCGAAGCAAGAAAGTAAACGCAATCAGTGTTTCTCTTCAGAGCCTCCTCCTCGGCAGAAACCGGTGGTTGCTGTTGTTGTGGTTGTGGCTGTTGCTGTGCACCTGCTACCATCGCGGTTCTTCTCCTAAAATATCAACAGATTGCTTTTGTTTCAACTTTTCGAGAGAAGCCAATCCAATCTAAAGAAGACCCGCCACGGAGATGACACTATCAAATTAATTCATGCCGAACGAAACAAAAATTTTAACTAGCAACCAATGCATAATACTATTATACAAACAACAAAAACAGCATCTATCTAATTTAAACCGAAATAATAAACGGCCAAGATAATCCCATCATTGAACTTACAAAATTGCAACACAAAGTTCAACTTTTACATACAAATAAGAATTACCAACAGCTAATCCGTTTTCTTTTTCCCCTTTTCTTCAAAAAGTACTTCCCAGTTATGAAAAACAGCTCAAAATCGAAAAAAATCTAACTGACCCTCATCTTAATAGCAGCTGCCAAACACATTCTCAAGAACCAAATTAGCAACCCTAGTTACACACGGTAGTTAAACTCTTAAAAACAATTAGGGATACCAACTCAAAGCTCCAGAGCAAACCAAAAAAACTTCAAACGAAACAAGAAATAAACAAAAAAAAAAAAAAAAAAAACCATCGTTTGTTCAAATCCAACGCAGGACAGATCTTAAGAACACGCCTGAGCTAGATTTCAGAAAAAATAAAAAATAAAAATAAAAATAAAGATAAAAATAATGAAAAAGAAAGAAAGAAACCATTGACCTAAATTACAGAAATTTCCGATAGATCACCAAAAAGGGATAAGAAAGAAGAGAGAGAATTAGAGAATATACCTTAAATATATATATATATATATATATTAGGATCGAAACCCGAACCCTAGGAGAGAGAATTGATAAACAGCCGCCAGCAAAATCTGAAATTTATATATGTATATATATATATAGATATTTAGATAAGGTGAGAAAAGTAGAGAGAGAAAGAGAATCTAGAGGGGATTGAGGTTGAAGGAGAGAGAATTTTACCAGAGAAGGGGAGAGGAGAGACAAACAACAGATCTGAGAAAGGAAAGAAAGAGGAGACCTTAGAAGAGCAGACGGACCAGACACAGACACAGCTTTAGGGCGAGAGAGAGAGAGAGAGTACGTGAGGCTACACCTCTCATCCACCTACTTCTGAAACTCTCTGAGAGATATGGACCGTCCGATCAAATCAGACGCAACGATCGGATTTGTGGACAATGAAGCCGATAGTTAACACGTGCAAAGCACGTGCAGGGGAGTGAATTTCTTTTTGTCTTTTTTTTTTTTTTTTTTTTTCTGTTTCTATTTTTGGTAATGAATAGTTGAAGAGGAAGAGTTCGGCAAAAACGAAAAAAGAGTTTAAATTTGGGTTGCAGTTAATGAAGGTGAGGCTACTTAGGCACGGTGAACTTGTTTGATGATTTGGTTCTGTTTTTGTGGTGCAATGACGACAAAGGACGTAGCAAGCAAGCAGAATATCATCTCTAAATTATAACTCTGAATTATTATTCATGTTTTATACTGTTTAATTAGAACCGTTTTAGACGTCATCTAGAGATAGTAAAATACCATTTACATTTCAAAATCCCAACTTCATATTAAACTTTCACTTTATTTTATTTTTAAAAAACTTAAACTTTTCATTTCAAATCAGAATGAGATGATTTTTATGTCAAAATGCTCGTAACGACGAGAGGAACAAAACAAGATCTATTTGCATATTTTTTGTGAACATATTTCAAATTTTTGCATTATTTTTTATATCACATAACTTTTTTAAAAGTTCCCCATCCCCAAACACACATTTCTAACCCAACATTTAAAGCATTATCTCCAAATATTCCCCAAACGTGCCCTTACTCTTATGTTTGATGCACCGTTTTGAAGTGAAATTTTTAGTTTGAAATTTTTTTTTTTTCAAAAATTAGTTAAAATTTTTGTTGACTTTTCAGAAAAATACAAACACTAAAATGAACTTTTGGGATCCAAACCTAAGAGCCAAACAAACTTTAAGGTTTTTTTTTTTTTTTTTTTGAGCGTGGGATGTCCTTAACTTTTTGAATTTAGCAATTTAGTTAAATTTTTTTTCTTGGCAATGAACTCTCTAAATTTGTGATTTTTGGCATTATCAGGCCTTTTGCTCAAATCCATTAAAAACTTGGACGGTTTTTTGTATGTGACTTGCACATTATAGTCTGAGAAGGACATTGTTGATCATTTTTACTTAATTTCAATTTAAATTTCTTTGAAAACTTAACCTAATTCAATTATAACTCAAACTTAAATTTAAAGTTTAAAAGAAATTTGTGTGTGTGGTGTGTGTGTGTGTGTGTGTTTTTTTTTTTTTTTAATAAATAAAACACAAAGACAAAAACACACAATTCCCACAAGGCAGATCAACCATAGGGCCATCAGTAGGAGGAAACTAGTGGACCCATTACTAAAACCTACTGAGTTACCACTTCCAAGCAATTGATAAAAGAAATTTGTGTTGAAATTAAGTAAAAACAATTAGTAATGTCTTTCTTAAGCTAAATGTGTAAGTCATATGCAAAAAACCGTCCAAATATTAATGGATATGAACAATATATATATATATATATATATGTATATTACCAAAAATTAAAAGTTCAATTAAATACCAAATTCAAAAAATTTAGGGACATCCACACAAAATAGCTAATAACAAGCATTCTACTTTAAGAATTCACCTAAAAAAAAAAAAACCTATAAACTTTAACCCAAAAAAAAAAAAAATGTAACTACACAAGCACGTGCCTCGTACTAGTTTAAATAAGGGATCAAAAGAAAACGTAGGGAAGCAACAACATTCAACTAAAAGCCAGTACATCTAGTTAAGCATGTCGGAGGAAGCTGAGGCTGGGAGGTCATATACCACCCTGGATTTTTAAAATGTTTCCTTTAATCCCTCTAAATTTAATGTCCTTTATTCGTGTCCTTGAAATTTTTCATAATTTTTAGATGTAATTTCAATTTCATCTATAGTTTTTTTCCCCCTCTTTTAATCCCTCTAAATTTAAAATCCTTTATGTGTGTCCTTGAAATGTTTCATAATTTTTTAACATACTTTTTTTTTAAAACTAACATATATACTTTCAATTTAATCTTTATTTTGATTTTTAAGTACATATAATTGATATTTAGTGTCTCAAATAAATAAAAAAACGAATTATGTTATCATATAAGTTCACTATTTGTTGAACTATAATTTCACAATTTAAATTATGTTTCAAGCTTACTTCAAGCTTACTTCAATTTAAATCATTTCGTTTGGTTCGTTAGTTTGAGTTGTGTTTTTGAAGTTGAAATAGTAAATTTTGTTGATTTTTTAAAAAAGACAAAAAAACTTTTTGGGAAAAAAGACAAAGATTTTTGAGGAAAAAGACAAAATTTGAGTTGAAAAGTTGAGTTTGAGATGGTGTTCCAACATATGCGTAGTTGTAAGTATAGTCTAACAATAATTTATCACTTGACTCTACTACAAGGTGTAGAGCTCGAATTCCTCCACCTCAAATTCAAATAAATAAATATTAAATAAATTATATAAATACATAAACGATGATGAATCATTTTTTTGTGTTTCCGCTTCAGTTCAAACATCTTGGTTTATTTCACACCACACCTGAACAAATATATATATAAACACATATGACTCCATCACTAATCATCATATAACAAGGCTTAAAGTTGTTTAGCTTGTATGAATATTTAAATTACCTTTTTATCCTTATTTTTTAAATTAAATAAATATTAATTAAATAATTGATAAAATAGTCATTTAGTTTATTACCTATTTTCTTTACTCATATCATATCAAATAAGATTTAAAAAAAGTAATAAATAACACCTTTTTTCCCTTCATATTTTTTCTTCCTTACATATTTTCTTTTCTTTATCTTTTCTCTCCCACTTATCAAACGGAGTGTCAAAGTTCCCTTCCACTAAAAAAACTCTTTTAAAGTCCAAAATCTTTCTAGTTACACAGCTTGGAATTAATGGTTACGCATTCCGTTTAAAAATTGAACTTTAGTAAAGAGCTTTGCCAATTGTTTTTAACAATTTTTTGGCTGGTAGCACTTCTCCATGGATTTTTATTCTTTGAAACTATAAAATAATGTTATTTTACCATCAAAACCAACTGGGACCTTCCATTTCAGTTTAAGTTGAAGAAAAAACAATTGGACCATGATACTTAGGGCCTGTTTGGCACTTTCGTTTCACTCAAGTGAAACTGTACTTTTTTTTTTGGTCTTTTTTCCCAAAAGTGTTTGTCTTTTTCCCAAAATTTTTTTTGTCTTTTTTGAAAAGTTAACATAATTTACTATTTAAACTTAAAAATCTTAATTCAAAAATCTTAAAAATCTTAATCTGGTGTGTCACTGTTACATATTGAATAAGACTAGCATACATCGAAAAGAATACAAGTCGAAGCAACTAAACTATAACTTGCTAAGAGAAAAGTGTGAAAATAACCATTAAAAAGACATATTTAATTTATTTTTTCCAATATTTGTTTAAATCTTGGATCCTCCATACTTATATATTGGAAGTTTAATTGGAAAAAAAAAAAAAAAAGGAAAAAAAACTGAAGTTGTTATAATTGAGTTAATAATGCAAATATGTGAATTTTGAAGGGCAATCCTACAAATATAAAACACACAACAATGTTGTGCTGAGGTTTGGGCCCCTTTCAAATGCACAAAGGTATGGAATAGGGGTTAACGTGAATCTAACCTATGTCTTAAGTTTAGGCCCAAAAAAGTTGGATTTTAGACCCAAAAAAAAAAAAAAAAAGCTGTTTGGACGGGCTGGATGTTCCTCTATTAATGGTCTAGAGATTTAGAAGTTATAGAAAATGCTTGTGTGTGTGTGTGTGTGTGGGTTGGGGGTTCTTAAAATGATTTTTGCCATGATTTAATGTTTTTAAAAACATATAGATATATTTGAACTAGGGTAGGGATTCGAATTATACACTTTATGATAGAATCAAATGTTAAATTACCACTAGGCTACAACTTAAATCTTTATATGTTAAATGTCATAGTTTTCCAAAAATTTGAAGATAGTTCAGAAATTTTTTTTAATTTTTAATTTTGAGAATTTTTTGAGTTATTTTCTCCTTTTTTTTTTTCTTTATTTTCCCACATCCTCTCTTCATACCGTGCATGGGCACCATTGAGATCATTGGTGCACTAACATTAAAAACACCATAGGATCTTTTTGAAGGTTTTTGAATTTGGAGGGTGGTGAAGGACGAGGTCATGGAAAAAGACGTCGACAAAGTTGCCGATGAGGAGTACTCAAAAGGTCCCGATTAGAGAACCACTCCAAGTCAGATTTAATTTTCTAACCTTGTTGACATCAAATCTTCCTAGTGCAAGGGCGCCAATGCGAGACCTCGCCTTACACAAGTTACCACAACTGAATCTCCCCTATGTCTAGGCCGCTGCGATTGGTTCTCTTCATATGGGGGTCTACATGCTTGGATCTCACCTGCACGATATACCCTCCTTTGAAGCACGCCCCTCGCCTCCTCCCTGCTGATTTATTTTTTCAGTATTTCATAAGATTTGCCTGTAGTTCAGTAGACTACTGTCGGTAATATGATGAAGTACCACCAATAACGCTATCACAGCCGGATACTTCAGGTACCACAGCGGATTACCTTTAGTAATATGACAGTTAGAGTAGGTAATACTAAAGACTACCACTGGCACAAAGGACGTCGGTACTGGTTTATCGCCGATAATAACCTGGTTATTCCGGATTTGTTGTGGCTAATTATTTTTTTTTGCAGAAGTTTTTTTTTCTCATAATATATATTAACCTATAATAAGATCTGTTTTGTGAAGTTTGTCTCAAAACCCTTTTGCACGTATTAGTGTCTTAATTCCCTCCTTTCATCATCTTCCCGTACCAGCCAACAAGAAAAATTGCCCTCACTCACTCCTTTCATCTACTCACTCCTTTCATCTAAACTACAAGGATTTCGGCTCATGTGTATAATCTCCATATTATACTATAAAACCAAAAAATTAGTTTCATATTGTAATTTGAATTTTTTTTTTCTAGTAGTTAAGTCACTCATAAAGATCAACAGCTCCATTTAATTAACCCAAGATTTGCATGATGAATTGCATTTTTTCTTAATGAATATGAACTCCAAGGTTAACCAACTGGATATGCAAGTGAAAAATGACTGAACCACCCCATGCCCGTGGTCTTCTAAAGTTATATTCTTTGCTAGTACAAGGAACAAATTAGAAAAAGATTAATTAAAGTAATAACAAATGCTTAATCAAACTTATCTATTTGTGTACTTAAAGCATTCATGTGGGGCACTAGAAAAAAAAAAAAATGTTCCTGCTTTCTCCGAGTTATAATAGTCAAACTCCGGCCGTACGGGCGTGCATCTATACTTTTGGCCATGCATGTGTTGCAAAAAAACGAGAATTGAAATTTTTGTCTTTAATCTGTTCTTTATTTATTTTGTGGGGCACTACGGTTCACTGCTGCCCTTAACAAGGGTAGCCAATTCCCCAGAAGAAGAATATGTTCCTCTCTCTTTTATTTGCTTTCTCTAAAGGGCTTATGTGCATACATCTTCCTCTCCCATCCTTTTTGACTCATCTATTCATACAATTCAAAATAAAGAATTTCAAATCTTTCATATTACAAAAAAAAAAAAAAAAAGGACATTATTAATGATTAGAAGATCATGATTCTCCATACGTCCTTTCCGCCAATTATGACATTTTTAATCGTTGGTTTCTTTTTGAAGTTTTTAATTGCCAAATTCATATCTTTGCAAAACATGTTTTTATAAAGAAAGGAAAAAAAAAAAAAAAAAATTTGTGGTGGCGGGGGGGGGGTGGGGGGGGGTGGGGAGGAAGGTACCAAAATATTACTATAATGTTGGATGGGTTTAAGTTTAACGCACCGTCTCACCAATGATCAGCGTGGGATTAATGCAATTTTAAGTAGAGATGGAACATATTCAAAGATGATCATGATATGGTTTAATTTTGAGATTCTCGAGACGGATTCTGGCGAACTAACCTCTCCTTTATCCTATTTGGCAAGTCTTAATCGAGTTTGAATATTTTTTAATTTTCCATGATTTGCTTTTACTTTCGGTTTTGGGGGTTTCCATGCATGCTTATGTTGATCCGCATCGTTATATGGGCCAGTCCATGCAAATAAATAAATAAATAAAAACAAAAAAGAAAAAAGAAAAAAGAAACATGTTTAATGCATGCATGCATAAATTGTATATGAACACAAATTGTCAAAAGATTTTTGACTCAAATTCGCTTAGCCATGTGGTGCTTTAGTACTCATATTATTACTTCACGTGTACAAAGCATATGTTTCGGGATAGATTTCTAGCTAAGCACATGGAATTAAATCATTGAATCTACCACTAATCTTTTTCACACCCCCCCCCCCCCCCCCCCCCCCCTCTAAATATCTAACGTTTCTGTCTGTAAAAAGCCCTGACTTATGCACATAGGAGATAAGAGTCAAAGGAAAGAAAAGAGCAGAATAATTGATAAAATGTTTTGATATTCATAATTGTTTGGTAAGAGAGAAAAATAAAAGAAAGGAAAGTGCTAGAAGATTAGTGTAAGGATCATTTTGACATTTATGATTATTTGGCAGATGAGAACATGAACAAAGGGGTTGTAGATGGATCCTGGATTTTTCAAAAGCACTACAATTTTTAATCTCTTTATAAATTTGAGAGATTATTGAAGGGATTTCATATGAAATATCATACAAGAAATGACATCTCTCTCTCTCTCTTTTCTCATTTCCCTTACCTAAGTGATATACTACTCCCTCCTTCCCGTTTATTGGGGTCTTATGGTTCCATCCCAAAAGGTTACACTCAAGTCCTTTTAAACATATTTTCAATTTCATGTTTAATTTATGTGAGACTTTTGTTGGCATACTCCCTCAAACGAAACCGTAATTATCACAACCGATGATCATCTCTCCGTCCATCTTCCTTAAACTCCAAACACACTCCAAGCAAATCTTAGTCCATGGATAATTCTTTTCGTCCGGATAACTCCTTCCAGGAATTAGTTCCCGCAAATATATATCGTTTCCCCATTTGGTTTGCATTTCGTTTTTCTGTTTTAGAACTACTAATTTGTTATGATCATTTATGAAATCGGTGACTGAATACTGTATTCATTTTTTTAAAAAAATGTACGGAGACTGCAATTTGTTTTGCTATTCGAATGCATCAAATAACACCATATATATATCTGGTTGAGTTTTTTATTTAAACATTTTTTTTTTTTACTAATGACATAGCTGTTTAACACAAATTAAGGAAAATGGTCGAACATTTTTTAGTAACACCGTGTATATACGCATACGTAAATAGCATGTCAATTGAGCTTGTACACGCTACGGAAAATCAGACATACAATTCAGAGATAAAATATGCTCTTAGTCAACAGTCAAGAAACTCTCTAAAAGGTAGATAACTACATATATACTCTAAAAAGAAAAAAAAAAAAAAACGAAAAAAAAGGGTAAATGCAGAGAATGTGAAAAATTTTGAAAACAGATACTTGAAACACGTAATGAAACACTTTCCTTAAAGCGTTTTATTTGCCCAATCTCAAAATGAGATTACTTCAGGTTAACCAGAAAATCGCTTTCAGGATATGACAAGCCTTTGAACGAATTTTAACACCAAGCAAAAGTGAATATTCAAGTAGGGAAAAAAAAAAAAAAACACACAATATTTATGAAAGAATAACAATTGGAGAGAGAGAGAATTCGAATTATTTGTTGTTAAAATTTGATTTCTCTGCAACCTTTATAGAAATCTGACAACTTTTGGTGACACATTTAGGAAACAACTGTCATTAATGTATCTTTTCAGAAAATGTATCTTTTAGGAAAAAATGGAACTCTTCTAAAGATTACATCTGATTTCAAATTTAAATTCAAAAAAAAATTTAAAATTTATTTAATAGCAGTTTAATTACAACGCGTCACGTATCCCTCCAAGTGCGCCTAATAAGCGCCAAAAGCACCTCTACAGCTTCACTGCCCATGCCACGTGAACTTGTGTGAGCCACACAGGCACCACATGCACTCCCACATATCACTAAATTATCCTTTCAGGTAGAAAAGACTGATGGAGCGTTCTACACTCTCATTCTTTTCCATGTGGGATTTTTTACGGTAGTTGTGTACACCCAACAATTATTATAAGTTTATATATAAACAAAACCCAACAATGTGTATAGAGACGAGCAGATTCTCACGTACACAATGCCGAAAAACGTAGAACTCAAATATAAAGCAAGCAGATTCTTGGACAAATTAGCATTAATCAAATAACATAAAATGACAGAAATTGAGCAAAAATTTGAGAATTCGGGCTAAAATATATATGTATATATTAATTTTAAATGCCACCTGAATTTGTCGGGTATGACACTTGATTTCGTCAAAGAGACGGTGAGAGATGTGAGGGTGGGGACCTAGAGTAACAAACGAGTTTCTGAAAACCAGATTCCTTGTTTTCTGGACAGAGATAAGATGAACAATTTTATTCCCTTACTATTATTATTATTTTTTAAATCAAGGTCATTACCTTGCGAAATTTGTTTCTAAATCTAGCCCTGTCAAACATTTTCCCCCACTTTAAGCCCATTTGATGTGATAGTACATAAGTTTGAACAGAGAATCAAATATTTAGGGGAAAAAACTGTAACACAAAGATTTTAATTGTGGTTCAAGTTGCGAAACCAAATGGATAATATTTGTTTTTTTTTTTTTTGAAACATAGTTTCATTACCTTATTTTTTTCAAATCACTTTAAAGTGTTCATGTTTTTCTTATTTTGCAGTTAGGTTTCATTACCTTATTTTTTTCAAATCACTTTAAAGTTTTCATGTTTTTCATATTTTGCCCCACAGTCAATATTACATTTCTCTATATAATCCCGCATTCAAAATTAACTATCACCATATAAGTCCACACTAAAAACTTTACTCATTAATCTTAACCCATTTTTTTTAATATAATTTTCATGTTATTTATTTTTTTAAAAGTTTAGTGTTCGCCCCATTAAAGTAGAATGTTGACTTTGTTGGTGGGCGAAATATAGTGATAAATATAAATTATTTATTTTATTAGTGGCTTTATTCTAAGATATAGATGTGGGTGTATGTTAATCTAGCTCTGGTTATACCATTTTCGTTGCAATCTTATCATAATGCTAATTTTCTAACCTTTGAGATTTGAGCACAAAAAGTTCAATCCTCCAATGTAGTGTCAAATTATGTGTGTGTGTACATACATATATAAAAACATCCACGTATAGATGTGCTACCATGTGACAATTTCCCTCACCACTCTTCTTCTTTCTTCTTCTTTCCTTTTTCAACTTATCTTCCGTTTGAATTGTCGGTTGAAATTAAAATTTTTAAGTTATAGTTAGTTGATTTTTCAAAAATTAGTTATAATTTTTATTACCTTTCTAAGAAAAAACCAAAATTTAACTAAAAAAGTACAGTTTAATTGAAATTAAACTAAAACACAAAATAAACCATTAAAACGAAAAAAACGACTATTCCAATTAAAAAAAAAGGTACGATTGAATAAAATTACAAACTTTTCTATAGATGATAGATCTTAAAGAAAGATGGGCGCATGGGTGTGCAACGTGAGAAAGGAATAGAGCATAACCAGTAGGAGGTAGTTGATAAATTAAGAGTGTTATACAATACTTTATGTATAGTTGTGATGAAATTCATGTATCTAAGTGTAAGTATAAATGTTACGCGTGTATCTATAAAAGTTGTCTCACAAATTGTTCCACCGAAAATAAAAACAAAAGAAAAATTCTCACAAGTTGCGCAATTTTGAAATACAGGCACGTGCATTTCCCAAATCCCAATTCATCCACTAATTAAATAATTTTTGAATAATTGGTCTAAATACCATGAACTCTTTTAAAGGTGATAGTTTAGTCTTTGTCCTTTTTTTTTTTTTTACTGAGATGACCATAAATTCTTATTTTTTGGCCGTTATGATCATTTCCGTTCAAATCCGTTAACTTGTGAATGTATTTTAGTAATATAACATTAATTAATTTAACCAAAATTAAAAAAAATCATAAAAAAATAAAAAGTATCCTTTCATTTCTCTCTCTCCTCTTTCTCTCTCTCCTATCTGTCTCTCCTCTTTTCTTTCTCAAAACCCAGTTCGCGGGGGGGGGGGGGGGGGGGGGGGGGTGGCTATCTGCAACGGAGAGAGGGGGCTTGAGTTCAGTGACGGCGACGGCACGGTGGGGTTGGTGGGGGCAGACCGAGAGAGAGAGGGGGTAGGCAAAAACACAGAGAGAGAGTGGAGAGGGGGGGAGGGAGAGAGAGGGAATGGCATTTTAGTCATTTTAGTTTAAAGATTAATCATTTCAGTAAGATTCTGTTAGAATTTAACCGATGTGGACGGAAATGGCCGAACCGTCACATTTTTAAAGCGTTAAGGGTCAGCACAGCAAAAAAAGGAAAACAACATGGATCGAAGTGTTATCTCTTAAAGAGTTCAGAGACTATTTAGACCAATTACTTTTTTTTTTTCTTGGAACCACTAACTTTTTTTTTTTTTTTTTGAGTAAAAACCACTAACTAATTAATTAAAAGCTTTTGTCTTCCACCAAAAAAAATTAATAATAATAACAGTTTGTCTTTAAAATCTTATTAACTACGCAAAGAATAATCCCTCATTGTGGCTTTTGTCTGATATCTGGATGAGCACCTTGTTGACTCGCTGCTACTAATGTCAAATTAACGTTAGAAACACATATTTAGAAAGTCAAAGGCATCTCTTAATTGCGCATTAAGAGGTTGATAGATTGATCCCAAAAAGGTTCCTTATTGAATTCCACTGATGATATATTTCGTTATTTGTGCCATTCTAATAATAAAATGATACATATTTAATTAACATAGATTTTTAATTAATAATATGATGTTATAATTTATAATATAATCAAAATGAAACTTTTGATTGAGATATGATGATTTTATTAGATAAATATAATGGGTACATGAATAAAGAGATACATGAGTCGAATACTTTCCTATTAGCTGATCTTTTTTTTTTTGGTTAGATAATGAAATTTTTTTTTTTTTTTTTGTGTTTAATAAAAACAAGAATATATATTTTGTATTTTTCAATCGTTTAAGGTGTTTTTTTTTTATAACTTTTTTAATCACAAAAAATTCACTCTTAATAAATAATATCTGATTCAAACAAATTAAACATGCAAAAACTAGATGCAATTTTCTCAATAGAAGTTGATATTTTTTCTATCTCTATTTTTTTCAGACTTTTTTTTTTTTTTTTTGGTGTTTGTGAATTGATAAACTTTAATATATATATATATATATAATCTTTTTTTTTAATACTTGACACAGTTATGCCTTAAAATCAATGAATAATATATCGAAATTAAAATTTTATAAAACAACTTGTCAATTCATTAATCTCTAGAAAATCTATTTACATTTTCCGAATTCTCCCCCTGTAAATATCCAAAAGTGAGTACGTCTCTTAGAAAAGAGAATTGGATAATTTTTCCCTCGAAAATAGCGACTTGAAATTGGACTATGTTTTTTTAAAAAATAATAATAATAAATTTGAACTTTTTTAAGGGAGAGGATTGTTAGCAAAATATAAAGAAAAAGACAATGAATAAAAATTAAATAATCATGAAATTTGTTAGCAGCAAAATTATATAAATTTACATGAAAACAAAATTCAAAATTATAGATGAACACCGAGATTCGTATATCACACGGTTTTCTTAAAACAGATTCGCCTCCTTACCGTCGGTGCTTGAGGATCAATTGATGTCTGTTTCCCAAAATACAATGGTTCACAAGCGGCAACATCGCACCACGTTACAGCCTCCGGCGATCTTGAAAAATGCCCGGACTCTATCACTTAAGACACCTAAACTCAGATCACTAAGAAAGGAAAAGAAAACTTTGTATTTTCATATGTTATCTTTTGGACTAAGAATGGATGCCAATTTATAGGCATTCATGTGAGGAATAAAACGGTTCAGCCATTTACAATGGCTTAACTTGCTAGAAGCCAAACGTTTTGGCTGTTACAAGTTGTCACAAACGTTTTCATGCTTTTGGAATTAATCATGGTATTATTCCTATTAATTAGAAACATTTTATGAGGCTTAAAGGTTAGCAACAGTAACCTCCATGGAGTAATAGCAATCAATTACAAATTTAAGTTGGAAAAAAAAAAAAATTAAAACCAATTTAAAACCGTGTAGCAAAATAAAGCCTGCACGGAGTTGGTAATTTAGTGCGACATCTTTCCCATATGGGATAAGAGCTTCCTCACTTCTTTTCTCTAATTTTTCCAACTTTATCGGTGCAATTTTATGAGTCCATTTCTCATTTACCTTTTCATCATTTTGAGCGTATAAATATTTGATTTCGATCTTCTTGCGGAGAAGAATACGAATGGCACGAAGTGGGTTCTGCTCAAATTCAAGTCTCAAAATGACCATTAAAATGGTTTTTATAAGCCATTTTTCCAACAAGGATAACCCCCTTTTTTTTTCCCCTCGAGTATAACATAATTTGACTACTATGTGGGCAGCAAAGTAGAAACTCCCCTGTATTTTGCTCCGATAGCAACTCCACTAGATTGTAGAAATACATTTCAATTTTCATATTGCAACCTCCGATTATTAAATTTATTTATTTCTTCTTCGTCTTAAGTTTTTTCTTTTCTTTTATTTTTTTTAGGAACCTCCAATAATTTTATCAAAAGTTATAACCAAGCGATCAGACTGCGCTCGTCAAATATGGCAAACACGAGTATATATAGTAACTAACCAGATTTATCCCATTGCTCTCACATAATCAAATCATTACTTATTATTTCTAATTCCAGAAACAATAAAAGAAAACTATTATTGCTTCCCTTAAATGTAAAAATTAAATAACCATTTGGGTAATGTTTTCACTTCTTCACTTTTTTTTTTTAAATTATAAAAAGGGGAAAAAAAGAAGGGTTGAAAATTAGAAATGCTCTGAAATTTTAACATTTTTAAAACATTTCCTTGCAAAACCAAAAACCACTATAATGATTTTATTTTATTTTCCTGTTTTTGGAAAACATTAAATACTTACACCGGTATTGTGTGTGTCATTATATATATAGATACACATTCCCAACAGCAAGCAGATAACAGGATGACGGGATTGGGCAACAAAACCTGCCAGCTAGGAATGGAAGAGAACACCTATAATTGGACGAACTGGACGGCTGGATTCTTTTCTCTTTAAAGAGTACAGATCATCAAAATTTAACATGAAATATTATATCCAAATTCCATTTCTGTGTCTGTGTTTTTTTTTTCTTTTTTTTTTTTTTGGGTCTTAAAATTGGCCTTACTTCAAATAGGAAAAAACAGGTGAGGTCTTTTGATATACTGAGAAACTATATGTATTAGGAAACTTGTTGTTTTAGAAGGCATTTAATTTCTCTAATGGTGATTAAATATAAGGAATTTTCTTTATTTACAACATCTCAATGCTTATCTAATTTCTCTAGATTTCAATTCTATCACCTCTCACTACCCGTATTTGCCATTCCGTGCAAGTAACGTTACTTATAGGTACGTTACAAATGATAATTAATGTAAAATCTATACCTAATGTGATATAATAATAATTTCACATTTGATTTTATAATAAGATACAAATAAAAGGGTGCATAATTTAGAATGAAGATATGTTCGAGAAATTGATAATAGTACTCTTGCACAGAGTAATTTGGCAGAATGAAGCAAATGTGATAAGAGTACTAGTAGTGCTATGTATATGTGGCAATAAAATTAGAGAGCTCATCATGGAGTAGTACCAGTAGGAGGTGCTTTTGTACACACCTAGCATTTATATTGCTCGCATGTTTTAATGCTCGCGATCAATGTGGATATATGTCAAATCCATCAAATGCATGCTTGTATTCAAATTATTGTTTTACTTTCCCCCCACTTCTGAAAGTAATATGACGTAATAATTATTATTATATACTATTTTCCATTCTTTGAGAGCAATATTTTCCTTTAAATTCATAAAAGAAAAGAAAAAGAAGAAGAAGAAAAAAAAAGGGCACAAAATTAAACAGCAATAGTTTTGCGTTGGTAGTTTGGTTACTAGCCTACGATATTGCAAACAACGAAACTTGAATTTAAAATGTCGCCTTTTATTTTTATTTTTAGATCTTTTTAGTTTCAAATAAAATAAAATAAAATAAAAAGAAGAGAAAAGATCAATAAATTGTAGGAAATTTATTAATTAGGTTTCAGAAAGTTATTAAGGGTTCAACCCCTAAAATATAGTAGCTTTTCTATATGGAATAAATAATTATCAACTTCTGTTAAAAGAAATAGTTAATTACTTTTTTTGATCTTTAGAAATATTTAATTACTTGAAATAAAACAAGCATTCTTATTCTAAAAATTAAAATAAAAAAAAACAATTATTCTTGATATTTCAATTACATTTCCTACTTAAAACTGTGATTTTCTCTAATTTTCACTAGAGTTATTTCTATACAATGTTGGAGATGACCTTTTTGTTAAAGATCTCTTGGCTTTGATCAATTGGAGCTAATCTTCATCTATTGTAATAGTGTTGTTATGACTTAAGAGAGTCATATATGTGCTCGATAGTAAGTGTGTCTTTTTGATATCTCGTTACTATCCTGTTTTGCGTTTCTTTAAATTTTACTGATAAAATATGTCTGTAACTGAAATTAAATTTTCATGTATTATCTGGTCATTCAAATAAGCAATAATTAAGTTTTCATTTAAAAATCAGCAATATTGATGTTTGTATTTTAAAAAAAAAAAAAAAACTTGACATACACTTACATTTTTGAAAAAAAGAAAAGTTTGCTTTTCTATTGATTTAATAAAAGAATTCATCGAGGTCAGGTGACCTACACTACACGGTAGAGGGAAATTTATTAGTTTAAAATTAGGGGGAAAAAAAATAATGAGATGTGCTTTGCATATAGTTAGTTTAGGAATAAATAATATCTCATGCTCTTAAAACTCAGCAAATCATGCGTAGTTTTCTCTTGTGATAATGTTTTGTATTTGATGGAACAATTTTTTTCCCTTCCTCTTTGATGGGGATGGCACCATCATTAGTTGTTTAAAATATTATACACAATATGGATATGTGCTAACTTTCTCTTAATAATAATAATAATAATAAAATGGAACTTCGTTCAGACTCTAAAAGGGACATGACTCGGGGTTAGTGTGGCCAGGTAAATAATTCGAATTGAATTCCTCCTCCTTTTTTTTAGGCAGTAAATTTTTATAATCCACACGAGATAATTTAAGGTGAAAATTTTAATAGCACTCTGTAAAAAATATATAAACATTTCTCTTTTTGAAAATTATAAAAATTATTTCGAAAACTATGACTAGTTAAAAAAAAAAACAGTACTTAAAATGTTACCAATTAAAAACTCAATATAATGCTGTATTATTTTCTTTCTCTTGTAATTAATGAGCTACCCAATATAGAGGATTCCGTTTAATTTTTTCCCCATTTAACAATAATAAATAATTAGGGAAAATTTAATTCCCCCTGGATTATATTTTAACCCATAGCCTTCAACACTCAAAGCATGCGACTTCCACTCCTAGCCGTTGAAAGTTAATTCCATGCCATCCTCAGCTGTCCGATTAAAATTGAAAGAATAAATTCTCATCTTCATGTGAATAATTCCAATTAATTTGGGTAAGATTAAGAAAACAAAATTATGTAATTTGAAGGAAAAAAAAAAAAATCATCAAAGTGTATATTTTTGTCCGTTATTGTCCATATCATAAAATCCATTAACGTCAAAACCATCACACTGATCAACGACTGAAAAAAGACAATCACATTTTTCATGTATATCGTATCAACAAAACTCTTTCTGTGCCGTAGTCCTCACCCCTAGAAAATATTTACCCAAAAGAACTTTTTATTTTTACTTTGTGTGTGTGTGTGCCCACAGCAATCTTCTCATTATTTCTTAATTGAATTTCTTAAAAACAAAAAGAAGGTCTACATTTGCTCTTTATAAATGGAGGGGTGTCTTTCTCTCCTAACACATAACCACAGCCACCAAATCTATTGATTTCTTTCCTTCCTCACAGGCAGTGTCGTAATACTCTCTCAATTCTCACAAACCCCAAAACGCTTCCCTCCCTCCCTCTCTCTCTCTCTCTCTCGTTTCTCTCTTGTTTTTCTCTGTCTTTGTCGTACGACAATATTATTCACCACCCAACCTGCAGCTATGGCAGCGGTGGTTGTGGTGGTAACGGCCCTGTTGGT
Source organism: Ficus erecta (assembly GCA_008635985.1). Lineage (NCBI taxonomy): Eukaryota > Viridiplantae > Streptophyta > Magnoliopsida > Rosales > Moraceae > Ficus > Ficus erecta. Next base: position 199,005 of record BKCH01001900.1, on the reverse strand, counting down.
GGTGGTCCTGAGTTTGGTCCTGAGAGTCGCATACGACACTCTCTCCTGCTATTGGCTAACCCCGAGACGCATCAAGAAAATCATGGAACGGCAAGGCGTGCGTGGCCCCAAACCCCGCCCTCTCATCGGCAACATCCTCGACATGGCCTCTCTCGTCTCCAAATCCACTTCTCACGACATGAACTCCATCACCCACGACGTCGTTTCTCGCCTCCTCCCCCATTATGTCGCCTGGTCCAAACAATACGGTATCGTACCACCACCATTCCCTTAATTTTTTTTCCCCTGATTAAAATTTTCTAATCATACATAAATAAGAAATAACCTTTTTTTTTTTTTTGTTTTTTTTTTTTGTTTTTATGTATGTAGGGAAAAGATTTGTATATTGGAATGGAATAGAGCCGAGGATGTGCTTGACGGAAACAGACTTGATAAAGGAATTATTGTCAAAGTATAGTAATATATCTGGAAAATCGTGGCTTCAACAGCAAGGTTGTAAGCACTTTATCGGCCGTGGATTATTGATGGCGAACGGTGAGGATTGGTACCACCAGCGTCACATCGTTGCTCCTGCATTCATGGGAGACAAGTTGAAGGTATTTATAAATCTCTGATAAGACTTGGTTAAGAATTTTGTCATTATCATTATCATTATCATTATCATCACCATCATCATCTTAATCATTAATCATTTATCATTTATCATTATCGTGGTCGATTCTTTTTATCACTGGCTTTTCAGATTTTACTGTACTCAACTTATTTATTTATTTTTTTTTGGTTTTTTGGGTTTTTAATAGAGCTATGCGGGGTACATGGTGGAATGCACTAAGAAGATGCTCCAAACACTGGAGAGCGAGGTCGGGTCGGGTCGGACTGAGTTTGAGATCGGCGAGTACATGAGCCGGCTCACCGCCGACATAATTTCGAGGACGGAGTTCGACAGCAGCTATGAAAAAGGAAAGCAGATATTCCATCTCCTCAACGTCTTGCAGAATCTATGCGCCCAAGCCAGTCGTCATTTGTGCTTACCAGGAAGCCGGTAATGATACCAAATGAATTTGAAATTACTGCTAGACTTTTTAACTGATAAAGAAAGACGTCATAAAATATGTTCACATTTAATTAGTTGACCCGGTATTCTGGTTTTATTTCATTCTTTCTTTTTTTTTTTTTTCTTTCTAATTTTTGGTATTCTCTACTTTCTTTATAAAAGGAGAAATATCTTTTACGTGGTTGGGTTGATTTTTCTTCAGCTTTCTTTATTAGATTCCAATCTTTTTTCACCAGGCTTGGTTTTTAATTATTTATTTTAATTTTAATTTTGTTTTATAGGTTTTTTCCGAGCAAGTATAATAGGGAAATAAAGTCGCTGAAATCGGAGGTGGAGAGGCTTTTAATGGAGATAATACAGAGCCGAAAGGACTGTGTGGAGATTGGAAGAAGCAGTTCATATGGGAATGATTTGCTTGGGATGCTTCTCAATGAAATGCAGAAGCAAAAGAAATTAGGAAATGGGTTTAGCCTCAATTTGCAGCTCATAATGGACGAGTGCAAAACCTTCTTCTTTGCTGGTCACGAAACGACGGCGCTTTTGCTGACGTGGACCGTCATGTTGTTGGCCAGCAATCCCTCTTGGCAGGACAAGGTTCGAGCTCAGATCAAGCAAGTCTGCAATGGTGAACCTCCCTCTGTTGATCATCTCCCCAAGCTCACCTTGGTAAGCCAAACTTAATTTTTTCTTTTTAATTATTACTCCTTTTCTTTTCTTTTTTCTTTTTTTTAATTTTCTTTGTCATGTGTAATAAAATATGCAACAAAATATTATTGGGTTTTATTTTTTAAATTTTTTTTTATTTTAGAAAAAGTGGGTTGAGGCTTAAGGGTGTACAGGGTAGGCAAATGGAGGAGGGGAGAAAATACACAAAAGTGAGTTTTTAGGGATATTTGCCACTAAGAAATGCTTCCAAAACATAGTTACCTACCAGATCCTACTTAACCTACATGTTTGAAACATAGATTTGAAAAGGTTTGTTTTCAAAAAGAATATTAAAAAAACTTAAAATTCAGAACAATCTTTTTTTCCTTCTTTTTTCCAAACACCTATCTTAAAAGATTCTCAATTTTGAGTTGCAGACTCCTTTTGAAAATAACATTTTAAATTCTTGTTTTAAACACAAATTTAGTTTTGGGCTTGTAATTTGTACTAAAAATTATTAAAATTGAATCAGATATTTTTCATTTTTACTGATAAGTTGAATAATTTTTTTAATAAATAAAAAAGATAAAAGACGGAGTAACTCTAATCCCAATAAAAAAATCATCCCAATTAAAAAAAAAAAAAACTTTTGGCTTTGGTTTTGGCTACGATGATGGAGTAAATAATTAAACTCGTGCGTATAAGGTTGTAGCTTTTGGTTTTGGCTAGGATAGTTGGTTTGTTGTCTACGAAGCAACTAAAATCAAGCCGTTCAAAAGTAAAAACGTGTGTGGAGAAACATCATTCGCCACGTGGAAAAGTTGTGGAGCCTCGTCAACTCTAGAACTAAAAAGTTTATGGCTGCCCATTTTCAGGATTTTAAATGTCGTTTTATTAGAAAAGACATAAAAACAAATAGAAATCCAGCACCTGCTCTCCCCCCCCCCCCCCCCCCCCCCCCAAAAAAAAAAAAGAAAAAGAAAAAGGAAGAAGAATACTCCACTGGCGCAACTTAGCTGTTAAAACAAATGGAAGTCAAATAAGTGTAAGGCAGGTCTAAAGGCCTATGTTGGTTGTATAGTATATTTGGAGTTGGAGTGGAGCCATCTAATATTAAAAAAATAGATTATTATTATTATTAAATTTGCACGAAACTTGGCGTTTATATTACTATAATTATATATTTATGATTGAACAATCGCAACATCCAATTTAACTGTCAACACATGATTGTTAATTTTCTATAAATTAACTTATTGCGAGTAAGTTTTTTTTGTACAGCTAAATATGGTAATAAACGAGTCATTGAGGCTATATCCACCGGCTAGTGTGCTTCCTCGGATGGCCTTTGAGGACATAAAACTAGGGGATCTGCATATCCCAAAGGGGCTATCAATCTGGATTCCAGTGCTTGCAATTCACCACAGTGAAGAATTGTGGGGTAAAGATGCAAATGAGTTCAACCCCGAAAGATTTGCTTCCAAGTCCTACATCCCCGGCCGGTTCATCCCTTTCGCGGCCGGTCCAAGGAATTGTGTTGGTCAAGCTTTTGCCATGATGGAAGCCAAGACAATACTCGCCATGCTAATCTCCCGGTTCAGCTTCACCATTTCCGATAATTATCGCCATGCTCCGGTCATTGTCCTTACAATAAAGCCCAAGTATGGGGTTCAAGTTTGTTTGAAACCCATTGAAGAGTGAAGATTGAAGTACAAGAGGCTACATAGAGCTTTTTTGTTGATGAGTTCTTTATTTGGTGAGGAATGGAGTTATTTTTAAATGGGAGAAATTACCTCTTTCTTTTGTTTTTGTTTTTGTTTTTGTTTTTTGTTTTTTTTTGGTTTTTATAAACATCAAAGTTTTTTTGGGTTTTATCTTGTTGAATATTTTATAGAGAAGATGAAGAGATAGAGATGAAATGGTGGTTTGTGAGGTTTAAACAAAGGCCGGCTTAGAGATATCAATAAAAATTAATAAAACCACACACTGATTTTACTTTTGGAGTGTTAAATAATATTTTTATTGTGTTTGGCAGTCAAATTCTATCATTTCTTTAACCTGATTAATGATGAAGTTCGAGGTTGTGTTTATCAAAACACAATGTGTGTGATAAAAAAGCGTTTCTTTTTTTTTTTTTTGCCCCCCTGCAGGTGCCTTCATTAATTAACAACCCCATAAAACTAATTTCAATTATTAATCAAATTCATTAAGAAATTGAAGTGCTCAGCTTTCAAGAGTGTAAAAATTAATAAGCCAACTTGGATGTGCAGATAGGTAGGGTCACTTCTCTCTCTCTCTCTCTCTCTCTCTCTCTCTCTCTCTTATATATATATATATATATATGTTTTGTTTTGTTTCTCAAGAATGAAGGCTCAAAAAGTTGCCTTTTAGCAAGCCATCTATGCGGCCCCCAGTATATTTATCGTCTATGATTTTGCTCTTCCCACTTAGGGATGGCAACGGGCGGGGCAGGCAGGGCTGGAGAATGCTTTCCCGTCCCATCTCCACGTCAAAAATCACATCCTCGTCCCCATTCTTGCTTAAATAGAAGCGGGGCCGGGGACAGAAATTTCCCGTCGGAGGGACTTTTTCCGTACCCGCCCCATTCCCCATTTATTATAAAAATATATTAAAAAAATATAATAAAGTTTATATGCATCATAAATTTAGTTCAAAATCAAAGATTTCCTAAACAAACCAAATTCTAAACATATGCAAATGAAATCTTAACTATTAAAGATCTCATCAAAATATAAATATATGAAAACTAAATATTTATAAAACATTTTAAGATAAAAAAATCTTTAAACCATAAAAAATAAACATAAAATTCTCCTAATTTATCTATTACTCATAGTTTCAATCCTCATTTTCATGAATACATACACTTTTAAAAATGATTTTTATTGTATATTATATATTTATAAACATATGAAATCTCACACATATATAGTGGAAAGGGGACGGGCCGGAGGTAGGGAGGGGGCAGGGCGATGAGTGCTTTCCCAGTCCCCACTCCGCTAATCTTCGGAGATAAAAAATCATCCCCATCCCCAAATTTTGCTCCCCATCCCCTCTCCGTTAGGGGCGGATCCCTGTGGGGCCGCGTCCCTGCGGATATTATTTCCATCCCTATTCCCACTACTCGTACATGCTTTATATTTCTTTAATATCAAATTTTTTAATTACGTTATATGGGAGATTTATGCCACGTGTCTCTAAAATTTGCACTTGTGTAGTCCCCAAAATTTTGCATTTGTGGCACCTGCGTTTCCATTTTGAAAATTTTGGCATCCAAGATCAAATTTCGAACATCTTTAGTATATGGCTCCCCATTTTGTGCAACTAAAGCCCTCGTCATAGTCGGCCAAATAAAAATTACTTGTAGCATCCACTCCCTCGGATGCTTGTGAAGTGTCATCTACAACATTCTTTCTCCGATTTCCATGTTTTAGTCGAAGCGTCTAGTTGATTTTTTTGTTATGAAATTTATAATTCGGAACAATTAATTCAAATTATTCTAGTATGAATTTGATATCAGTTAGTCCTTCTCTTAACTGATATACAAAAAATTATGATGGTACGGATAGCCTTTTATTTATTAAAATTTTTTTTTATGGAGTTTGACATACAACAATGACTAGTTCACTATCCCATTTCACATAGCTTTTATTTATGCTTTTACACTTAGAAGAACAACAGTTACGTGGCGACTCACCTTACATGATTGCTACTTAATATTTAAATATATTTAAACTTAAACTTACTCTTATGTTTTATAAAAATTCCGAATTTTTTTTCTTTTAAACTCGAATTTAAAATCTAACTTAATCTCACACTTTTATATATATATATATATATATTTAATTAAGTATTGAGTTCTCAAACTATCTTAACACATTTTACAAACCATACTAACTACCGCAGTAGAAATCGCAGTTTCCAGCACTAAGTATTAGTACCATCATATTATTATAGCATAACATGAATACATTTTATAAAATGCGTGGCGGTATCTGACCCAAATTTCACAGTTCGCCATGCCATTTCTCCATAGTCCTCATCAAGTATTACCGGTAGGTTGTTTACCTACAGTAAGAACATACGTCATGAGCTTTCGCTTAGCAAGTACAACTTCCTAACCTCCAAAATGATCTTAGCAAAAGAATGCATGAATCAATTATGCTTTCTTATGTTAACTTAGTTTTGGACCCCTTACTTAACTTGGGTATATATACCGTGGTACGCAGCCATGAAGCGGTTGGGGCGATCAGCCCATTCCAACTCAAACCATGGATCAAACCCGCTCTTGTAGCAAGTCGGTACAACACAAGAAAATTTGTTTGATTTAATACATGAAAGTTGTTCTTGATTTGATCGTATTTGAAGTCTTGAATCTTTGTTTCTCACTTGAAAACTTGATATTGTTCTTATCATGTGATTGATTATTAGTGAGCATACTTTCATGATACCACAATAATAATAATCAAAACATTAAGCATGTATATATCATATAAATCAATACATGATTTTTGGAAAACATGTAAAACAGTAAAAATACTTTTGCTCATGCTGTAGGTGGGGTTGTACTTACAAGTTGTCCTACACTCTTGATCTAGCGTTCCAAAAAGACAAGGCAACAGATTATATACATGTTTTCAGACAGAGTGTAAGAATCGTTATGCATTACTTCTTAGCAATCCATAAGTTATAATATATGTTATAACATATTAGTTAAAAAATTAATCGGTCTCTAAACCGATTAATAATCTTCTTAACTACTATTAACTCAAGTCATAGAATTGTTACCATATTCTTAAGTAACTTTTGGTATAAAAAGAGGGTCGAATAAGTTGCCCTTAATTTAAAACTTAACTTGAGTTTTAATAACTTCGGCCTATATATTTTTGCTCTAGGTCGAAAACCATCGGCTTGATTTATTTTTATAACAGTTCTTCATATTTTATTTCCTTTGCCCAAAAATGTCTTGTTTACTTAGAAAATATCCCAACTTCATAAATTAAGTATTTCTTAATACAATACTTGAAATTGTATTTTATAATACATAGTATGTATTTTTGGTTTAAAAATCACTTGTGAAATTCTAATGAATTTAAACCTCTTTGAAAATATTTTCGTAAAACCATAGACCCTTTTCAGAGGGTTCATAAAATCTTAAAAACAGATTTCAAGACATCCTTTTATTTTGATCAAATGTATGTGTGCAAGAATTTCTTCTTTCATGCATTGTTTTGAAAATTTAGTTCTATTTTTTAATTGGTTTATAATTTGAAAAAGTTTTCTTCATGGAAGTTATAGATTTTGCCGACATCTACAACTTTCTTTTTTTTTTCCTAAAACTTAAATCTATCTCTAACTTACCCGTTTTTCCATTTGAAAGATTCTGGCCGTGTACAGTACCTGGATCGACCAGTTTTGAAAACCTGACAAAAACAGAGGCCTTTGAAGCCTTTTTTTTTTTTTTTTTTTCAAAACCTGTGTATGCTGCCCCCCGAAGATTTTCTGTGTTATACAACTTTACAGTTATAACTTTGTTCAAATTCGGTCTTTAAAGGGTTCAAAATTGAGTTATCAGAAAACAGTCCAAATTATTCCGAAAACTGGCAGTTTATTTTTTGTTAGTTCTATTTTAAAAACCCGTACACACTACCTCGAATAGTCAAAGCCGTGAGCCTTAATCATCATACAGCGTGTCTGGTTCATTCTTAAAATTTAACTATTCACTTGTCTATTTACTTGAAAAACACAATATTGATAACTCACTAATTTACCAAGTTGTGTTTTTATGTTAATCTCTTAGCCAACATGCATATAATCACCATACTTGAACATATTAGAGCATAATCATATGCACATAATCTCCAAAACTCATCTTAAAGCATAAAATCAAACCTAAGCTTAGAGCTAGCAAATCAAGTTAATCAAAGCATAAATCAAGCATTAGAGGCTATAAAATAGGAAAATAAGAGAACATGATCTTATGGTCTTACATCCCATAACTTAAAATACACTTAAATTCCACAAATCAAAACTAATTAAAGCTTTAATTAAAGGATCAAGAAATATACCTTTAAACCTTGAAATAGGTGGGTTCTATGCCTTGGATGAGAAAAATCCTTGCCCTCCTTTTCCAACAAAAAAAAAAAAAAAAAAAAAAACGGGCCACCAAGACCCTTCTTCTTCTATCTATTTACTTATTTTTTTTTTTTTTTCTAAAGAGCTAGAAAGGAAAAGAAGAGAAGATAGCAAAATGACTAAATTCTCCACTACTTACATCTATTTATAGGTGAAATTTCCTAATTTTCCCACAATTAATTTTTTTTTCTTCAACTCTCCTTGGTTTACATAATTAGCCTTAAAACACCATTTTTTTTTGACTTTCTTGTCCCTCAAATGGCCGGCCATGTGGAGTCTTGGAGCCAAAAAAATCCTTTCATGCTTATCTCTTTAATTCTTTCCATAAAAACAATGAATCCAAAAACTTATGTAATTATCTTCAATTACTTAGCATCCACTACTACAAAATGTGGATTCTACGACGGAGTTTCCACGACCGTTTTTTAAAAAACCGTCGTGGAAAATACGGCAAAAACACGGAGCGGAACATGGTTTCCGAAAACCGTCGTGGAAGCCGAAGCTTCCACGACAGTTACATAAAACCGTCGTGGAAGGCCATGCTTCCACGACGGTTTTCTATAACCGTCGTGGAAGCTAGAGATACCATGACGGTTAAAAAACCGTCGTGGTATCTCAACTAAAATTTTGAAAAAAAAAATTTAATTTAAAAAAAAAAAACCGTCGTGGAATTTTTTAAAAAAATTTAAAAAATTAGCTACCACGATGTTTTACCGTCGTGGAAGCATGAATCTTTCATGATGGTTTTTTAGAAACCGTCGTGGTAGGTATGAAGGAGGGAATTTTTCCAAAAAAAAAAATTTTGAATTTTTTGATCTACCATGACGGTTTCCAAAAACCGTTGTGATAGGTATGAAGGCAGGAATTTTGAAAATTTTTGAAATTGTTCAACTTTTTGAAGCGTATACTAAAACCTAAAAAATACCCTCTTTCCCACCCCATTACATTCCGAGCATTTTTCACTCTCTAATACAAACTCTAACTCCAAACCCAAAGCCACCCATATCCTCCCTCCATTTATCTCTCTCCGCTCCCTCTCTACATTCTCGCCACCATTCCTCTCTCTCTCTCTAACTCCGAGCCTTTTTCCCTCTCTCTCTAGCCGCCATTCCTCCCTCTCTCTCTAACTCCGAGCCTTTTTCCCTCTCCCTCTCGCCGCCATTCCTCCGTCCCCTACATTTTCTACCACTCCGCCCATACCCACACTCGACAATCCGGTAAGTTGAAATGTATCTTGCTTGGGTAAGGCACGGATTTGGGAATTTTCTGTCCAAAATGTTGATTTTGTTGATTGTGGTTGTTGATTGTGAAATTTCCGTCCAAAATGTCAAAAATCCACAATGTTCCTTCCAAAATGTTGATTTGGTTGATTGTTGATTTGGGAATTTTTCGTAGAAAAATATCCAAAATCCATCCTTTCGGTGATTGTTGATTGTCGTTGTGATTTAGATTGCTCTAAAATTGATTGGGTAAGGCACGGATTTGGGAATTTTCCAGAAAAAATGTTGATTTTGTGAGTTAAATTTTTTGGATTTGCCACCCGTGGGAAATGAAATGAATTCGCAAAAAAAAAAAAAAAATTTCGGCGGACCCTATCACGACGGTTTTTTGCATAGAACCGTCGTGGTATGTTCTTAAATGTCCACATTTAGGCTCTATTTTTTGCCTATTCCACGACGGATAAAAAACCGTCGTGGAATCTGAAAAGATTCCAAGACCATGGATTCCAGACGGTTTTTTAACCGTCGTGGAAATGTTATCACGACGGTTAAAAACCGTCGTGGTATCCACATTCTGTACTAGTGCTTTAAGTAATGTCATGTTTGGCCTTACCTCCCAATATGCAGTCTTTTTTCTTATTAATCCAAATAGTACAAATACTATTTCAACTATTAACAGTCTGATGATGTTGAACTGTAGTCCAGAATTTATCTGCATATAACTGGACTGCGTACAGGTTTTTCTTAGGACTTGAAATTACCAAATTTTTATTGCTACAAATATTATTCTGGATTATTCTAGAATGTTCCTAATCCTTATTTTTAATTATGTATCCGTAATGATGATCGGTCACAGAATAATTTCAATATTGCTTTATAAATTGCAGTACCCGCCTTAACCATGTTATAAGCTTTCATGGTCATTCATTGATCAGAACAACACCATAAATCATGATTTTACCTTTTTCACCATAAGGCCTCTTACCTGATTTGATGAACCGTCATTGAGTCTTATAGCACTATAAGAACTCAAACATATTCTGATAATAAGATTACGAATTTCACATTGATATACACGGTACAAACTTAAATCTCCTTTATATCTAAGGAAATCATAAGTCCGTTAAAAAGTTTGGTTATTACAAGTTAAAACTATGTGACTCATTTTCAGTTAGAGTGCAGAATCATAGTTTTGAGCTTAAGTTTTCTAAGGAGTAATAAAAATTTTTAAATGTTTATAAATCTTATTGAAATATGAGCACAAATTTCAAATAAATCTTATAAGAGTTTTCTTGAAAAACCATATTTTATGGCTTTTAAAACGAAAGGTTATCCAAATATTTTAAAAAACAGCTTTCACCTAACAGAAAACCATGTCAAACAAATCTCAAATTTTCATTTTCATAAGAAACATAGATTGATCTAAACTTTTTACCATAATTTCAAAGTTCATAAGGTGCATGTATCACTTTTCACAATTTGGGGCATATCAAGACTATTACTATAATTTGGGGGAACTAAAAAACTTTAGTCATTGGTGCTCTTGTAAAAATTTAAGCTTCAGAAATTTGTTTGTCAGTTTTCATAGTTTAAGGCCATTTTTATAATTAAAGGTCTTCTTTCTCTATCGATTGTGTTAAAAACTTACAATTATCATAAGACTATAATAACCATAACCTCAAAGTATCTAATATAACTTTACAAGTAAAAATCTATAAGTGAGGAGGCTAAACTACTAACATAAGACTTGATCATTCCCAAATTATAAATTTTAGACCGAAAATATAATTTAGGAACTTTGCCAATGAGACACTAGCATTCGAGCTACAAATTATAAAGGAAATTAAAACAAAAGAGAGAGAGAGAGAGAGAAAAAAAAGATGTAATTATAACGAACCCAAATGAAAAAATTAAAAGACAAAAAATGAATATAGGTAAAATAATTATTCCTATACAATTAGAAACACATCATAAATTAGTCTCACTCAATTATCAATGGTTATTATCAGAATTTCTAAATGAGTAATAATGATAATTACTAATGGTAATTGTTATCATTAGTAGTAACGGATTTTGAGTTGAAAACTCTAAGATATTTTCGACAATTTTATTATGTGTGATCCACTAAATTTAATGTGTCAGTGTTATAAAAGAAAATATTGAAAAGTGCAATTACTGAAATTAAAAAAAAAAAAAAAAAGGAAATTGATGTTGAGTTTCTGCTGAGGATATCTTTGATAATATACATTGGACGGGACCTATAAATTCTAATGTGCTAATACTAGAAACGAAAGTATTGAAAAATGATTTTACATTTAAAATAAAAATTTTGAGAAGTGTTAATGCTGAAATTACCCAATTATTTATGAAAGTAGTTTGCATGCATATCATGCACAACCATGACGTTACATATAAATTTTTAGCAGTCGATAACAAAACCATATCCTCACATTACAGTATCTTAGAACACTTATATATACACACAAATACATGTATATATATATATATAAATGCGTATGTTACGTATGCATATGGATTCTTAGAATTACCAAAATTATTATATTAAAGAGGATGTCAATTAACCGTAGGAGGTCCTATTGTAGATCATACAATCTCCATTTCCACACACGTGCACACTACATGATCTTGGTATTATTTTCCACATATGTTATAAATATAGATATATATATATATATATGTATATTAAGTATGGACAGGAAATTAATCTCTTTAGTCTGAAGTTTTTAATTGATTTGTTCTTTAATTTGTCTAAATATTTGAATCCTCCCAAAATGGTACTAAATATTTGGGGGAAAGAGATTGTTGGAATATTTATTTCTCAGAAAATCATAAAATCTCCATCCGCCGGTCAGACAATGAAATGCAGAGCTAAAAATATGTAAGTTCTTAATTAGGAGAGTATCTAAAGATAATATCACAATAATTTTTAATTACTCATTAATGCAGACTGGAAATATTAAAAAAGGATAAGTGATTTTATTTTTTGAACAAACGTGATTCAGATTTTACGGAAAATGCATAAATAATTTAAGACAAATAAGGTTATCTAAGATATAATTTAGCGGAGTTTTAGTGGGTAATCTCAATAATTAGGTGTTGAGAAACTAAATCAAACAACGTTATAAACTGGGGAGTTGACTTTTCTTAACTGTATGAAAGCTAAAGGAAGCTGCCTTAATTATTTTAAAGAGCATCAATATAAACAGAAGTACCTTAAGGACTCAAAAGGAGTCCCTCACATAAGAAGAAAATAATTAATTCAATTTTAATTTGAATATGGTATGCATAAAAGCTTAAAAAAAAAATTTCTGATTTTTTTTTAATGCAAATAATTTGAAAATTGTGCTAAATTCTACACATGTGAAAAGGATCCGCTGTTTTTTTTTTTTCCTTGATTATTTTTTTGTTGGAAAAAAAAGAATCTGATGTTTAATGTTTATATATACTTGTACGTTTTGATATAAGATTTACTGACGTGGTTTTAATATAGCTATATATGAGCATGACATGACCTTTTATCGACTTATAACTTCTGTCTTTCATTATTTTGTCTTTTTTCTTTTGGTGACTGATGAACATAAACAAAGGTCAGAAAACTAATTTGATATTCAAGCCAAAAGGAAAAAAACAAAAAAAAAACAAAAAAAAAAAGGATAATAGCTTGTGTGGTGATCAGTTGAATTTTTGGTGAAATACCTGAATTCGGTTTAGTGGTTGCTTATTGCATTTTATATATGAACTTTAGTTACTGTGAATATGAACTTCAGTTATTAGAAATGTAAATTTATACAGAAAGAAATATAAAATGAGGGGAATTTATATTCACTTTAATTACATTTTCTTTTACATAAATAATTCACATTTTTAATAACTGAAGTTTACATTACTGGATACTGTAAGAAATTTTGTGTGTGTATATATGTATATTCGGTTTTTAGTGTGGTTTCCAGAAAAGTTGGTCCTTTTCTGATGTATTGAAAGTACTTTTAATTCCTATTATTATAAATTTAGCACCTCAACATATATATATATATATATATATATTATATTATATAGTATAGATACTTTGTTTCCTCTGCTAGACTAAAATATCATATCCTTAATGTCTTCTTCATTTAGTGGCTAGCCAGCTACTGTTATATGCACTTAGCTAGGTAGTGGTCGGTTCATAATTAGTTATCATGTACAGAAACGTTTCTTGATCGATTAAAAACCAAAGAAATTAAACAGTGATAATTAACAAACTCATTTTTTTTTTCCTGTTCTTTGAATGGAAAAGTTGCAAATTCATAATATAACCAGTACAGTTAACAGACAACATTCACGACTTCATTTTTTCTTCTTGCCCGTTTGGTTTAGGATATATATATATATACATATACTTTATATACAAATATAAAATTATATTTTTTCACAGCATATATATAGGTATGACAAACAGATTAAACCTACAGTACAGATGACTCAAAACTCACTAGAGCTACTTCAATAGGATATAAGCCTTCGCAACCCTAAATCTCTTTAGGTAGATGAAAGAAGAAATAAACGAAAAAAAAAAAAAAAAAGTGAGTGGATTTATGAGCATAGTAAAAATCACCGTTTTCTGCTTTCCGAGTCACATTGAGCAAATGATAGTAGCACATAGATAAAATTGACCGTATGTTTGCGTTACTGAGGGAATTAAAATAGTGTGTTATGGTTTAAGAAAGAATTTTTACTTGATTATTTTGCTAAAGAACGTACACTGCATATTAATTAAAATTTTTCCACACAAAAATATGGTAGCGCCTAAGATCCTTGTATATTTCAAATAAAAAAATACAATAGGGTAGATTGTCATTTAGTCCGATCCCTTAACTAAATACAAAGTTATTTTTGATTCGTAATCTTTTTTTCTTGTTTGAAAGCTCTCTACACTTTTAAATAAGGTGAAATTTGATCCTTTTGGCTAACTTTCGAACAGAACATGTGACTGATCATATGTAGGTGTCATGATGTTCACATTACTATTAGATCTTAATTAATTAAACGAAAGTTAACAGAAATGACAATTTGAATTCTTTTTAAGAGTTTAAAGAAATTTTAATCAAGAAAAAAAATTAAGGATATCACAATGCAACTTTGCACACAGTTTGAAGCCCAAATGAAGAATTGATATAGGAATCAAGTACCAGTATTCTTCTTCTAATGGTAGGAGTACGATAGATTGGAATACTCTTACTAGCCTAGTTGGTAACCAAACTTTCAACTTTAAATTTCAGGTTCCAAGTTTAAATCCATGTGTACAAAACCAAGAAGATATAGATCATGAAATTGGGCATTGATTGGCATGAAATAATGTGGCCTTAGCATGACAATGTCATGTAATTAATTGGTACGTGATCAACAATTTTCTGCATGCATGTAGTATTAATATTTATGTGTATATATATATATTAATTAATTTATGTATATTCTACTAATCTGAGGGCCGTGAGTTTGAAGAAGTATCTAGAATTTCGTTGTAATTGAGGTGGAGTAAAATTATATCTAACAAGCAATGTAAAGATCCAGCTAAGGATTCCATTAAGGTAATAGATATATACTCTTTTTTTTTTTGTTTTTTTTTTGTCTCTCTCTCTGTCTCTCCAACAACAAATATATACGAACTTTCAGATATTCGGTGGCTGGAAGAAAGCTGAAGAGTCAAGTTCGTGGAGTATAAAAAAAGGTGATTATATAAACAAAATAACCTTATAAAATAGTAGCATCCTCGTGATTAATACATATCACTTTAAGGAAGCACAAAACGCACAAATTAGTCGTCACACGGATATATATATATATATATATTTATATTTATATATATATAGAGGAAAGATCTTGTATATCGTATCAGATACCATCCAACATTGATAATTTTATGTTTAGATACTTGTAATAAATAATTGATTTATATGTAATTTCTTATTTATAATCTTGTAACATAATAACTTCTCATTTAAAACCTTACAATAACTTTTTATTTAGGACTTTATCATATGATATAAACTAAAAACTGTTATGTTAAAATCACCTGATTGGCACAATGTATCACAAAAAAAATTACAAGTGCCATATAAAAATGGTGCTGATAGCAGCCCCTATTTCTTATAAAGAGATCATATGAAGAGATTATATATCCTATGATGACTATGTAGATAAGTGAAGCTTTTTTATTCGTTTCTTTTTCCCCATTGCACGAGTGGGTTTTATTTTTTGTGGCGTGTGAAAGTGGTAGGCTTCTGATCTCTCTTTCTTTCTTTCTTTCTATCTCACACAAACACATAATATTGTGGGCGAACTTGGAAGGTAGTCCAAAGTAGGGTCCCTTCTCTACCATAAAGAGCTCAAGCTAGCCAAAACTTAATTAGTTAATAAGTTCCTAATCTCTAAATTAAGTAGTACTACTCTTATATGTGTGTATATATACTAGTTTCTATTAAATTAAGTGTCTAGCGATATATCAAGTTATGCGCCACCATGGATATATATCAAACCCCACCACCTTCTCTTCACCACTTAATTAATTCCTTCCTCAATTAAGAAGAAGAAAAAAAAAAAAGGAAATTAGGAAAAGAGCATAATGGGAACTACTAAAATACATTATATATGTTTGTGCTAATTTATAATGAGCTAGTGCTACGCATTATTTTAGAATTGGCTACATGCCTAAAGACAACATGTCTTCTCAAAAATTGAAGTAATTGATGATATGAGATCTTTTAGTTTCGCATATGATCAATCTTAAATTTTGTCCTCTCTTATAGCTGTTCAAGTGCATAAGCAATATCGATAATCCCATTATTTCATGCTTTCTTTCTTCAAATTATGACCATTAATCATTAGATTTTTAAAGTGAAATCTCAGCAACCATTAGTACTGTCTTATTGAGTATATTTTATATATATAGGTACAATATTAATTAGTAAATCAGGAACCCCCTTACTACCACACTTTCTTTTATGCAATTGGGAATTTTAAAAATGATTCAATTTGTATTCATGTTGCATAAACATGATCGTACCTAGATTAATGAAGAAATTAAATTTTACTAAAGTGCTAAAGTTTTCCTATGTATGGACCCTATTTATGAAATTTAAAAAGATATTGCTTCTATATATGTAGTATAGCCTAAAGAATTTTTTTTTTTTTTTTTTTTGGTGAATGTATAGCCTAAAGCATTTGTTCCAAGAGGTATAATGCAATTACCAACACAACCCATGTGGCGTCAAAATTTTCATTTCTCAAAATTGGTTGTATTTTTTCTTTCTCTTTTTTTTTTTAAATAGAAAAATTAGTTGTATTTTCTCAGGCCAACGATAAATATAGCATATATATTGTGTTCTTAATATTCATCATTCCAAGTTTGTAATTAGTAGCCCGCATGTATTGTTTTGATCACAATATTGTGCCTTAATTTAATCCACCGAGACCATTATAGGAAATGACAGCCACCTCATCAAAAACAACTAATAAGAACTAGATCGAGAAGCTGATTAGTACTAGATTACATGTTGGGAAAAATGTCATAATAATTAGCTTTAAAAAATTGTAATACTTACTTTTATATGAGTCATTTCCATTGACTAAATTTCGAAAAATATTGATGTAAACCCAAAAAAAAAAAAGGTGATGATGTGAAGTTTAGGCTTGCTAGTTAGCTGATAATTATTAGAATGTAATTAAACCAAGCAAATTAAATACTAATTAATATCTTGTTTGACTGATACAAGAGAGAAGATCTAAGCAAAATCTCGCCAACCAATCGATCAATCTCTTTAGGCTGCAAGATTTGCCTGGAAAGGGTCTTGATAACCTTGAGATCTCATTTGGATGTCTTTTGGCAAATATTCTTATTAGACCTTCCAGATTAATAAAAGAACAAGATTAATTAATGCTGCAAATCTAAGCATGACGTATAGGTTGATGTTATATTTAGAATATTTGTTAGTGTAGTAGGTCAACATTTTCTATCCGGTTTTTTTTTTTTTTTTTTTTTTTTTAATTACATTGGTGCTTCATGAAATTGCACTGTTACAATTTACATTCTAAATTTTTAATTTTATCAATTTACTCCCTAAATTTGTAAATTTATAATTTTATAGTGTTTTACCTCTGGATTACAAATTTGAAACAATTTACCCCCATCTATTACAATATTTATTACGGAAATTGATCACATTTTACTGCACATTGGCGATTAATTAATGACATAAAAATCTTTTTTTAATCAATGTTAACCAAAGTTTATATATAAAACTAAGTTAATCCAAAATTTTCTATTTTGATCAGACTTAAATAAAAATCTTAACATCATTAATTTTTGACAAAATAGATAAAAGGACCATCAATACCATTAATTAATGACCTATGTGCAAGTCAAATATCAACTCTCGTGAATCAAAATTCAAAATTAAATACTAAAAACAAAAGATATAATCCTAACAAATAGTTTTACAAATTTAAATCCAAAATTCTAATTTTAATTCTTCAACAATAATGGTAGGGATTCTGAGTGAAGTTTTTGTTTCAAGTAATAAGATGATAATTATTTGTTTATCTAATATGATAGTATTAGAGAAGGAGGTCCTGAGTTTAAACTCATGTAATTTCACTTTTAACCCTTTTGTTATCATCACATGTTGAATCTTTAATATGTTTCGGGTTTCTTATTTGTATTAAGACTTTCAAATTAACATTTTTCTACCAATTTGCATATTGTCTACCGTGCATGCGTGTTTTGGGGGAGGGGGGTTTTGAAATATAAAACTATTATCTGCCCATCTCCTGAAAGTCTTCTATGTATTAAGACTTTCAAATTAATATTTTTCTGCACGTTTGCTCATTGTCTAGTGTGCATATGTTGGGGGGGGGGGGGGGGGGGGGGGGGGAGGGGGGGTTGAAATATGAAAGTATTATCGGCTCACCTCTTGACAGTTTAATTAAGCTTTAGAGATAGAATGGTAAGAAAATACAACTTTTTATAATTAGATTTATCAATTGAAAGATGGTAATTCACTTGCTATATGTAATTTCATAAATATGATTGAGGATCTATAATAACATCCATGATTTATCTTTGTTAATTTGGTAACATTTTCATTTTATGTTTTCAGTTTTCTAAATAATCAACAAAAGAGTGAAGATCTTCTCAAACATTGCTATTTACTCAAGAGACTTTCCACCATTCTTTTTACTTGTAAAAATGAAGGAAAAAAAAAAAAAAAAAAAGTTTTTGTTACCAAGCAAATCTATTTTCTTCAATAAATTCATTTGTTTCCCTTTGGGGTTGAGGCATGATATGGATCCATTTGCAATTTGATATCAATATAGCTAGGTATAGAAATGGGATTTTCAGCTTCTAGTGCTCTCTCCTTCTTTCAAATAATTATTAAGATTCAACTCTTTGATATGTACCTCCATTTAGTACGTTGTTGGCTATGGTCTAGCTAAGAACTGCTAGTTGGCATCCACCTTAGAAGAAGAAATATTTGACCACTTGTGGAGGAAGAAAAATAAAAATAAAAAGACAAAAATAAAAAGAGGTGTCACATATTATTATTATTATTATTATTATTATTATTAATGATATAAAATTTATGACTCTCTTAATTATAAAAAAAAATTATATATTTACAAAATTTAAATATGAAATTTCTATTCATATATCTCTCATCTCATCCACTAAACTAGTCCTAACAGAATTCATAATATAAATATAGACATATATATATATATATGTATTTATACACACGACACATCTTTGAGTGCCAATGTAATGATATTTCTGCATGCACATTCTACAAAATAATTAAGCTGTATGTATATATATATATATATATATATATGTATGTATAGCATGAATATGACTTGCATTAGCAAATGTAACCTATAAAATCAAAGTCTTCTCTAAGCTTTGCAGTCGACATAATTGTCTTCTTGTCTGTGTGAATAATCTGGTTTTTCCTTGATGATCATGGAATTTTTTATCAAGAATATAATGTGGCAGCTGAGTGAATGCTGACGTCAAAAATCAACCAGAACAGCTTCCATTTGACTTTTGAAACACTTTTGACTTTGATGCCTTTGGTTTCAACGTTACGTACACCCAAATTCGATATGTGTATATTGTACCTATTATTTAAGTCGGTACAAAATAGTTTCGTGCGCACTTTCTATTTATGAATGCCCTGGTTGTGAATTGCTTTTCATCTTAATAAGGCTAAATATGCAGTCCAACAAAAAAAAAAAAACATAAACGGTTGACTTTTTTATTTGTGGTCAACAGTCGTATGCCATTGATGAGACAAGATACGAAAAAAAGAAAGAACGAGAGAACGAGGTTATAATGATTAATGATCTAGAAAAATACTGAGAAGATTATGACC
Source organism: Ficus erecta (assembly GCA_008635985.1). Taxonomy (NCBI): domain Eukaryota; kingdom Viridiplantae; phylum Streptophyta; class Magnoliopsida; order Rosales; family Moraceae; genus Ficus; species Ficus erecta. Next base: position 179,500 of record BKCH01001900.1, on the reverse strand, counting down.
TTACATATATGTATATACGTACATTAGGGCATTTACTTTTTTATTAATAAAAAAAATTCCCTTGCTGGGTATGAAGGAGCACTATATATATGTTTTATTTTCTTGAGTGAAATGCTGACACACTTAATGTACAAATGAATTAATAAGGGCACGTTTGCTATGTTGTTATTATGCAATCGACAAATATATAGGTTGGAGGAATTCGTAAATCATGTTCTATTAATTAGTACTGAGGCTATATTTTAAAATCTGTTGTTCAACAATTAAATTTGAGAAGCAGGCAGGGAATTATTTATTTATTTTTTTAACGCATGAACATATGTCCTTTTTATATATATGGAACTATTTTTAATATCCAAACGTTTATGAAAATTATTTAATAAAAACTTTATTGAAATAGTTCAGTAACTATTAGATATCAACAAATATTATTTTTAAAAAAGCTGATTTTTCCTCTTAAGATGTAGTTGAGTTTTAACTTATACTTTTTTTAAATAATTTGTTTCTCTTGCGATGTAGTTGAGATTACGAAGTTAATATATATATATATATATATATTTCATAATCTTGGTGTAAAGAAATTATGAATGCTTATCTATAAGAAATAAAAACCAAAACTGTAAATTTAGATATAATTATATTTTATGAAAAAATTAGATAAACAAACAGTTTTAAAACATTTACTTAAATATATGGTCAAAAAAATTTATTTAGAAAAATAACCATTAATTAGTGGTTGATCAAAGTCAATTAGTGATTAACTATAGTGAACCAGTAAAAAATAAATATTTATGTCTATCAATCACTGATTAACCATAATTTATTGATCATATTTTTAAAAAATGGCTATTTTACTAGTTTTAAAAAAATTTGGTCATTTATTAAAAAAATTCTTAAAAAGATAATTTATCGAAATGTCCCTATCTTTATTACATGAAAATAAAGCATGTCTATTATAGTCGTTATAAATATTCGTAGCAATTTAATTAGTAGTTTATCAAACATTTAACTTTAGTTTTTGGTATTCACAACAGTTTTTGAGCAAGAAATTTACCAGTAACCTTTGACTATAAAAGTACAGCAGTTAAAAAAAATAAAAAATCATAGGTTTCAACTGCAGAGTAATACGAAACCGAGGGATTTTGGAGAGAATAAAAAGGGGTGGAATCTTGGGGTTGTGTGGTAGAGAGGACGGTAGAAATAAAGGAAGTGGTAGATTGGCCCAACGATTTTTAATATTTACAACCCTTTGAAAAGAAAGAGAAAGAAAAATTTTGATAAATCAAACGGTATCTAAAAAAACTATTTGATCTTAATTATTCATCTTCTTCTTGTTAATATGAGATATCATTATTGTAAAAATAAATTAGATTAAATAGTATCTCTCTTTATCAAACAACATGAAGAAAAATCTTCCTCCATTCCTCATTTAGGTATTTTACTCTTTCTTTCTTTCTAATTTCCGTCCCTCTTGTCAAACATAGTATAATCATTCAATATGCGGGAAAAAATTTTCGCGAGTAGAGAGATCATGACCTGATAAAGCCAAACGAAAAAAGACTTGTCTCAGAATTGCACTAGACAATATTTGTTGCATGGAGTGGTTGGATCACTCAAAAAATATACATTATGATCATGTTACTGCTCAATCAACATGGAAAAATAATGGTGATGTTCCCTGTTCATGTGATGTGAGAGTTCATTTTATGGAAAAAAAAATAATAATAAAAATAAAATAAAATTCCTATCTGGATAAATATATAAAGTAGTAAACACTTTTCATGGGGATTTAATTTCCGGGGAGCAAGAGATTGGGATGACAAGGCAAACAACTTGTTCGTATCTAAACAGGGCTCGCCACAAATGCCTAGTAACAAGTGGCCAAGTGGGTCGGGCACTTCGCCCATCCATATGAGGATTTTTGTTGGTGCCCCTCTTTCTCTCACTTCTATATGTGTATATAGATTGGGCTCTTCTACTAAATAAACCGGACTTATCCATTCGGCCGATACGCATGTGCACACAATTGACTGATCTTCAACACGCAATATATATATTTATATATATATATATATATATGTGTGTGTGTGTGCAATCTTATATCCCACACTTTCATAAAACACCACTTGTAACATTTTGTTAATAATGTGTAAAATCACTCATGTATAATATATGTTGATGCATGTTATTTGCATAATAATATTTATATTAAACATACATTTATATATTTTTTTTAAAAATTTGTAATTGTTGAATGGGTACAGCCGTCAAATAGTAGACTATCTATATACATTTATGTTAGAGAGAGAGAAGGGATTATAGGACTCTCTCTTTTAACACATATTTGAAAGCGGTACTTATTCTGTACCTGACAGAAGACCGCTTAATAAGGTTCAGCCATAGATTTGCAAAGTGGTAAATCTTGTAATGAGATTCATCCTTGAAATTAAGCGGATATAGATAACTTTGCCGGCATGCTTTTGAACTTTGAACTCAAAATAGTGGCGCACAGTCTTCACTCCCATTCACACACACACACGTACATATACATATCTACACACACACATACATACTTATCTCTTTGTATGGCCCAAAAGTTACTCTGGTTTGGTTTCAGTCCATATTGATGCCTAGTGTACTGTCTACTCTCTAGAATCTGTACATCTTTTTTTACCAGATTTAGCCCAAAAATACAGATGGAATAAAAAGTCTCATGAGAGAAGGGAAACGTGTAACATGTACATGTGCCGAGTCCAGAATTAACAATCTTCTTTATTTTTGTCACATTACTAGTTGAGTTTTATTTTTTAATTTTTGGGCACTTTTGATCTCGATTGTCATATTAGAGAATATTTAGTACTTATTCCCCGCCCCTGAGCCAGCTATAAGAATCCTGTGTACGGTAGAGGAGGAGATTAATGAGCCAAAAAAGGTTTAGGGACTAAAATTGTCACAATTTAGGTTATTATACGTAAATGGATAGGAAATTACGAGCTACTCTGTTATAAAGGGGAATAGAATATATAGACTTAAAATTTTGTAACATACAACTGATGTTTATTGATGATCAAATGTACACCAAACACGTTACATATAAGTATTTATTTATTTCAACTTGAAAATCGGGACGTTTTAACTCTGGATCTCAACGTTGAAGCTCAATGTAAAGTTATTATTAGGATAAGCTGAAAACCAATTTAATAACATTAATGCTAAACTTTAGGTTGTGTTTGGCAGGAAGAAAAGTAAGTAAGGAGGGAGTAATAGATAACCTAGGTGAGTAAATCCTTTTCTCTTATGATATTTGATACAAAATCCCCTCTAATAATCTCCCTTTTCAAGATTAAAATTGGAACATTTTGAAGGAATTGAAATCCCTCACCTAATTCGTTTCCTCCTCTTTTCTCTCCAACCAAACAACCATGGGTATCAAAATAATTTCACAACTTATCCTTCCAGTTTTCTCTTCTACCAAACAAGCTCTTAACTTCACATAAAACAATATACATTGACAAATATATATATATATATATATATTTCAAGTTATTAAGAACATGCCAAGATATTTAAAGGCTCAAATGTTGTTCAAAATTGTCGCCCTCAGGAAAAAAAAAAAAATTTGTTCCAAGTTAGTACATTGCCACTAAAGTATGAAATGCTAGGTAGTTTAAAAATATTCTACCATCCAGATTTGATTTCTATACAAGCCTCAAACATATCTGAGATCTCTTAAATCAATTAAACTCCACTTTGCTGTGAGATGTTTACGATTCCACCATGCACAAAACAAGAGTAACGAGACGAATATCAAGCGATAATCGCATTCAGAAATGTGTTTATATTTGCATTATACTGTACAAAATGGCTTGGAGAGTTCTCTAAGAAAAGATAGAATCGAACTGGAGCTATAGTTAGTATTGGTAGGCACCTTGGGCAGCATTGGTGTAGTAGGCTCCTTGTTGAGCACTCAATTCATAGGCGCTTTGCCAAGCCTTCATTTGGTACGGACGTTGTTGAGTATTCATGGTTTGGTAAGAGCCTTGCTTAGCATTCACGTTTTCGTAGGCACCATGTTGAAGATACGTGTTTTGACCAGCAGAATCGATGCAAGCTTGAAGGATACTACGGGCCGCGTTCAGAAGCTCAGAACTATGGATCTTGACAGCACCTTCGAAGCCACCACTTTGGAAATCTTGGAGCTTTAATCTTGCTCCTCCGACCTGAATAACAAACAAGAGAGATCTCAGAATCATGTTGCAACCTCACGTTTTCATACAATCTTAAGGGGAAAAAAAAAAAAAAAAAAAGACCGAAAGCTAAGATACGTAGACATTAGTACAAATACTACAAAGAAGCACCGAACTGTGCAGACAACATTTTTGTTTAAGAAGTCCTAAAAATAGCAATTACGACATGCAAAGCTTGCACCTAGAATCCATGCTCTCCTAGGACGCCGATGGCACTATTTGTAAACCTTGCTAATAAGCTCAAAACATTGAAAAACCACCTCACTGATCTTGGAAATACTACTCCTTAGCTTCCTTCTCCAATGACACCGTTGAAGTCTGTATATCTGAAATGTCATGAAAGACGAGAACTGTTAAAATCATGCCAAGTACAAATCAATTTATATTAATCTGAATAGTAATACTACCTGGGTGCAGCTGATGGAATAGGACATCTCCGTGACTCGTACTCATGGCCAACCTTCAAGAACATGAACAAAAAATTTTATCGATCATGGCAAGCATTATAGGTCACGATAATAGTATTCAGAACAAATATGTGGAATTTTTATCAACACAATCTACTAGAGGGAGGGGGGAAAAAAATAAACATTCAACCGAACGCAAAGAAATTATTCACACTGTTGCAACCAAAAAAAAAAAAGGATTGAGTTTACTAAATTTTGGGGGAAAGAAGCAGCAAGGAATATATATATATATATATCTATATATTTTTTTTTTCATTCATTCATACATAAATATATATATATTGTCGATAAGTTAGGAGTTACGGCAGATTCTGTAGTTAGCGAAAATCTGAATAAAGTTTGAATTCAAAATTTTGAGTTCAAATAGTAAAGATTTTTTTGTTTTTCTGTTTGCTGGTTCCTGGTTTCTAGGGAGGCAGAGATACGTTGCCACTGATTCTCTCCTCTACAGCTATCCTGTACTATGTTATTGTTAAATGAAAATCGAAGAGAATAATTTTCCCTCTCAAATATTTACATGGAATCAGAGCCTAGAGCTCGATCATGAACTACAAGTCTGCCATGGTTGGTGCCACAAAGGGTACTCCTCCCTCGGAGGCAACCAGTGCCATGACTGGCGGTACACATTCATCTGAGGGACCTTCCGATGACTCACAGAACAATTCAGCAGTGTCTCTTACCGAGAGTTCTCTTCAAATTACCATTCATAAGTTGAATGGCAAAAACTATCTCGAGTGGTCACAATCTGTCTGCCTTGTCATTGATGGTAAGGGCAAACTCGGCCACTTGAATGGAGAGGTTAAACTGCCTGCTGCAGACATCCTAAACACAAAAAATGGAGGTCCAAGAATTCTATGGTCATCGCCTGGTTGATCAATTCCACGGAGCCACTCATTGGAAAGCCTTTTATGTTTCTTCCCACTGCCCGCGATGTTTGTGAAGCTGCTCGCGACACCTATTCTGATCTGGAAAATCATTCCCAGTTGTTCGACTTGAATGCCAAGTTGTGGAAGACCCAACAGGTGATCGAGATGTCACGACCTACTACAACGACATGATGATTCTCTGGCAAGAACTTGACCTTTCTGAAGCGGAAGACTGGGAGTGCCCAAACAACAGTGTCTGTTACAAGAAGAAGGTTGAACGGAGTCCTGTCTTTGTGTTTCCTGCAGGATTAAACAAGGATCTTGATGAAGTGAGGGGATGATTATTAAGCAGGCAGCCACTCCCTTCTATCCAAGAGGTGTTTTCGGAAGTGCGTAGAGAAGAGGCTCGAAGGGGTGTTTTGTTGAAACTGGCCGAGACATCAAGACTTGGCCTTGACACCGAGAGTTTTGCTTTGGTGACAAAGAGCTTTGATTCAGACAGTGATGAGAAAAACGGGAAGAAGCCTTGGTGTGATTATTGTAAACGACCTTGGCACACTCGTGAGACGTGTTGGAAGATACATGGAAAACCTGCGAATTGGAAGAAGAAGACAGGGAATACTTGGGCTTTCCAGGCAAGTAACAATGACACCTGGCAGCAACTTTCCTCAGAATCTCTTCCTTTCACTAAGGAGCAAATGGACCACCTGTACAAAATGTTCCAATCTCAATCATCTGTAACTCCTAATCCCTCTTGTTCTTTGGCACAAAAAGGTAATTATCTCACAACCGCTCTTTTCAGTGTCAATCCAAATTGTTCTTGGATTATTGACTCCAGTGCCACCAATCACATGACCGGATCATCACAGTTGTTCTCCTCTTTCAAATCGAGTGCAGGAAACCAAAATAAAAATAGCAGACGGTTCTCTCTCAGCCATCGCTGGGAAAGGGAAGATTGTTGTTTCTCCTCATATTTTTCTCACTGATGTCCTTCATGTTCCTAATCTTTCTTGTAACCTTCTGTCAGTCAGTAAATTATCTCGTGATTTAAATTGTCAAGCGAACTTTCTTCCTTCCCATTGTGAATTCCAGGATTTGACCTCGGGGAAGATGATTGGCAGTGCTAGGCATGTTGGCGGACTCTATATCCTTGAAGATGGATCTGACTTCAGAAGGCAAGACCTGAAGACATGTTTTAATTCTATTTATGCTATTAGCAATAGTGACATAATGTTATGGCATTTTAGGTTAGGACATCCAAATTTTCATTATCTGAAATATTTGTTTCCTCAGTTGTCTGTTAATAAAAATCCATCTTCTTTCCAATGTGAAATTTGTGAATTGTCCAAACACCACCGTGCTTCTTTTTAACCACAACCATACAAATCTTCAAAACCTTTTGCAGTAATTCATAGTGATGCTTGGGGGCCCTCTAGGGTGTCAACCTTATCTGAAAAAAGATGGTTTATCACGTTTATAGATGATCATACTCGGGTTTCATGGGTTTTTTTTGCTAAAAGATAAATCTAATGCCAGACATATGTTTCAATCTTTCTACACCATGGTACAAACACAATTTCAGACGAACATCCAATATTTCGAAGTGATAATGGAAAGCAATATTTTAATCACATTTTGGGCAATTTTTTCAATGAAAAAGGTATCGTGCATCAAAGTTCTTGTATTAGTACCCCTCAGCAAAATGGGGTGGCTGAAAGGAAAAATAAACATCTCCTTGAGGTGGCTAGAGCCTTATGTTTTTCAACTAAGGTTCCAAACTACCTATGGGAAAAGGCCATTCTTACAGCCACTTATTTGATAAACCGGATGCCAACTCGAATTTTAAATTCAAAACTCCTTTGACATTTTTCAAAGAGTGTTTTCCAACATCATGACTTTTTGGTGATATTCCTTTAAAAATATTTGGGCCCATTGCCTTTGCTCATATTCATGACATTCACCATGGAAAACTTGAACCCAAAGCAAGAAAATGCATTTTTGTTGGCTATCCTTCAAATCAAAAAGGTTACAAGTGCTTTGATCAAATTTCCAAAAAATTCTTTGTATCCATGGATGTAGAGTTTTTTGAAGGCAAATTTTACCAACCCGATTCTCATCTTCAGGGGGAGAGTCGTGTTGAAGATTCGAATGCAACTAATTTTATTTTAACTATTGATGCCTTTCAAGAAGAAACTGGTTCTGCAGATTTCGAAAATGCAGTCTTTGAAAATATACACAAAGCTGCAAAATCAAATTTGAATTAGAACATGACTAAAACAAATAGTTTAGATGCTGGAAACATTGGAAAACCTTCTCTAATGCCATCATATAGTCCTGATCGCAGCATAACAGAGATGTGTGCAAAAAAAAACAAAGGACTTGTCCTCTCAAGGAAGAACCATGGACAACAAACGGGGAATTCCAACGTGCAGCACTCTCAAGAATCCAACTGGGAGTCAGATCATGTGCCTAGTAAAATTCCAGGTAATTCTGAGTCAAACTTGTCAAATTCATCCAAAAGTCCAAATCTTCCCATTGCTCTTAGGAAAGGTGTCAGGTCATGTACTAAATATCCATTGTCTAATTTCGTGTCATATGCAAAGTTGTCACCATCTCATCTTACCTTTATCTCACAACTCTCTAGTGTAGCTATTCCGAAAACTGTACAGGAGGCTCTAAGTGTTCCTGAGTGAAAGCGGTAAATGAATAGATGAGGGCATTGGAGAAGAATGAGACTTGGGAGTTAGTAGATCTGCCACGTGGAAAAACAAGTGTTGGCTGCAAATGGGTTTTCACAGGAAAGTGCAATTCAGATGGCTCTCTGGAAAGGTACAAGGCTCACTTAGTTGCAAAAGGTTTGACACAAAACTATGGAATTGACTACTCATAAACTCCCTCTAGTGGCGAAATTAAATACTGTAAGAGTTCTCTTGTCTATAGCTATGAATCTTGACTGGCCTATACACCAATTGACATCAAAAATGCTTTCCTAAATAGAAAATTAGCAGAAGAGGTTTATATGGATGCTCCACCTGGCTTCACCGAGAGGTTTGGGTCCAAGGTTTGCAAACTTAAAAATCTTTATATGGACTTAAACAATCTCCCAGGGCTTGGTTTGAATGGTTTGCAACATGGGTAAAAGGTCAAGGTTACATAAAAGGACAAACGGATCACACAATGTTTATGAAGACATCTAATGAAGGGAAGATTGCAATCCTGATAGTCTATGTGGATGACATTATTCTCATAGGAGATGACAAGGATGAGATGAACAGATTGAAGAAATGCACGGCTTTGGAGTTTGATATCAAGGACTTGGGACCACTACGGTACTTTCTTGGAATAGAGGTTGCCCGATCTAGAGAAAGTATTACTGTATCTCAGGGAAAATATATTCTTGATTTGTTGGAAGAAACAGGGATGAGTGGATGTAAACCTGTCGATACACCAATGGAATTCAATTCAAAGCTTGGAGAGGTGAGAGACGGTGTTCCAGTTGAAACAAGTCGATATCAACAACTAGTTGGCAAACTAATCTACCTTTCCCATACGAGACCTGACATTGCTTTTGCTGTTAGTGTGGTAAGCCAGTTTATGCATTCCCCACGTGAGGAACATCTTGGAGCCGTTCACCGAATTCTAAGGTATTTAAAAGGGACTCCAGGGCAAGGATTATTTTTCAAGAAGAGTGAATAAAGGGGAATTGCAGTCTACACTGATGCAGACTGGGCTGGATCGGTCACAGATAGAAGGTCTACCTCTGGTCATTGCATGTTCTTATGGGGAAACCTAGTCACATGGAGAAGCAAAAACAAAGTGTAATGGCTAGTAGTGCTGAAGCCGAGTTTAGATCAATGGCTTTAGGGGCGTGTGAGGCGTTGTGGCTGAGAAGAGTTCTCGAGGATTTGAAGAAACCAATCAATCATCCTATGAAGTTGTCCTGCGACAACAAAGCTGCAATCAGTATTGCACACAACCCGGTTCAACATGATAGGACAAAGCACATTGAGATTGACAGACATTTCATCAAGGAGAAGCTCGAAGAAGGAGTCATCTGCACACCGTTTGTTTCAACAACTCAACAAATTGCAGATATTTTAACCAAGGGGCTCTTAAGACAATCATTTGATTTCTTAGTTAGCAAGTTGGGCATGATAGATATCTATGCACCAACTTGAGGGGAAGTGTCGATAAGTTAGGAGTTAGGACAGATTCTGTAGTTAGGGAAAATCTGAAAAGTTTGAATTCAAATAGTAAAAGATTTTTTGTTTTTCTGTTTGTTGGTTCCTGGTTTCTAGGGAGGCAGAGATACGTTGTTGATGATTCTCTCCTCTATATCCATCCTGTACTATGTTATTGTTAAATGAAAAACGAAGAGAATAATTTTCCCTCTAAAATATTTACATATATAAATAACAGTAACAAGGGAGACCAAGAGAGGGATATCTAACAACAGAAAAACGATCAGAAAGAACATAAAACTGTAAAGAAGAGTAACACCGACAGAGTGGATAAAGTGAACTAATATTCAAATCAAAAGACATGAAACTTCAAAGAAGAATATGATGGAGGTACCTTAAAAGGATCATATCCACTAAAACTACCAGCTAGAACAGAGTTAGGTGCTGGTGGTCCTCCAGGTAAACTTCTGGCAGAACAAAAATCATTTGCAAGGCCAACAGGCGTGTGTTCTGATCCAGCATTTGCATCTCTCAATGTTCTTGTTCGAAGTCTTGTTGCGATTTCTGCCAAAGCATCTTTAGCAACTTCAAAATTTCCAGATATCTATGGACCAAGAGAATAGGAATCACTTAAGATAATTGTACACGAAATATATAAAAAGAAAAATCAGTCTAATAATTTGCTAACACAAAATTCAGTGGAAATGGCTTGTGGCAGAATGGAAACAAATTAAACAATGCAACTGTAACACCTGCCCAAGCTCTTCATCTTCAGCGGCTCTGGGCTTATCATGTTGTGAAAATACACGAATATCTGACCGGGTTCTCCTCCTCATCTCATTGATCACATGGCCTCCTTGTCCAAGGATGCAGCCAACCTTACCCGATGGAACAAGAAGTCTAGTAATGGAACCTTTCTCTGAGAATTCACTTGTTTTGTTCTGAAGTTGAAGTATTGCTTCAATTGTTTGGGATCTTGGATTCGAAAGAGCCTGAGAGAATATCATTACAATAATCCACCACAAGTGTATGTGCAACATTTGAATCCATGGGCACCCATAAACAGTCGAGCAAGAGGTAGTCCAAATGAACCAAAATTGTCCCATAAAAAGAGTAGTAAAAGGTGAGGATTAGTCCAAGATAATCAATTTCAATATATATAATTCTAAGTAGTCGGGAAATGCAGACCTCAAAAGCAGAGGCACGAATCACACGCTCATCCCTTTCTCCTGATGCGTCCTGAACATGAATACTGGCTCCCGACTCCTGTTGTAGTTGTTTAAAATTGAAACCTCCCTTCCCAATCACCCCACCAATTTTCTCAGCTGAGCATAAAATTTTCATAGAAAATTCAGCCGAAGCTTCATCATCACACACAGGAGGAACACTGTTTATACCACCAGGCACATAACCAGAAGGCTGATTTTCAAATGCCCCCATCCATGGAATTGGCGGCATACCATGTGGAGGAGGATTCTGATGTGACCACATAGGATTTCCAGGTGGAAGCATATTAGCCTTGGGAGTTCCAAGAGGATGAAATCCTTGGCCCCCAGAAAGCATCAGAAAACTTGGAGGCCTGTCCTTTCGTGGATTCTGATACAATAAAGTGGACACTTCATATAGCGCCTTCTCTGCCACATCTCGTTTTCCAGATATCTGCATCATTACCTTTCAAAGTCATAATTCGCCAGATGGCCTAGGGGGATGTTTCCTTTTCTTAAGAAACAAAGCATGATCAAATATTACTGCTGTAGTACTAATATTTTTATAAGAAACAAGTTCAAAACTAAAAATCACTGACCAGCATAGAGGGAAAGGTCTTTACAGGGGCAGTTAAAACATAATCATCGAAATGCAAACAGAATCACATAATTTATCCTAAAAAAAATGCATCCACCACCTAAGTGTCCATAGACACATGCGGTGCAGATATATAATAAATACACACATCCAAATATGCAATTGTGCCCAAAAAAAAAACATGCAGTACAAAATTCCAAATATAGAGTGAGGGTGATCTACAAATCCAGTAGTGATACTGGATTCCATCAGAATCAGAAAATCCCATACAGTTTATGTTTGATTCAATCAATGCAAAAGCTAGCAGCCAAAGAAGATAGGGAGGAAAAGATATGGAAAAAAATACATGATGTACGAATATGAGAATTGCAATTTTTCACAAATAAGTAAAAAGGAAATCATAGAGGAACAGATGAAATATTTTGATATGATGCTAATGCTGTTCTGTTATCATATTCTGAACAAGGTGCCACTTCCAATGATCATCACCCCCTGGATCAATTTGAGCAGTGGCAGGCAAAAGTTATCTCACCCACCTCTACGGAGTGTCAACCCTCTTCATTTGCAGCCACCCATCATTAATATCTGCTTGGACCATCATGGTGCACTAGTAATCAGGCTTAGATTTATCGATTCAACAAAAATTCCAGCAATATCATCCTTCCAACATGATGATTTCGTTTCTGACATCACTCCTTTCTGTGGACCCGCTGGCATATCATGTCTTTGATCATAAGGCAGACACCAAGGCCTGCATCCTAGTCTGTTGATCATAAGGCAGAACTCAGGCGACACACTCTTCAATTGTTTGAAATCAGTAGATAATAAACTGATACCAAACCAATAATCTCCATTGCAATAACAACATGCTCAACATAAGTCTTAAGTAACCTCTATTGTCACCAACTACATGCTACTAGCTAGAACAAATCAACAAGATCAAATATGATACAACTTCACTGAATCCAATCTTTTTCGTCTGCAACTCAGCCAATGCAGTCTGGTAATCATTTTAAATATGATTATATTCAACGTGTGGAAATATATTATTGAAATCCTAAGAAATAGCTAGGAACGTTTTCTTCTAACTAAGAGAAATCCTTAGACCCATGGCAGGAAAGCCATCACACACCAACCCCCAGGATTGTATATAATTCATAAAACTCCAGTTAGTACAAGACATAGAGTCTGAAGGAACTTTACAAAATAAGTTTCCTAGAGCATAGAGCACATCATTCAACAAGCATACTTTATTCTTGAGCAACTTAACTGAAGGTTCACAAATAGCCACCTTAATCCTCTTCAACCAGGATAATTTTTCAGTATCATAATTTACAAGAGTGAAGAAACAAAGCTAAGCTATAATCACGACTTAATTTTCATATTGGCAGGATGCCATCTCTTAGTAAAAATGCTTGGAAACCCATTTAAGTACAGCAGGCATGCACTAAAAACTCAAAAACCTCAATTTTTCGTGCAGCCACCAGCTAACAGTGACTAATGTTAAAACTACTTTTTTTCTTTAATTATTGGTAGAAGGTCTCCTTTCTATATAGCCGAACTTCGTAAACTAACAATTCGCTGGTGTACAATGTCTAGGAATAAGACAAAGACTCATCTAACAACATTATTCAAAAATTTGTTATTAATCAAAATGCTATACTACCAGAAAACACAACTCGAATATCCAAAATACAAGACTCATAATATAAAACAAGTTAAAGTGCTCAAACCACTGCTCAAACCAAAGCTCAAACTCAAAGGAAAATAGGGAAAAGAGGACGTACACGTGCCATACCAGTTTTCCATTTGGCAAATTCACCTAATAAGTAAAAGGCATGTGCTGAAAATAAGAAATGAAGCAAAGAAACGAATGAAAAATTACCTGCACCAATTCATCAGTGCCCATAGCACAAGTAGGAAGATGATCTGCAGAAAGAACACGAATGCTTGTGCCTGTCTCACTTCTCAATCTTTGAATAACATCACCACCTTTTCCTAAAATACATCCCACCATGTTATTGGGAACTAGAAGTCTTGCTGTCACAAAATTGTTACCATTGCCAAACGTCACTCCGCCAGAAAGATCTTCCTCTACAATCCTATCATGAACTTTCAAGAGCACATCCTGAGTAGCACAATGCGGCCGCAAGGACTCCTCTCCATCAGCATTTTGTTTCCATGAAACCTTCAGCGCGGAACCGCATATAATAATCACTCTCTCCTCCGATCCAGGAACAGAATCAACAACCGTAATCTTTGTCTGGGTTTCCTCCCTCAGGGCATCAACTATGCTTCCACTCTTTCCTATAACGCCCCCAATTTTTCTAGAAGGGCATGGTATTCGATACTCTCGGTGTCACTAGACTGAGAACTCCTTACAGATTGTTCATGGATTGAACTATTCCAATTTCCTTGCTCATTGCCAGCTTTTCTCTTGAATTGAATGCTAGGACGCTTCTTCAAAAAAAATTTCTTTTGCCCATGATCCATACTAGCCTAAAAACAAGTTATAACAAAGTAGCTAAATTGATCACAAAATAGAAGTTAAAATTTTCCATTTTGACTGAATTTACACCCAAGTATTCAATTTAAACTATACATATGTCAAATTAAGTTATTTATGGTTCATTTCGATGAATAACCTTGTTTAATTTAAGCTGCAAATTCTGTAACTTTCTTCGGGAATCACATTCTAGAGCTGAAAATAGCTGAAAAAAGAATATAATTATGGCCAATAAAACATCCTAATTTCCCAGCCATGAGAAATTCAAGTCCTAATTTTTCACGTAAATGCGAATCTTTTTCAACAAATTGAGAACAATGAAAGTAATTAAAGTACGGATCAGCAGGAAGAAGAGATTTTTAAAGATTGATTAGGGTTTAATTAGGTGAAAAGGAGAAGTTTTACGTACCAGTAATTACGAGAAATTGGAGAGAAAAATCGCTGAGAAAAATCAATCAATGAGATTTTGGTTCGTTCGTCACTTCGTTGCATGATGTTCTTGTGGAGAATGTTACGGGCTTTCATCGGAACAAAGTTGATGGCCTTTTGTGGATTGGGCCTAGTTTAGTTTGGGCAAAGTCCAGCCCATAGCTTTACTTGTATGGTATAAAATTTTAAACATAATAATAACAACATAAGAAATTTATGATCACACCCACTGGGCCACTCCTCTTTTTTCTTCTCTCTCTAATATGAAATTATGCACATAAATTTATTGGCATAAATCCAAAATTTTTTTAAAAATTCAAGAAAATCTAAGGATTTATCAGAAATTTATAATATAACTTATCATTATTTAAAAAACATGCTATAAATTTCAAAGATGCCTATAAACCATAGGAATTTATAGCTAAATAACCTTTTTTTAAGTAGTTTTTAAAAATTAATTAAAAAGTTTGTTTTTCTAAAATGATTAATTAATTTTCGTAAATAGTTAGTCAGTGATTGACTACATAATAGTCAATCAGTGATTGACCAAATTTCATAATCAATCACTAATTGACCATTAGTCAATCATGAATTTTCATAGTCAATCAATAATCGACCAAATCTGAAAAATGACAAACCGTCATGTTTCTAAATTAAAAAAAAAATATTTGGGTCATCTATTAGATTATGTGATTAAAAAAGCTCACCCATTCTAATTTTTCAAAAATATATTTCTTGCTATAATTTTTCATTGAAATATACCCATTTTTTTTTTTGGGCATATTTTAGAATGACAAAATTATAACAATTTTTTTGGTTTTTTTTTTTTTTTTTTTGATTTTTTGTTACAAAATTACGTAATAACTACTAAAACTAGTTCAATATTTTTCATATTCGTAAATAATTTCTTTTCTTTAACTATATTTTAACATAACTAACAATACTTTTCCCAAAAAAAAAATTTGCTCTAAAACTATAACACATCCAAGATAAAAATGAAAAGTGATTCTATTTACACCTACATGACCCACATAATCATAATTATAAATTTACTCTAAAATTACTTTAAAACTCAAAATAATAATAAAAAGGGTAAATTACTCATTTACTCGCTAAATTTTTAACTTTGTGTAACTTTGATCCTTGAATTTTTTTTCGTAACTGAAATACCCCTAAACTTTTAAAATATTGCTACAATAGTCCATTCCGTCAATTTTTGGACGTAATTTGTTAGTAATTTGGTTCAAAAGTGGTGTTAACTACAGATCCGTCAAAAAATTAACGAAAATGATTATTATAGTAACGTTTTTAATAATTTATATGTTAGGATTAGTGCCCAAAAGCAAAAATTTGTTCATGGTTTTGACATTTATTTATCAATAAATGTTATTTATTTATTTCACATATCAGTTGTCCTTGATACTTTTATTAGTATAGATTTGTTACAAGCAGTTAACACCAAGATTATCGGTACAATAACTTTATTTTTATGCATAAGGAAGTATGGAGAAAGATATAATATTAAAGTGATAATCTCAATTGAGAGTCCATAATCTTGAAGCAAATGTGAGCACTTTGACTTCGGTAAGACTGTAATGTTCGTCTACTTCCACTCTCGTGGGATAGTTTGTATTGACTATTGGAATGAGGCTTTCCAAGTAAAACCATTGATATATATATGAGGATATGAGGGTTTATCATATATATTGGATCGGGCCTAAAGTAATATTGATTTATGTAATAATTCCGTTTAAGATAAATCAATTCACTTTGATGGATATTCTTGTTGATATATTAATCTTGAGTGGATAAATGATTGCATATATATGTGATGAATCTTTTGATTTATCAAAGGATTAGGCGCCGAAGTAATGGCAACTTTTACTTGATAAGTTGGAAATGTGTTGCATAAAAGATGACAACATAATTCATATATATATAATCCATAACTCTTTCATGAGAGTCAATGATATTCTCTTAAAGTGTCATTCGAGACTTGATTAAATAATAAGAGATCTAGGTCATTATGTAATTTGTTTACTGAATGATTTTCTATTTACGGAGGATTTCATAAATAGGGTTTAATCAAAATGAAATAGCGGAAACTTTAATGATAAAATAATTGAGAAGGTAAAATGGAATTTTAACCTTAATCTCAATTATGAATAGCCTATGGGGATTCGACATCATAATTTATGTTATGGACAAAACCCTTATTAATGAGCTTTCGTAATTCGGTATAAAATTAAAGAGGTCAACTTCATACTTATAGTTGAGTAGTCATGGAGTTTAATAATATAGATAAATTTATTTGGGTTAATTTATTTATTTAATATTATTTTAGCTTTGATTTTATATGTCCATCGGGTCCCCTTGCTAGCTCACAAATTCCAAGAAATGTCATGGAATAATTTCTGGTCATCCGGCACTATGTCGAAATTGTTTCGAATGGATCGAACAATATGAAGCAGGAAAACATCACCCCCGTCCCATGGGTGTAGGCGTAGGCCATAGGGGCAATCCCATTCATGGACTATGCTCATGTGGCAGATGATACAGTCTCAGGTTGTTTCTGATAATTTCGAGAAGAATTAATTTTACTGAAGGAATTTTTAATTCTAGAAATTATTTAAGATGTAAATTGTTGAATTAAATTTATTATCTTTGGATAAGATCACAATTTAATTTTAATTTAATTGTAGATAATAATTTAAATTATAGTTTGTTATCTTTGGATAAAGATCGCAATTCAATTTAAATTTAAAAGCAGACAAGATAATATATTGGATTATATATTCTCTACGAATTTGAATTTAAATAAATGGATCATTATCTATAGATATAGATAATCTTTTATTTAAATTAAGGATAATGGTTGTCAAAAATTAATTAATTAAATATTTATCGGTGGCTATAAATATTTGATTGATGGAGCAATTTTTGACCAAGAGACTAAAAGCTAAGACCAATGTCTAAGCTAAGTTCAATGGACTAAGAAGAACCATTATCTAATTGTCTACGTTTTTTTTTTTTTTTAATTTCAGAAATTCTCCATAGAAACAATGGTTTTCAAGATTAAAAACAGAGAGACGATAAAGAAAATGAGCATTGCTTCATGACCAGAAATTATACCTAGTGTGCCCACACACACCCATACGTGGAAGAGTCATAGCAGTGAAGGTCAGGGGGTTGGTGCTCATAATCTGAAAGCTTACTTGATCATCCAGAATTGATTGCCAAACATGTATGTATTTATTGCAAATTAATTATTGTATATAGTAACATGTGTTTGTTCGATTCTATTAGCATGGTTAAAAATTTTTGAAATCCACCATACTAGGTTTTCTATTGCGTAAATTATTTTCTCCAATTTTTCCTACATTATAATCATTCCAGCTATAAAAGAAAAAAAAAAGAATAGTAAATGCCCCTAGACTATTAAAATGTTGCTACTGTAGTCATTTATGTTAATTTTTAAACTGAATGTGTTAGTAATTTGATCAAAAATGATGTTAACTAACGGATTGTATTAAAAAATTATCGTAAAAGACTACTGTAGCAACATTTTAAAAGTTTAAAGGCATTTCAGCTACAAAAAAAAAAAAAAAAAAAATTCAAGAACCAAAGTTGCACAAAGTTAAAAATTCAGGGATCAACCTAGCAATTTACCCTAATAATAATAATAATAACAACAATAATCATAAATTGGCTATATCGGCTACTTGGATTTCGAAGTCTATTACTCTTCTTTGTGTATCATACATCCAACAAAAATTTTATTCGAGGCAACAAGCTATATGAAAGTAGAGTCCGAATTTAAAAAAAAAATTTATTTGAGATTTTTTTTTTTTTTTTTTTGAAATTGGAGAAATTTTTTTCAAGTAATTAGATTTGTTGTTTATTTTATTTTTATAATAAAGCAGGTCATAAATTTAATTCAGGGTGGGAGATAAGAGAGTGTTGTAGTGGATAGTATGACAAATAAATCTTTAGTATAGGAATACAAATTGTTGGAGATGCCTACAAAAGTTATTAGGTGTAGTATGGATTTCTCTCAATTGAAATGATTAAAATCCAAGTAAGTTGAAGCACCTGAAATCCCTCTCGTCCAATTCCTTTACGATCTTTTCTTTTTTAGTTTCTATCCAACAATAATAGGTTCTAAAATCTTTAGCTAATAATCTCATATTTATATCTCATTCCACTTTTTTCTCACCTACAACAAGTTTATGACATCTGGCTTATCTCAAAAAGAAAAAGAATAGAAATAATGATTGGATTGTTTAATCGAACAAATTGGAAAAGTAAAATTAAGTGGATGATTAACAATATATCAATTATCTCTCAAAATTCAGCTTATATTTTGGTCCAGAGATTCAAATAGGTTAACAATCCAAGTACAAGTTGAAGTTTGGAAGTTAGGAGTACAAAAATGAAAATTTAGGATACAAAATATATAGTGGAAATTTATGTTAATTGGACCATGTTAAGCTCGTCAGGCATGCTCCTCACACACGCACACACACACACACGAACTCGTGAGCAAAATGGATTGTTAGGGAAGAACTAATAGTCAAAGCATTTGATTAGAAAGTGAAGGACAAATAGCAAAGTCAATAACAACAATAGTTACACATATAAATTAGTGATTTATATATCTATATATATATATATATTTATATATGCCAACCAGGGTAACATGAAACATGAAATACCAAACTTACATGGATGAGTCATTGTCTGCTAATTCCAAATCTTTGGCGGCCGCCCATTTTATTTTTGTATTTATTATTAAATTATTATAAGCTCCCTTACCTTTATCTATAAGCGTGCGCTTCACACACTTTCTCTCTCTTTTTAAAAGAAAAAAACATAAAAAAAATATTTTTTAAAAAATTACTATTGACATATGTATGTGGATGAAAAAATTAGAATCTAATCCACGTAACACTTGGACTGAAAAGGAATATTTGACAAGATAAGAGCAATGTAATATGTGGAAAAAAGAAATCTCTTTCACCATTGTTAATTATGGGCTGTGTGTGTTTTTTTTTCTTTTCAATATTTATGTTTTGTTTGATATTTAAGTTTAATTTCAACTAAATTGTAATCTTTTATCTTAGTTTTTATCTTATTCTAAAAATATCAATAAAATTTATAATTCATTTTTAATAAGTCAATCAATTCCAATTTAAAAATTTTATATCCAACCGATGAATAAAATGTAAGTTTAGAAATAAAATAAAAAAAAGGTTAATTAAAAAAAAAAGGGTTATCTCTTTCCCTTCGCTAGAGTGTGTAGTGTTTTTTTTTTTTTTTTTTTCTAAATAAATAAATATAAGATGTGACCCTTACTCCTCCTTCTAGATATTATTGTAATATTATTCTTTTGTATGGTGAAAATTTACGAGATTAGAGTTCAAAACCCACTTAGAATTCTTTATTCATGGTCGCTAATAATGCTTAGGGCGCCCATAGTCTAAAAGACAAAACCATGAAACCGGTCACTGGTATTATTATTACCTTTTTTTTTTTTTTTTTTCAAAAGCGGTATTGAGAAAAAATAAATAAAATAAAATAAAAAGAGAAAGACTTCCTAAAAACCAGGAGCTAAATGAACCCCGAAGGCTCAGGTGACGTTTTTTCACGTCGTGTTCTCCCGGGGGGGGGGGGGGGGTGGGTTTCGATTAGGTTGGACCCACTCTGACACTTTGCGCGTGATCCCACGCGCTCACTCTTTTCTTTATATTTTCTTGGAACCCTTGCAAGTTGCATGCCTCGCACAATACATTTTCAATCTTGCCCACTCACCAACCTGCACCACACATGTACTTTACTATTATTATTAATTTTCTTTATATGTATATACTTGAATAAAATTATACGGCAAAAGAAATCCCCAATCTAATAGGACGATGTTTTTTTATTTCTTTTGAAAGGGTCTAATTGAACGATGTTTATAAAACAAGTGTAACAATAATGTTCCAAAAAAATAAAAATAAAAAATTGGACTAGGTTGGTATTAATGTACGGTGAAAATTTTTATTCTAACTGTGCTGTAAGTCTAAAGTTATTGTATCCAAAAGCATACAAACCTTTTGCTAAAGTGTTTTTTAAGTTATTTTGAATACCAAAACACAGTTTTAAGATGTTTGATAAACTGTAATAAAATTGTTGTGTTCATAGTACAAATATGTAATAACTAAAATAGACATTATATATTTTTCAAATATATATTCTTGTATACATAATTATTATTATTATTATAGAATTTATTTCCAATATTAAGTTTGATATTCAATAGTTTCTCGAACAAAACAGAAATAATAAAGTACACATTAAATTACAGTACAAAAGGTTTTTTTTTTTTTTTTTAAATACTACAATAATAGAATAAGTTACAAAATTATAACTTACAGTTTGAAATTGTTTTTAAGAGGAAAGAATTTATAAATTGTGAATAAATAGTTAATTGTAATTTAATTATTTGTTATGGAGATAAGTGAAATGGATAGATTGGAAAAATTATTTATTAATAAGGATATTTTAGTAAATTTACGTAATGACAACAGAAGCAGTTGTGCAAAAGTAATTTCTGACCCACTTTTCAGATTCTGTTACAAGTCAGTAATTTTCAGAAACTTATTAATAAAAATAGGGTCATCAAACATCCCTGACATGTTGTAAATTATTTAATAATCTAAAAAAAAATTTCCAAAGACAATACCAATTGGGATGTGTGTGTGTGTATATATATGAAATCATTATAGTAGTACATCATACAGTAAAATTTTTCATCATCATCATCATCATTATTATTATAAGACTGGATTGAATCAATTATTCTCTAAAGTTTAACCCATCTAAAACTTCCATGTTACTAGACCAAAATATCTTTTTACTTTACTTTTTCTTTTTTCTACACATTCTATTGTAAAAATTTATATAGCAATAAAACCTAATATTCTTTCATTATAAAATAATTAGGGTCTTAAACTAACATATTGACATATATATATATATATATATATATATATCCCCAAGTACTGGGGGTATATGGGGCAGGCTAGCTAAAACCAGAAACTGATCATGAAGTTTGCGTTAAACTAATACTTTTAAACCATTGGCGCTGATTTTTATATTAATTAAACTAATATCGGGATTAAGCATGCATGATAACTGATAAGAACGGTGGACCACATGGGTCCAAATAGGCAGCTTCACATTAATTAAACCTTTATTATAGAATAATCCTTGATAGATTCAGTACTAACGGAAGAACCTCCAGAGAATAAACACCGCCTAATTAGAAAGAAGAAGAGATGGATTAATAAATGGGTTTACACTTTTTTAGTACTAGATTCGATTGGCAAGGAGGAAAATTAAAATTTATTAGTATTATTTAATTAGTTTTGTTAAAATATTCATAACAATTAGATGCATGAACTTGAGAAGAAACGGTGACATTTCCGAAAATAAGGTTGAGAAAATATGAATTTTGGTCGATAGGTGGTCTCACATGCTGTGGGTGTTAGTCAAAGCCAAAAACAAAAAACAAAAACAAAAACAAAAACAAAAATCCTAAAGTGGCTGTCAGTCGAGAAAATTAAATTTATTTATCCAATTAAGAAAGAGTAAAAGAGATTGGTTTGCCAAATTGGGCAGGCATTTTTCAACACGTCAGAATCAATTATTCTACGAATTAGTTAGACTATTTTCAATTAATATAGCATCTAATTAATCAACCTTATCGGATCGAAATATCTTGATATATATACATTGATTTCTATTAATACAATTCATTCGACAAAAAAAAATTTGTTTTGTTTTTTTATTTTACTTTTTATTTCTTTTATTTGTTTTCTTCAATATTTTGTGGAAATTGTTGTTTTCTTTTTGGAGATGGTGGATCCAACTTAACACATATACGTATGCATTATGGTGGGACGGCCAAATACAATCTCCCAAAGTTTAGATTGGTTTCCTAATTTCAAAGTGGTATTAGGTATATATATTAGAGTATTGAAGTTAAGAATTGGTTATTCTTCTCCATGAACAAAAAAGTTTAAAAGAAAAACACCATCACGTTATGAGAATTATAAGATAAGATATGAATAAATACTTTGCCTTTCATGTCGTAAATTTTTTTTTTTTTTTTTTTTTTTGTGTGTATCCTATTAGTAATTAAAACTATGTTTCTAAGTGTCAAAATTTATGTCAATTTTAAGTAGTTTTTGTTGGGTTTTGTTCATATATAAACTTGGGCTTTGTTTGGTTGGAGGGATGGAGAGGAAGAAGGAGGGAGAGGGTTGAAAGGATGGGGAATGTAAACGATGGAGAGGATTATACAAATCCCTTATGTTGTTTGGTAAGATGGAGGGAGAGTTGAAATGATGAGTGATAGTTTTTTTAAGATAATTACTATATTGTCCCTTTGATGATTTATTAATAATTTATTTTAAATGTTTAAATGATATTTTCACTATTATTTGGAGGGATTTGTTGAATCCTTCCATTAGTGGAAGGATCCAAAATGGTGGGCCCAAGGAGAGAGCCTCTCCCTTCATCTCTCATCTCCTTCCACTCCTCCCTCCAACCAAACAAAGGATTTATCATCTCCCTCCACCTCTCTCCCTCCACCCCTCTCCATCCTTCCATCTCTCCCTCCAACCAAACATATCTTTAGTATAATTGTTGCGTATTGACAACTAATGTAAAATGTCCCACATGGGAAAAGAATAAGAGTGTAGAACATTCTGTAAGTCTTTCCTACCTTAAAAAGGTTAATTTAGTGACATGAGGGAGTGCCTATGTGCTGTGTGACTCGCACAATGTGGCTGTAGAGGCGCTTTTGGCGCTCATTAGGCGCACTTGGTATGACACGTGGCGCGTTGTGATTAAACTGCTATTATTATTTTTTTGAATTTAAATTTGAAAATAGATGTAATCTTTAGAATAGTTGCATTTTCTCAGAAAATATACGTTTTCTGAAAAGATACATTAATCGCAGTTATTTCCCAAAGGGTGTCACCAAAAGTTGTCAGATTTCTATAAAAGATTTGCGGAGAAATCAAATTTCAACAACTAAAAAAGAATTTGAATTCTCTCTCTTTCTCCTATTGTTATTCTTTCAAAAATATTGTGTTCCTTTTTCTACTTGAATTTTAACTTTTGCTTGGTGTTAAAATTCATTCAAAGGCTTGTCATATCCTAGAAGCGATTTGCCGTTCGACCTGAAATAATCTCTTTTCGAGAGGAGGCAAATAACGCTTTAAGTAAAGAGTATTCATTACGTAATTCAAGTCTCTATTTTTTGAATTTTCCAACAGTTTGTCGCTTGAATTTGATTTTTATGATATTTAGCCTCCGTTTGGTATTCAGGTTAAACTCCAACTAAATTGTACTTTTTTATATCGATTTTTTTCTTTTCCTGAAAATTCAATAAAATTTATAACTAGTTTTTAAAAAATCAACCAATTTTAATTTAAAAATTTTATCTCCAATTAACTTACTAAATAGAGGCTTAAAATTGTAAAATTGTCCTTCCATAGAATTTAATAAGAAAGCTCGATATGACCTGTAAAAAAAATGCACATATCTAATCTAATATAGGTACTACAATATGATCACATTGATTAATTATCACAATTGACCTTTCATAAACTAAGGAGAAAAGGGGGGAAATGGAGACAAAGGATGAGAAGAAAACTAATTAATTAATTTATTAAGGAATAATTTAAGATTAGTGCATCTCGTGAAGCGCCCATAGACTGAAACAAAATACAATGGATGGGAACACTCGACGGTATTGGAGGAGGGGGCAAAAGCGGTTTTGAAGGGTAATTCCCAAAAACCAGGAGCGAAAGTGGGAAAGGAACTTATTAAGGTGTCCTTTTTCCACGAAATGTGGCTGATTGGACAGCACTCACTGCCCACGTTTTTTTGGAAGTTCAATGCATGGATAGAACTTTTTCCATATCTTTCTCGTAATCCTGCGCGTCTCCTATGCAGCTTCTCATATCATCTACTTTTCACCATTCTTTTCAAGGACAATGCTACGGAGCATGAGTCATCACTCGTTAACAAAAAAAAATAGGTCACATACTATTAATCTATTATTGTGACACACCTATTTATTAGTACGATTTTTAAGGTTATTAACGTTTTAAAAGTATTTTTCTTGTTTTCATGTTCTTTCTATCCGAACACTATTAGAAAACACAAGTGATATTAAATATAGTTAACTAATAAATAATGTGTCCTATAACATGGGGCCTATTAATAAGATTCGCTTTTCTATTAATGTGATGTTTAACATCACTGATATTTCGAAGTATTTTTTTTAACCTGAAAGTTTAACACATAATATATATTTTTTAAATAAAAACAAGATAGTATAAAAATTAATAATTCAAATTATATTTTTATAAGGTTATTTCGAATATTTTCAGGTTAAAATTAAATATGGATCAATAGAATACATAAATATATTAAACGTAGTATGATGTTTTAAAAATGCAAAACTTTAACATGCATGCCATAATTTCTAAATAAAAGTAAATATATGGTATAAAATGTAAATAACCATTTTTCCCCCTCTAAATTCTTGGTTCTTGTTTGGCAAATGGATTACCATGCATAGAAAATTTTGAACTTGTTTAATTCAAACGTGAGTTGTGAATTCAAATAGATATTAATTTAAAAAAGAGAAAATAGGTGTGATTTAGGTTTTGAAAAGGAAAATTTGGATGACAATCTAATTCAAACCGGATTAGATGAATTTGAACCTATTTGTCAAACACCACCTAAGTCATATAGATCATCGTACATCATTTGAAAAAAAAATACAGTAAGGATATATGTTTACTAAATTGGATTTATAAATGGGAGTGCTTTTGTATTTTATGGCTTATTATCTTAATGTGAATAATTATAGATTTGATCAATGATTTAAAAAAACTTACTCTACCAGTAGAGTAAAAATATAGAATATATCTAATCATTTTTTTATAGAGAAAATTAGGGAAATAGTAATAAATTTGGCACCTTCTTATAATTTTGCCTTCTATAAGAGTAAAGTTGATAATTTTACTATTTTCATAACATTTAATTAAATAATTAAAAAATAGTAAATAGACAAAAATACCTTTATCTCTTTATTTTCTTCTCTTTTTTATTTATTGGAATGATTTTCATATATCTCCAACTCCGTTCGCCGGCTGGTCTCCGGTCTCCGGCCGCCGACCACCGACCTCCGACAGGTCACTAGTCACCAGTCACCGGCCGGTCTCCGGTCGTCGATCGCCGGCTGTCGGCAGGTCACTGGTCACCGGCTGGTCATTGATAGAATGCAAAATGAATTCTATTATAATCAAAAACGGTATTGGATTGTATCAAAATCTGAGAAGGCAAATTAGATTCTGATAAAATGAAAAATAGACTATGATAGAATGCAAAACTAATATACAGAGAAAAGTATTTTTGAAGTTTATGCTTTGAAAATCAAAATAAATTTCTTTTGTTTTTCATTTTGCTTGCTTGATTCGACAAATTGTGTTCTCTGTTCAGTGCTGTATATTATATATATTATATGCACACATTCACTCACACCCATACATATACACATATATGTATATAATTACATACAAAGTTTGAGAGATTTAAAGAGAAAAAGGACCCTAGTTTTTTAAGGATTCCATTGGGATCATTGGTCACAATCCAATCAAGACGCCAACTAGGTATAGACCATCTCTTTGATACAGACACAAGAGTAACAACGGACACAATGAATTTAATGATTTTAGTGTTGTGAACTTTGGAAAAGTACTTGAACATTTCGATATAATACATTGGAAGCATGTGTTATTTTTCTTGTGAACAATTTGCTTGTTTTCGGTGGTTTGTTTGCCGAGAAAATTTATTTTTGTTGGCTTGGTTTGTTTTTTGGTGATTTGTTTGTCGATTTTCTTGCTTCCGTTTGTTTGCTGGGAAAATTTTTGGTATTGTAGGGTGAAAATAAAAGCGTTAACGATTTAGTATTTCAATCTGATATGCAAAAAAAAAAAAAAAAAAAAAAAAAAAAAAAAAAAAAACTATGATAATCTGTTTTGGATTCTATTAGAATCTGTTTTGCATTTTATCATAATGCGTTTTGCATTCTATCGGAATGCGTTTTGCCTTCTCAGATTATGGTAGAATTCATTTTGCATTTTGATAGAAACTGTTTTGCGTTCTATCAGAATCTGGTAGTTTTGCAATCTATCAGAATCCATTTTCCCTTTTTACATTCTATCTAAATCCATTTTGTCTTATCAGATTCTATGAGAATCCGTTTTGGATTCTGTGAGAATCCGATTTGATTCTATCAGAATCCGTTTTGCAGTCTATCAAAATCTGTTTTGCCTTGTCGGATTTTGGTATAATCTATTTGCATTCTGATAAAATCCGTTTTGCATTCTATCAGAATTTGACCATTTTGCATTTTATCAAAATCATTTTTTCATGTTTTGCATCCTATCGGAATCCATTTTACCTTCTCGAAATCTGGTAGAATCCATTTTGGATTCTAACAAAATCTCTCTGACTATTGGAGCCGAATATAGCCAACCATCTTTGTTGAAATTCAAAAAATATATATTCTGTCAGAATCCATTTTGGATTCTAATAGAATATCTCCGGTGACCAACATCGACGCTGATTACTGGAGTCGGATACATCCGGTCATCTTTTGTTGAAATATGGAAAAAAAATTATGGCGATCAGCGAGTAAAGCATGAGACATCCAGTCATCTTTGTTAAAATATGAAAAAAAAAAAAATTCCAGAGACTAGCCGAAAACTTGCGATTGGAAACCGACTAGCGACATGAGACAAACCGGCGACTAGCCGGTGAACGGAGTCAGAGATATATAAAAAAAAATATTTCAATAAAAAAAGAAAATTAAATAAAGAGATATGATTATTTAAATCTATTTACTATTTTTTAATTTAATTATTTAATTAAATATTATGAAATGTCAAAATTATCAACTTTACTCTTATGGATGACAAAATTATAAGAAGGTGTCAAATTAAGGGCATTCTTGTAAATCCGCCTTTTTTTTAATGATATATAGTCATCAATCTAACATTGTTTTTAAGGAACAAAAAGATATAAGGTCGAGATTGGCATATGATCTCGATAATTTCGAAGATGGAGTGCACATTCACATAACTTATGAACGACCTTTCTATTATGAAAAGACTAATTTAAATCTAAA
The DNA here is from genome assembly GCA_008635985.1 of Ficus erecta. Classification (NCBI taxonomy): domain Eukaryota; kingdom Viridiplantae; phylum Streptophyta; class Magnoliopsida; order Rosales; family Moraceae; genus Ficus; species Ficus erecta. The sequence goes on along the minus strand of BKCH01001900.1, from coordinate 151,743 downwards.
ATCTTATTGAGTAAAACGTTCAGCCTTTTAACACCCTGTGTGCGAGTTCCTTGGTGGGTTTCAAAAAATGTTTTCGAGTTTTGGCTGGATCCGCAGCAATTCAAGTTTGTCTTGCCACTCGTGATAAGTCTGGAGATGATCCACTACAAGGTGAAAAATGAATATAGAGTCTAAATTTGTAAACAATAGAGTGATCTACTTTATCTTTGGAACAAAAGGAAATTTAAGTCAGAAAATGTAAATTTTATAACAAGAAATATATGTTATTTTAAGAAAGAGATGGTGCCACCATGTGAAGACATTGTATTAGTGCATATTTATACGTAAATAATATGCAGGCTGTTGAGGTTAAATTTCGTACCTCATCTCTCACCGTCCATGTAACAACACAAGTCAAGGAGATCAACTCAAGAATCAACCCAACAATTCGTCAAGTCGATTTGGGAGCCTGATCGACCTGAGACCCTGTCAGGTTGAGCCGAGTCCCAACAACTCAAGAAATCAACTCGAGAGTCGATTTAGGTACTTACCCCGAATTCATAGCATGGAAATATCAGTAAACCTTCCTTATTCATCATTGCACAAGAATCACGCCAAGATTAGCCTTAATCAAGTCAAGAATAAGCCAAAAAGGTTACTTTCCCTTTCCGAAAAAGCTCTCCAAATAAGTAAAGTCAACCTAGATCAAGAAGAGGCAATTTCCATTCACCAAATACAGCATGTTTAGCACCAAAACGTACATCAATCATCATCTATAAATATAGGGCATCATCGTACACCAAAAGGATCCGAACTCTCATCTCACACATCCCAAATTACCTGGAATTCCCGCAATTCCTGCATCTTTCCCCTATTATCTCTACTCCATGCAATCTCTCTCTACTTCATGTAATCCCCTTCTCTTTTCTTCTCGTTCTTATTGCTATGGCATTCACTGTACAATTTTATCAACTATAGTGAAACCCCCGGAGTCACCACAGAGGACTAGCTCTCACATTGAGAGTGGAGCTCTATTAAATTCTTGTATTATCTGTCTTATTTACTTTGTTTTACTATTATTTTGTAGCTAACTCTAATGGTCAACTTGACGCATGTTTGGTCGGTTCAACGATACAGCCGTTGGTCCTAACCCAACTTAATCTAATTTGACTGTAGATTTTATCCTCTATAAAGGCTATATTGATTTCTGATATTTTTTTCTTTGTTTTGTCGCAGAGATAGCAGGAGGTGATGATTGACGACAGAGAATTAAGGGGGAAAAAAACTTAAAAGTAAAGAACAAACTTGTATGAAATATGCTTACAACAAGAATTAGAACTTATTTTCGTAAATACTAAAAAATATTGCAAGTTTGGGATGAAGAAGACGCCAAAATAAAGAAACAAACAAAGGGATGGCCACCAGCAGAGATATTTGTTTTTATATACATATTCATATATGTAAATATATATATATACACACATATATAAAAACATGTATATCGGCTTTGAGATGGGACTGTTTTGCAGAATTTTTTAAAAGTTATTTTTGATTTTCTGATTAATTTAAATAATATTTCTGAAAATGTTTTGATAATTTATAAAAAAGTGTTTTTTATCTTCAAAATGAGTTTATGGTAAAAGTCACAAAAATATAACTTCTAAAAAAGCTCTTAATAAATTTTGAAACTTGTATCATAGTTCAGTATGATAATAAATATGTAATTCTAAAATTTTTACTAATTATTAGGAAATTTTAACATCATATATATTTTTAATTAATTAGCTCTTTTAAAAAAATGTTTCCAACACTAACTGAAAAGCTATAATTTTTACTTATTTTCTTTTATTGACACACTAAAAGTAAAATCAAAAGTTATGCCAAACAAATCCATTGCTATGTTAGGGGCTCCAACCAGTTTTTTCTTTTCTTAACATTTGAAAAACCCGAGTACTAATAGCTGAAGTTATGCTTGATGGTTAAAAATAACAAATTCGAACTCTGACATATTATAGTAAAGTTAGGTGTAAGATTATTATTAAATTATGCATGCGCTGCGACCACCTAAAAAATAACAAGTTAAGTTGACTAATTATACTGGAAGATGATCAGCAAATTACGTGGGAGAGTGCTAGCGGTCGTATTCAGAATATAAATAATTGTTGCATATTCATTTAAAATCCGTATAATCAAGCATTCAAGAAGTCGTTTTTTAGGGACAATATTATAATTATTAGAGTCCCGTGATGGAATTTGAGCAATTAATTGTCTTAATTTGCCGACTTGTCTTAATTGCCATTGCAAGTTGTGCATATGTCGCTTGTTTTAGTTAGATGTGAATACTAGTGTTGCTATTCAAACGAAGCATTCTATATTTGCGCACCACAAACTTGGACCTCAGTTTTTTTAATCAAACTTTAACTAATATGATTAATGCAAGTGGAATAGTATCTATTATTAGTGGATAGAAATAGAGATGGGTGTTGTTAGGTACAAAAGATTCCTGAACCAACTCTCTGGTATGATTGTTCACTGAATCCATACGGATATGTGTAGAGTCAATATCCAAAAGTTGAAAACCTCGTACCAAAAATGTTAAGATCTACGATTAAAAAAGAATGTTAGATTCTAAATCTATAATAAAATGCAACTAAGAGAAAAACGTAGCACCACGCACTAGTTTTTCTTAAGTAGTTACAATCTCTCTTCATTTACAAAGAAACATAGTCATAATCTGATGGTGATTACATCATAGTTAATTGTTTAATATAAGATGCGAGAATAATAGAATTAGTGAAACAAATTAAGAGAATTATATATAAGATTTGGTCAATTGATACGTGAATTAATTAGATGTGCGCTCATATCTTAATTTTCGTGTGCAAATTTGCATATTGTATCATCCGTTATGGTTTCCCAAAAAGTTTTATAAGCTCATAAGACTTCAATAATTGATCACTTCATACACAGATTTTGTTCTTTCAGCCAAAGAAGCTCAAATTTTCTATAGAAACCATCGACTGAATTTAGTATGCACCGATTGATATATATATATATATATATTTATATATATTGCTAATTCGAAAATTCCTTCATCAATTAATTACATATATAACACGATTTTCACAAAGTTTTCTCCAAAATCATGTGCGATAAAAAGGATGTCGTTTATTGATCATAAAGAACTGACAAATTAGATCCTACAAGGAAATTGATCATTTAAGCATCCATTAGATAGAATAGAAGCAAGTTGCACCTTTTTTGTCTCGAAGTCTTTTTCTTTCCAGTTTCCACTCGTACACGTTTTGTCTTGCAAATTAAATAAGGGAAATAGCTAATTAATATGTGAAGAGATTGGGTAGGTTTCACAGTGTACAATTCTAATGACGTGAAGAAATAATTATGAGTAGGTTTCGTGTATATTCTCTCACATTGTATAATTAATTAATCTGAAAAAAAAAATAGTTATTTTTCTTACAAGTGGTTGATCCAATCATAGAGCTGGTTTTTCCAAGGAAAGCGGATTAAATTTTTTAGGGGATAACAACTTTAACACTCGGATAACAGTAACGATTATGCTTTTATTGTTTTTATTTTATTTTATTTTATTTTTGCAATTTTATTCATTGACTTTTCCACCCATTTAACAAATTAATTACCTCTTCCTTTTACCAAAATAATAATAATAATAATAACAATAATTACCTATTGCATTTTCAGCTTTGATAATTAATCCATGAACTTTTCAATTAAATTGCAACATGGTGCGAAATTACAAATTAATAGCACGTTGTTAAAAATGTGACAGACAGCCCCGTGTATTTGTGCACACGTGAGGTTGACATTTGAAGGACATTTTCTTAAAAACATTTTTCTATCAACCCTAATTTCTTGTTCGATATATAAGAACAATCATTAGCAATCGATTTAGAAGGTGTTCATTTTAAGTCGTTTGACATTGCTCTTTAATGTTTGATTCTATACTATTAAAGAATCTATATACGAGTATTTGGTAAACCTTATTTTTATCAAACGAATTCTAAAAACTGTTGTCTAATAACAGCAATTAAAAAGCAAATCAGAAGTTTTTTTTTTTTTTTTTTTTTTTTTAACTGTTTATTAATCTTTTGAGTAGGGCCCCCTTCCCTTAATTGTTGTGACTTTGCTAAAACCAGTTATTTGCAAAAGGAGTATTTCGAAGTAGAAGAGGACTTCCAAAAATTAAAAATAAAATAAAATAAAAAGAGAGAGATCCTAAAGCAAAACGGTGGCGTTTGGAGAGAATAGCTGTTGCAGAAAAGGCCGACACAACAGAACCAGAGGCCACGTGGAGTACTCACAGTTTGCATGACTTTTGGACTGTTACGCATGTCAGTTCACCACCTTTCTCCCAGCTATGCGCCACTTTTCCTCGGTTTCTCAGAAGAATCAGAACTTTCCTCCCATCAAATAACTCGCTACTTCATCCCCCCCAAAAAAAAAAAAAAAAAAAAAAAAAACCCCAACAGTTAAATTATTGCACCTCCGTATTTAGTATTTACTTAGCTCGAGGGAATATTATGCCAATTCAGTCAAGTATTCAGCCAAAAAATTTATAATAATAATTAAAATACTATGTGTAATTGGTCTGTTCTTATTCATGTTTTGGTTTTTGTTTTTTTTTGTTTTTGTTTTTGTTTTTGTTTAATAATGGACTATTAGATACACAATTTTTAGAGCATCTTTAATTCAACATTAAATTATCAATGATTAATTTTGATCTTTAGATAAAAAAAAAAGTTAAAGATTATTAGAATTTGTATATCCTGATAATATCGTTTTCTTATGACAAATAGGATTCACAACTTGGCATGCATGTAATAGAAAGGGAGAAAGGACCATATTTCTGAGGAAGAAAAAAAATTATAAACAAAGATAGAGAGGGATACAACCTAAAAAGTAAACAATGTATATTAGAGGATTGGAAAAGAAAGAATGAAACAGAGTTTGAATTATTACACTAGCTAATGAATGCCAAGTACAAGAATATATACATATATATATAATATATATTATACTGCAAACAATGAAGATCAGTAAATATATATAAATATATATATACACTAGTAGATGCATTTGAAAATTTTTATCTACATATAGAAAATTTAATATAAATTTAAAAAATACCTAAAAAAAAGGACTTAAAAAAAAAGAGAGGCATAAAAAAATACAAAAAAAAAAAAAGATAAAAGTACTAAAATGGAAAAAATTGACCAATACAGAAAAAAGATTAAATGGTAAAAAAAAAAAATTAGGCCAAAATAAAAAAGAAAATCGAATGACTAAAAAGTAAATACAAAACATTTTCATCTAATAGAAAAAGAACTAAATTGTAAAAAATAAAAAAAAAATTAGGGCAAAATAAAAAAATAGAAAATAGAAAATAGAAGGGCTAGAAAAAGGACTAAATTGTAAAAAAAAATTGGGTCAAAATAAAAAAATGAAGGACTAAAAAGCAAATAACAAACCATTTTGAACGAAAATGCTTTGCACAGTAAAGCACATTGTAAAAAAAAAATAAAATGACTAAAATGGAAAAATTGACCACTTTAGAAAAGGATTAAATTTTTTAAAAATAAAAATATTGGGTAAAAAAAGAAAATCGAAGGACTAAAAAGTAAATACAAAACATTTTCATCTAATACAAAAAGGACTAATTTAAAAATAAAAAAAATTAGGCTAAAATAATCATAAAAAAATAAAATAAAATCGAATGACTAAAAAAAGATTAAATTGTAAAAAATATAAAAAATTAGGTCCAAAAAAAAAATTGAAGGACTAAAAAGCAAATACGAAACATTTTCATCCAAAACAAACCATTTTGGACGAAAATGCTTTGCATAGTAAAGCGCATTGTAAAAAAAGATTAAAGGACTAAAATGGAAAAAATTGACCACTTTAGAAAAGGATTAAATTGTAAAAAAAAATAAAAAAAAATTGGACCAAAATATAAAAAGAAAATTGAAGGACTAAAATGTAAATATAATACATTTTCGTCTAATACAAAAGAACTAAATTGTAAAAAAAATAAAAAAATTAGGCCAAAATAAAAAAAAGAAAATCTAAGGGCTTAGAAAAGGGCTAAATTGTAAAAAAAATAAAAAAAAACAATTTGATCAAAATAAATAAAATGAAGGACTAAAAAACAAATATAAAACATTTTCGTTCAAAACGAACCATTTTAAACTAAAATGCTTTGCACAGTAAAGTATATTATGCTTTCCATATATAGTTATAGATAAGTGATGGGATGGCGTGTCATTTTTCTTCCCATTAACCACTTACAAAATTAAAATGTTATAATTGAAAAACAACAAATTTGTATGTTTCACCAAATAAAAGTGCGCAATAATGTTTCCCCACTTTTTAAATAAAGAATATAGTAATGCATTCTAGCTAGCTTTGTTTCTCCTGCTTTTTTTTTTTTTTTTTCCCCTGTTCTTTTTGATAAGGCCAAACGCAAAACTCAACGAAGGAAAAAAAAAAAAAAAAAAAAATTCATGTGAATGTCATGTTAGTTGTTGTACTTAGGTGCAAAACCTATATTTCTTTTTCATTGTATCTTTGAAGAAAGCTCGAGAGATATATGATTAAATTTGAAAACCGGTGTTAATTTTTTTTAATCACATTAATTAAAAAAAACAAAATTTTCAAACAGAAGTATTTTTAATTTGTTTTATTTTGTATCACTGTTACATCATTTATTGTTGTGATTATAATAGTTATCACTAGTTAACCTACTGTGATTTATAAGTACTTGTAATAAATATAATAATTATTTATACTAATATCTAAGGTTTAAGTCATAAATTTATTTTGATTGTAGATATAATTTAACGGTAATTTCACATTTGATTTCATCATAACAGGTAGAGTTTGAATTCTCCATTCTCAACTTCAAAAAATAAAAATAAAAATAAAATAAAAAGCAATAAATTTTTTTTTAATTTTTAGAAATTTTTTTATTAATATGTTGTATACTAAAATAACCTTTTCCGAAAAAAAAAAAAGAAAATATGCATAACCAAGATGTGAGAAAATAGAAAGGAAGGAAGGAAATAAGCTTTTTGTCAATGTGAATTGAACGGATTTCTCTACTAATTCTTCTACAATATGAAGGGAGAAATAAACTAAAGCTATAAGATTGTTCTTGTTAGTCTATTAAAATAGGTAAATATTATTTTGAACTAAAAATTATCATTAGATTATATTTATAATCACTATAATAAGATAGGTTAACAATCTATAAAAAGTAAAGTGATCAAATTATTGTACAGATTTTAATAGTATTTTGGATGAGAAAGGAAAAGATAAAGTAAAAAAAAAAAAAATCCAAAATATAAAGAGAGGTTATGTGTTGTTTAGTGTGCCACTAAAAGTAATTAGAGTACTTGATAATAAATCCAAGTTGGTAATCCTGTTTTATCGGATAAGCACGAATTACAGACAAAAGGTACGGGAGAGAGAAGTGTGCTTCACCACTCTCGCGTGCGCGTGAGATAAAGACACAAAGAGAGAGAGAGAGAGAAGAGAGAGAGAGAGAGGGTCTTTAAAAAACCGTTGGCTTATGGGTCTTGTAGTGCGCCCACAGTCCCCGTACCAAATCCGGAAACCGGTCACCGGTTTTGTGACTTGGCGGTTTTCGCCAAACTAGTGTACGACCTCCCGAAACCAGGAGCTCTTATGATCTTTTTCTTTTTTTCATTTTTTTAATTTCTTAATTTGTTTTTTTATTGAAAAAAATTTATTTATTTTTTAATGTTTCTCTTTACAAACCGCCAGCTCCGGGTGGGACCCACGTTCACGATATGTGGCGATTCGACCGCACTCTGACACCTCACCGTGGCTGCCACGCGCCGCTCTCTTCCGCCCTCAAATTTTGTTCCTTTTGCATGGCCTTTTGCCCTCCACCATCACACCCAGCTGTCGCCGGACCCATCTCCGCTCAACTTGCACTTTCTCTGCCATTATTTCCACTTTTGCCCTTCTGTTCTCATCCGCAATTTCACTTTCCGACGCGGGTAATTCCCAAATACTGACAAGGTTAATTTTGCGACCACGGAAAAACTAAAAGGCAGACCTGGGACTCGACACGTTTTTTTCCTTAAAATGGGCAATTGTCGGCTATTTGGATTTACATACATAGACCCCCAAATGCCACTTACGACCCAATGGGGAAAAGAAGTCTCCCGGGCAATTGGGGAGTCCACCACACGCGCTGGAAAAGGAGAGTGTCCCAACCAGCGTACGACCTGTTATATGAATATAAAATAATTATATAATATAATATTTTAATACTATAATTATAAAATAGAAGAAGTCGGAGTTTCAAAAACTTCAAAAGTGGTACATTGCTCTAACCTCCTTGAATGTGGAAACCGGTGTGTTAGAGAGACAAGAAGACAAATTAAAAAATAATAATAATAAATAAATAAAATAATAAAACAGCAGCGTCCCCAGTACTGATAAAAACCCAGCGGCTCATCCCTCTAAATATATATATATATATATATATATTCTTTTTTTTGCTCGTACCCATTCACTTAAAAACATCTTCAATCTTCACCAATCTTTCCTCTCCCAAAACCACCATTTTTCAGAAGGAAAAAAGAAAAAACTTTTCTTGAAATCAAAACTTGATTTTCATTTCCTCAAAAAAAATAAAAATAAAAACTTGATTTTCCAAAAAATGCGGATGAGCTGTAATGGATGCCGAATACTGCGCAAGGGGTTGTAGCGAGAATTGCAGCATTAGGCCATGCCTTCAGTGGATAAAGAGCCCTGAATCACAAGCCAACGCCACTGTCTTCCTCGCCAAGTTCTACGGCCGCGCTGGCCTCATGAACCTCATCAAACGCCGGCCCTGAACACCTTCGTCCTGGTTAGTACTACTTCTTTGTGGTGTTTTTTTTTTTTAATTTTTTTAAAAAAAATTTTTGCATGCATTCCCGAGAAACAACAGGGTCTGAGATATTTTTTTGTTTTGTTCTGTTTTTTTATTTTCAGCGATTTTTTCGGTCGCTATTGTACGAGGCGTGTGGCCGGATTGTAAACCCGATTTACGGTTCGGTCGGGTTGTTGTGGTCAGGTGGCTGGCACCTCTGCCAAGCCGCGGTGGAAGCCGTTCTCAAAGGCTCGCCGATCACGCCGATCGCGTCGGAAGCGGCGGCGAGCACCCAAGGCCCTCCTCTCAAGGCGTACGATATCCGCCACGTGTCCAAGGACGAGAACTCCGCGGCCTCTAACGACCCGCAGAAGGTCAAGACCCGTTGCCGGTTCAAGCGAGCGGCCGGAGTTGTCAAGCCTAAGGCCAGGAAGGCCGGGCTCGGCTCGCCCGTGCCCGACTCGGCCACCGCGAAGTGGGCGGGGTACTGCGCTGACGTGGCGGAGCTGAACCGGTCGACGAGCCACGAGTCATCCGTGAGCCACCAGTCCGAGGCAGTCAACGTGGTCGACGGCGAGAGCAAGGAAACCGAGAGCATGATCTCCGTCGAGACGGCGGAGCCTGCGGCGGCGCCCTTCTTGTTCCGAGCCGAGCCGGAGTCGGTACCGAGGAAGGACGACGAGCCGGTTCGGGAGAATGAGCCTGCTCTGGAGCTGACGCTTGGCTTGGAGCCGGCGGCTCATGCACGCCACGTCGTTCCAGTGAAGAAGAGGAGGCTCGAGGCCTCCGGGTGCGGCGGTGGACGCGACGGCGCGTGTAAGGTTGAGCTAGGGTTGGAATATGCGGCTTGAGTGGAGCCCAAGTCAAAAACAAAAGCAGAACAAGTAGAGAAAAAAAAAAACAAAGTTTACAATTTTTGACGGCTCTGATCGGCTTTCTCCTGTTTAGAAGAGATCGTGACTCTTGCTTCTTTTTTTTCTTTTTTTTTTTTAGTTTTTTTTTTCTTTCTTATTGTACTGTGGTTTTTTTTTTTTTTTTTTTAACCCTTTGTCGAGAAGTGAGCTGTACAAATATGGTTGGAATTTGCATATAAAGGAGTGGTAAATTAACAGAGGGACACAAAAAAATCTTTTGCTGAATCTCTGTGGCTTAAAGCTCGGTACATATGGCCAAAAATAGGAAAAAGAAAAAGGGAAATTGGTTGGTACTAGGAGAGTCACTCTACGAAGTGGGCTCTTTTTTAATGCCGACCTACTAATCGTCAAAAATGTGTTTGGGAGAAGGATAAGATCATAAACTTTGTTCCTTTCCTTTTTGTTTTCTTTTGTCGCCCACACTGATCTTTAATATTTCCATGTTCACATTGTTTAATAACCTGCTATAGTGAATATGAAATTATGTACTGTTTTTAATTGATGCAATAAATGGTTCATTTTACATGGCCATGCAACAATTATGGCTAAAATAGAACCGTACATAAAGTGCATTATTTGGTCACTTCAAATAAAAATTTTTCCAAGTCATCTAATGCTAAAAATATGAAAACCTCGTAAATTGTAGCATTTTATTTTTTGTAGAAAAAAAAAAAAACTCTGATGGTGGTCTTCTAACATCTCTTCTTTATTTTTATCGATAGGATCTACGTTTCTGAAAATAATAAGAAAGAGGTAGATTTTTAACTCAGTATTTTATAGTTATTAATTTAGGTCTTATCCAGAATATTATCAACTTAATATATTTACAGTTAAAATTGAAACGAGTCTTATGGATTAAATATGATGAACAAAAAAGAAATTAAGAAATATGTCATCTTTCTTTACTACCTTATCATCGGGTGTAAATTGTAAGGTTTTTTGTGCTAGGTGACTTGTCACGGATTTGTCAAGCAGCAGTTTATAAAACATGTAAATTAAATTATGTAAAGAATAATTCAGAGTAGTAATTGTACTAAGGACACAAGAATAATAATGGATAAACCAGGAGAGAGTCTTGCTTTGGACTTTTGTGGGGGCTGCTGGGGATGCCCTGTGAGTTGGCATTAAATGCGCTTTAAATTTGGGGACGGAGGATTTTGGCTGAGAGATAACGATCACCTGTACAAATTGACTGCTTTTAGGGATTCTGAGCCTTTGAATTAATACTAAGGGCCCTGGATCTGTGAGGATGATGTTTTAAAAATGTGTTAAAAAGAAATTTTTTAAAAAATTATGTGATATAAAAAATAATATAAAAATTTAAAATATATTAGGAAAAAAATATGTAAAATAGATTTTATCATGTCCGTTTCATCATTATTAATATTTTAACGTAAAAATCATCTCATTTCGATTTGAAATGAGAAAATTATATCTTTTTAAAGTTTAGTTTTTTTTTTTTTACTGGAAGAGAGAGAATTTTATGTGGAGTTGAAATTTTGAAATCCAGATGTAAAAATACTATTTGGACATCTAGCCCCAAACAGGCACTAAGATTAAGCTCTCGTTTAAATCTTTGTTTTAAATCTATTGTATATATTAAATGAATTCGATTCTTCAATTTGAAATATGAATTTAAAACAAAGATCTAAACGAAGTATAAAATTTAAATCTCTGTTTTAAATCTGTTATATTTCTATTAAATGAATTCGACTCTTCAATTTGAAATATGAATTTAAAACAAAGATCTATAAAAATGATTTAAAACAAAGATCTAAATGAAGTATAAAAGATTTAGAAGAAAAAAAGAACTAAAGAGTGCTTTTGATTAGACTCAGGCCTATTTGGGACACTTTTCTAGACAGTGTTTTACCCTCTGATTCAAAACTTCCAATTATACATCTCATTTTCTATCTCTTTCATTTTTAAAAAAACTAAAAAACTCAAAATTTAAAAGTCTATAATTTTCTCATTTCAAATCAAAATAAGATAATTTTTGAGTCAAAATGCTTACAACAACGAGACGAACAAATAAAATGCATTTTCTATTTTTTATTTTTTTCTAAACACATTTCAAATTTTTACACTATTTTTTAAATCACAGTTCATTCTAAAAATCTTCCCCCAAACACACATTGCAAGCAAGATGAAAAGTCCTAGTAAGGAGACGGAGTTTTTTTTTTTTTTTTTTTTTTTGGTAGATTTGAGATTTCTAGTTGAAGTAGATGATGACATCAAATTCTCTGTTTTGATTAGCAAATGATAAAGATAATTGCATAAAAAGTTTATTTTTAAAACCTCATTTTAAAATATGTATGTTTTTTTTAATAATATTGGTATAAATGTCAATTTTTAAATAAATGACCACTTGCATTACCCATTTTGCCCTTTTATCATATTTGACATCATTTTCCCTCATTAGATTTATTATTATTTTTTCTTTATTTGTTCATCATTTTGTATTTTAATCTTAATGATTAGTTTTTTTTATTACAATGATTACTTATTAGTATGGTTTAGGTTTTTTTTTTTAAATCATATTTCGTAAGAATGATTTAGGTTTCTTAGAAATTTTTTTTAGTATAATTTAAATTCTTTATAATAATTGTTCCATTATTATGATAATTAATTTTTTATATTATTATTGGTATTGTTTTAATAGATAGTTTCTAAAGGTTTTTGTTTTTGTTTTTGTTTTTGTTTTTGTTTGTTATTGTTTTGATAATGAGATAGTTTCAATGTGATATGAAATTGTTTATTTATTTTTATGGTAATCACTATATCATTATGATACTTTTTAAAATGTGCTATGTTTTTTTTCTTTATAATATTACTGTCTCATTGTGATGTTCTTTCTTTATGATAATTAGTATATCATTATGATGTCCTTTTTAGGTTTTAAAGTGTTTAATATTTTTTTACAATATCATTTTTAATATATTCGTTGTCAATTTATCTTAATGACCAATTATTTATCATAATGAATGTTTTTCATATGACATACAACTAATATCTGTTAGGGTTCTTTTTTCTTTATAATTAATCAAGTAAAATGATATATATTTTTTCCTTTTATAAAAGATTTGCTTTATCTAAAATGTTTTAGAGATTTTTTCTTTCCATTTTTATCAATTCTTTATTTATTTGTTTTGAATTCTTGATAAAAGAATAATGTGGTTTTTATAAACAACATTCATGTAAATAAAAGAAAAAATGATATTTTTTAAATCATTATCTTCAATTTAGACATTTACGTAATAACCATAGATAAATTGAACCCTTTGTAATGTTGATGGAAAGTGTGTAGAAATAATGGCAAGATGCGTTATTATTGCCTTGAAAAATGTTCATGCGGATTTGGAGGACAATTTTCCATCTGTACCTTCATAGAGGCCAAAAAAAAAAAAAAAAAAAAAAAAAACTGTACGAACGCGTAGAGAAACCAACGTTACAAGAACAAATTGTTGTTAGATTTTTAGTGAAAAAGAATGTACTCAAGCTTGCGACATAGGAAATTTCGATAGAGATCTATTAAAACAAAATAGACAGAATTGAATATAGAAAGAAACAAATCAGTCCTACAACTAACAAAGTGCAGACAGCCTTGTATTCTGCTAAACATGCTGCTTCCTACAATGTTGGAGCTTGTTCAACATATTCTCCTTCTTGAGAGCCACGAATCTAGCTGCTAAATCGTCGTAGTCCGGCAACTTGGGATGGACATGGTTGGGATATCGAACCGGGCAGGAATTTGATCTCTGATACTCATCTTTGGAACTGTCCTTGGACCTTTCCGGAGGCATTGTCACTGCCCTCAAATAAGGAGGAACTTCTGTGTCTTTCCTTGTCCTGCAAGAGCCAAACGAGGCACGACCGCCTTGCGAAGCAAGCTCCATCGGCACCACTTTTGCTCCATTGTTTCGTATATGAATTTGGTGATCTGGATTGGTGAAATCATCACACACCATAGCCTCATTGTCATAGCTTCTCCTCCTTGGTTTCGGAGGCATTAAGGGAGCCCGTTTTATTTCGTAATTCGACTCTTCAGTCTGAAACATCCGGTCCCTGCAATGCCTACTGACCGAATTCTTTTCCTTCCGTGGTGGGACTTCACTGTCGTTGTTGTCTTCATCTGTCGAAAAATAGCATGGACTCTCATGGTTGCAGCAGCATCTGCAACATGGTTTCTCTGGATAACATCTGCGGTTACTTGTTAAAGGGGTAACCCTGAATTCGCTGCTGGAAAATTGCTTTTGCCTCATCTCAGCACCATTCGACGATCTTTCTTCACCTTCCGCAACCAACGTGTTGTTTTGTTGCTTTCTTTGCTGACGAGATCTAGGCTTGTGATTGAAATTCCTCTTGCGTGGCTGCTCATAATAACTTGAACTTTCAACGTCCTTCGTACTTCGATTTTCCGAGTACACCAACCTTCTCCTTGATCTTTTCCTAGATACACTGTAACTCCTCTGAGAATCTATTGAGGTCAACTTCTTGGTCCCTGATTCATATCTTTCCCAATAATTTTGATCACAACTGTTTCGAAAATTCACCCTCTTGGATAAAATTGGCGACTTGAATTTGTAGAATCTTTGGTCCTGAGAATCTTCATCTTTCACAGTGGGAGACTGGCACTCCTCTATGTCATCCAGATAAACTATCGTCTCCTTGCAAAACTTTGGCAAGCTTTCTGATGAAGAAGCTCTAAAACTTCTCTCCTCTTTGATTTCCACAGCAGTTTCAGCTTCACAAGTATCGGCCTTGTAGACGACTCCCTTAATTTCTTCAGTGCCTTGCCCAGATGTACTTAGAGAATCTGCTCCAACCGAATTCTCTACTTTCTCCACCTTCTTGTGCAAAATAGACTCTGAAACATTTGGCAAAGCTTGCTGATCCATTGAAGATAAGTCAGAAGCACCGGTTGATGATGGGTCAGTCGATAAGCTTGTCCTAGTTGATGTTGAATCAACAAGTGTGATTTGATCTTCTATCTCGGCGATTGAAGTTTGAACATCCTTAGCCTGTACTTTGTGTTCACTGCTTTCCTTTACCTGTAGCGTCGAGGAAACAAAGGAAACCACTTTAAGTTGATCAAAACAGAACGAGAAAAAAAATTAGAAAAATCGAAACATTAGATCTTGTTATGTCATATTGACAAAGCTTGTTAAGTTACCGGTTGTTGTTGTTGCCATTCGGGATGGTACTCAAGAGCTAAAACCTCCGGTTTTTGGAGGCAGTAGTCTTCAGCTATTTCATTGATTGTTCTATTCTTCATCTCATCTGACGCCGGCTTCGCTGATAGTGTATCCTTAACCTGCAGTTTTACACACAATTCATGTCACTCAAAAGCAGAAACACCCTTCAAAACACAGTCATGAAATGTTTCAATTAACAACCTGCCGGTTCACCAGACTCTCGGGGAGCAATTCGACCGCGGCCATAGTAAACTTCTTTCCATAACGATCTTCAAAGAGCTTCCTGATGACTATAAGTTCAGGTATGTCCCCACATCTTGCCGAGGCGTATATAAGACTTGAAACTGCTTCATTTACATCATCTGGGCATTCCCTGAAACCACCCGAATTAACGGAAACAAGCTTTGTTATTTAGACAGCATTTATGGAAAACAAGAACACGATAACAAAACGCATGATGATAATATGTCTTGTAGTTAAAAAGGTTGTTCGTTTCAATCCGTACTTGCGTTTTCGGATATGTGAGAAGTTGTTCAGGATGAATTCGCAGAAACGGTCCAGCAATTCGTATGCTGCCATTACAGTTTCATCTTGTATCAGCTGCTCAGCCTGAGATGAGAAATTTGTTCATTAAACATCATAAAGCTCTTCAAAAATCCAAATATGTCAATTTAATTTGTATGAGAATAATATGATCAGCTAAAATGCATCAGTACACTCTAATCAGCTCTTGTCTCAATATTTGAGGATTTTCCACTCTGTTTTAATGAAATAAACTTTAAATGTACAAAACATAATGCTTTTTCTTTACTAATATCTATAAATTTTTGATCTCCTTCTGCAGTATATTACCCAAAAATATAAAAAAACATTAATTAAAACATAAACCCTCTGCAGCTAAAATTATCAAGACACTTCAAAAACAGAGCTTCATATAATAGCTTTGAAGTCTAAAAAATTAGGCTAATTGAAAATTCCAAAAAAAAAGGAGAGGGGGGGGGGGGGGGAAGAGAATATCGAAAGGTCATAGATTATAAAGGCAGACCCGATGAAAGGCAATGTTTTGAAAGCCAGTCTTGATGAGATGAGCACTGTCTTGACGTAATTGCTTGACGATCACATGCCTCTTGTTCTTCAGCAGCTTGAGCCGGCACTGTGCCAGTTTTATCACTTTCTTACTGCACAAAAAAAAAAAAAAAAAAAAAAATCACCAGACAAAACAAAATGATCAAACGTAAGACAGAGTCAGGGTACTCGTGTTTTTCACTTACCACCTGGAAGCTTTCCTCCAACCAAACAAGACGTCAAACATGTCTGGAGGTCAACGCTTCCTCTGAGGAAGGAGACGATCAAAATTTAAAAGCTCTCTTTTTGAATAGTAATAATTAATGGCGCCTTTAAGTTTAAGTTTCAGGTGAAACACTTGTTATTGCGAACAAGGTGATGAAGGGAAATAAATAGGAGACAGTTACAATTAGAAGGAGTGGGTTTGAATATGGTTAGAGAGAGAAACAGAGAGAGAGAGAGTGTGGGTAGAGAGAGAGAGAGAGTTTAGAAGAAACATGCTCCCACTACACCGGTGTATGAGGACACTAGTCACTCTGCTAAATACACCTCTTTGCCTAAGAGCAAAAAATATAAAAGTTTTCATTTCTTCCGGAAAGTTTCCAATTTTTTTTTTTCTTTTTTTTTTTACACACAGATTTGTTTGTGTATATATTTGTTGCTTGCTTTTAGCCGAAATGTGATCAAAAAAAGAAAAAGAAGGGGGTGTTTGGCGTATAAGTTGAGTTGAAATTTTTAATTTTAAATAGTAATTTTTATTGATTTTTTTAGAAAAGACAAAACTTTTAAAAGATAAAAAATATGATAAAAAAAGTACATTTTAGTTTAAAATGAGATGGAGAACCAAACAGGCCCGAAGGAAAGTTTTTGAGCTTTTAATGTGAATAATGAAGGAATTAAGTTCTTTCTAATGTACATTAATATAAGTCACATAGTATTTAATTAAAATCTGACTTTTAAAATGAAAATTTCTATACCCTAACCTAAAATTCTTCTGTTTTAATTTATAATAAGTTTTTTTAACTTTTTTCCCGTGCACCATTGCGTGTAAGCTGTAACCCATTGATAAGTGCCTATGGGTAACAATTTTTTCTACGGCTTTTTTGTTTAGACGAATAAAAAAGAGAATGAGAATTTTAAATATTAAAAAAAATTCTTAAATAAAAATATTATTTTTTCTTTTCCAACAGGAAAATTAGACACAAACCCAACAAACTTGAGACGAAACGTGGGTTAGTGGATGAGTTACTAAACCACAACACTGACACTAGTTAATAAGTTGTAAATTAAAGAGAGATATGATTGAAGTGAAAACCTTAAAACGCACGCATTGCCAGAGTCTGGACCCACCAACCCATTTCTCCCTCTTTGTCGGATAACATCTTTGAAAAAAAAAAAAAAAACCCCTCAGAAAGATAAAGATGTTTTTTATTTTTCACTTCTCAGATTTGATGCATCTACCCAGCCGTAATGAGACATTCATTGTTAGATGTATTTTTAAGTAAAATTGAATTATTTGTTCTATAAATGAAAAAAAAAATAAAAGAATAGATAACACTAATAATCTTTTAATAATCATCAAAATCAAAAGTTTCCCTTAGAAATAAAGAAACAAATTCGTGTTTAATGGAATAGGTAATCAAATCCATCTCTCTTCCTTAATGGTGGCCGGTGATCCACAAGGCAACGCATGTAAAGTCTTCAGAGTGATGTGGGAAAGTTTGTTTGTTTGTTTGTTTTTATTTTTTATTTTTATTTTTTATTTTTTTTTAAGGCATGGAGAAAAGTATAGCAGGTAAAGCTAAATTAAAAAGCTCTAACATTGATGGTGATAATATCGACTCTTGTAATCATTAGACCACACTACCCCATTTTGGCCCAAATCCTCGTACTTCGTTTTTTTTTTTTTTTTTTTTTTTTTTTTTTTTCAGGTAGGGAATGTTTTTAAGAATAAAGAGAATTTCATACTTGGTTCTGAACATACTGACAGGTGACTGATACCATAGGATGTAAATTAGGTTTGGTGGTCCGAACTAGCTGGCATTATTTAGTTTTCTTTTTCCACTTTAAGGTTCTCTGGCATTTGATTGGACAATTTTCGATAACCATTTTATACCTAATCTAGTTAGAACCCAACTTTAACTACCACATCAAAATTTATTATCAGCAATGGTGTGCTCAAATGCGCTTGCCTCTCGGTTATTTTACTTTTATTTTCCCCCTATTCAATATTTTAATTCCATTTGGCGTTCCATATATATTTTTGAACGAAGAGTGCTGCAAGCCCCATTGTTAAGATGTAAAATTAACATCTCCTTATTATTAAAGTCGAATATGAAATTACTGTTGAATTATATTTAAATAACTAAAAAATGATTCATTTTGTGGAAACATGATTATTATCATTGCATCTCATCACCACTTGGTTCAAAGGTAAAGGATAGAAAACTTTGTATGTTGCAAGTCTATTATCTCAAAAGGAGAAGCTATATATATATATATATATATATATATATGTGTGTGTGTGTGTGTGTATTATTAGTGAATAATTATTACATGATTAAACTTATATTCAAAAGTTAACACACTAGACTTAACGCTTAAGTGCTTTAGAACCATTTGCCACATGACATATGATAGTAGCAACCAAAATAACAACAGCTTGCATATTTTGGGGAGAAATTCTTTGAATGATTGAGTTTGGAAATTTTCGGAATTAAAACCAGAAATTAGACATTTTAGGTTAGGTTTTTGAGGCTACCAACTTAAACTAAACATCTTTAATCCAGATTAAAAAAGGACTTAAAACCAATTTTTTTTTTTTTTTTTTTTAAAGCTGAGAACCAAACATGCTAGTAACATCTAAATATTTGAATACATTTGTGAACACTGAATTTTTCCTCATTATTTCTGTCCGCCCAAATTGGCTGTATGTTCTCTTGTGGACAGCTAGACATATATTTGAGGAACAGACACATATAAATAATTTATACATATACAGAAGAATTTTCAATGGTTACTATTTTTTTTGTAACCATGGATGGTTACAGACAAAACTATAAAACTTAGTTCATGTATTAATTGCATTTGTTGATGTGGCAGTTTATATAACTTGCTATAGTAGGTTTAAACAACTTACTAACCTTTAATGTTAATTAAATAGATTTTTTTCCCATTTTAAATGCAATTTCCTTTTTTTTTTTTAAATTTATTTTAAAGATCATGTAGTACATATGTAAACATTGAATGTATAGGTGTTAGTTTACCAATTCTCCCAAAAGCTTAAGCTGTTAGGAGATGGGCCAACAATAGTTTATATTTCAACACTCCCCCTCACGTGCAGGCCAGACAATGGGCAAATATTAATTTGAAAGTCCAACACAAATTATAAGAAGCCCGAAACATATTAAAGGCCCAGCACGCAATGATAATAAATGGGGTTAAATAGTGCAATTATGGGGGTTCGAACTTAGGATCTCTTAGTTTACCAATTCTCCTAAAAGCTTAAGCTGTTAGGAGGTGGGCCAACAATAGTTTATATTTTAACAATAGGTTACTCAAGATCATATTCTATATTTTCATCTCTTAACCATTCATTCATCTTTATAAATTTTTTCCCATCAATTTAGTTTAAAAAAAAAAAAAACTATTATAAAAGCTGTAGTATATTGTATACCCATTGAGAGAACAAGTTAAAATAATAATTAAAAAATAGAGAACTGGAGTGGATGGTAGTTTCTAAGGCTATGTTATTCTTTCGTATTAAACTAACGATCTTTTATTGAACATGTGAAAAAAGAATTCTCAGAATCTCAGTTATTTTCATCAAATACATCAATTTTTTGAGGAACAAACATATGTATATTAGTGATATATGTTTCAAATAGAAGCCATGTCATGCGTATATAAATGTTTTTTTTTTTTTTTTGAGGAACATACATTCGTTGTTAGGTTTGTGACTCAAATTAATTTCGGGTAAGTTTCTGTTTTATGAGTTTGGGGAAGTTGTTATTATTGTGTCCCATTGAAAACTTATAAATAGGTGTGTGTTCAGAAAAATAGAGAGGGTGTGTGCTTCTTTTTGAGAGAAAGTCAAAAGAGAGATAGGCAAAGGGTATAAGGGGTTTTGGGTAGAGAGGGTTGAGAGTGTTTAACAAGTGTGTAATTGTGAAAGTGTTTGTGAATTTATTCTCTCTCTCCCGTAGACGTAGGCAATTTTACCAAATTACGTAAATTCCTTGTTTTCTATTTATTTCTACTTTAGTTAAATTTTCTATTGCGCATTGAGTATAGGGGCATTTTCCCCAACAAGTGATATTAGAGACAAGGCTGAGGATCTTGAGAGAAAAAAAATCAAGTTGATGTCTGGAGTAAAGTTTGAGCAGATTGAGTGTTTTGACGGAAAAAGTAATTTCAGTATCTGGCATAGTACAGTGAAAGATGTTCTCATACATCATGGACTTCTAAAAGCATTGCAAGAGAAGAAGTCAGAAAAGATGAGTGATGAAGATTGGGAAGAATTGTAAGCGAGAGCGGTAAGCACTATCCATTTGAGTTTGGCTCATGAACTGAAATATAGTGTTATAAATGAAACATCTCCTTCTAGCTATGAGAAAAATTGGAAAAAGTTTATATGTCGAAATCCTTAACAAATATATTATATCTGAAAAAGCAGTTATATGAGTTGAAGATGAGTGAAGAAATTGATGTTAGGGATCATATAAACAATTTTAATAAGTGCATAAGTCAGTTGCTAAATGTAGAGATCAAAATTGATGAGGAAGATAAAGCGGTAATTTTGTTAGTTTCCCTACCCAAATCATATGAGACTTTAGTGAATACACTGTTGGTTGGGAAAACTACGTTGACTGTGGATGAGGTGGCGACTGCTTTGTTGGAGACTGCAAACATGAAACAACCTTGTAGTTCATCTTATGCTGAACAAGTTCTGGTGGTGAAGTCAGATTCAAGTAGGGGTAGGAGTAAGACATGGGGGAGATTTTATGAAAGGAGATATGACAGTTCCCAATCGCATTCTTTGAAGGATGTTGAGTGCTTTTACCGCCATGAGAAGGGGCATATTAGGAGAAACTATAAATAATTGACTAAGCATCTTGAAGAAAAGAGGAAGTAGAAGGCTCAAGAGACAGAATCTGCAAACGTTGTTGATGACATGAATGATAGTGAAGATGATGTTTATTTTGTTACTACTGAAGGAGGTAATTCTGACTCTTGGATTTTGGATTGGGCATGTTCATTCCTTATGTGTCCACATAAGGAGTGGTTTGATTCTTATGAACCATGTGACACTGGTACACTTCTGATGGCCAACAATTTGAGTGCTAAAGCCATTGGAATAGGCACTGTGAATGTGAAGATGTTTGATGGAGTTGTGATGACATTGACAAATGTTAGGTATGTTCCTCGACTAAGAAGAAATTTAATTTCTTCAGTGGCATTGGACACTTTGGGATGTGAGTACTCTGCCAATGGTGGTTTTATGGAAGTCAGGAGAGGTGCTTTGGTTGCCATGAAGGGTGAAAAAATAAAGAATCTATACAAGCTGATAAGAAAGATAGTTATAGGTGGAGCTATGAAGGTGGAACCAGGTCAAGAGAGGTCTTCTTCTGTTGTAAAAGAAGTTTCAAGAGTGAAAGAGTGCAACAAGTTGAGGGTGACAACTGAAGAAAAAGCTTGGAGGAAGAAGAAATCAGTTTCTCATGTCAAGTTCGATGAGAGTTTGAACTCGACACATGTTTATTCTTATTTAGTGTGCATGTGAGGTGAGAGAATTTGAGTCAATGTGGAGATTGTTAGGTATGTGACTCAAATTAGTTTTGGGTAATTTTTTGTTTTATGACTTTGGGAAAGCTGTTACTATTGTGTCCCATTGAGAGCATATAAATAAGTGTGTTCAGAAAAATAGAGAGAGTGTGTGCCTTCTTTAGAGAGAAAGTGAGAAGAGAGTAGGCAAAAGGTATAAGGGGTTTTGGGTAGAGAGAGGATGAGAGTGTTTGACGTTTGTGAATTTATTCTCCTTCTCCTATAGACGTAGGCAATTTTGCCGAACTATGTAACTTACTTGTCTTCTCTTTATTTCAACTTTAGTTTATTTTTCTGACATGCATTGGATACATAAGTATTTTCCCCAACATATGTATATTAGTGATATATATATATATATATATATTTTCTAATAAATCTAATAATATTCTCTTCCCAAAAAAAAAAAATCAAATCAAATAATGTTCGAAAATCTTACTTGACTATGACTGAGTCACTGTTGGATTAAAGAAAATAAATAAATAAAAATAACTAACGGAAACAATTTCTTCTCTTTCTTTCTCTGGTTTACCGACTTTCTCGCCACGATTTTGGTATTCGACGTGGGCAACCGTCAGTTGATATTTTTCCGTTGCAAGTTGTTAGTTGTTACTGTTTTTCTCCATTTTTCTTTATTTCCTTTTTGTTGATATTTTCTGACGTGGATTTGCAATTTGTTCTTGCCACTAATATCGGCTGGGCTTGTTGTTTAAGGGGTTAATTGTTTTTCCTTTTTTTTTTTTTTTTTTTTTTCCCTAATACATTTTTGACGTTTCTGAATTTCATGACGTTTTTAATGTTATTTTGTTTGAGGTTTTTTTTTTTTTTTTAAATAAATAAAGTGTTGGGTGTTTACGATTTTAGATAAATTTATTTTTTGTGTTTAGGGAGCTGTTTTGTCGATTAAAAGTTTTATTTATGTCATTTTCCCTTCATTTACACATTAGTGTCGTTTAACTTTGTCATTTCTAGCTTTTCTGCAGTTTCAACTATTTTGATTTTGGCTACTTTCTTGTTATCCACCCCCGCCTGCAAGTTTCATCATTTTCTCCTTGTTGTCGTTTATACTTTTTTTAAACTCACTGTCGTTTTTGTTTTTATGTTTTTATATTGAACCGCAATTAGTTGGGGAAAAAAAAAAGTAATATTAGGTTAAAAAAAAAAAAAGAAAAAGAAAAACCTAACACCCCATCCCGGCACATGAATATCGCTGCCTCATCATTGACAAAATTTTGCACAATTGCATTAAAAAAAAAAAAAAAGGATTAACACAATCTATAATATAGATGTAGGATATACTACAATTAGTCCTTAACGCACGGTTCTCACAGCAATCACAAAAAGAAGACTTGATTGGACAACTGTACTTCAAAATAATATACTAAAACACCCTACTTTTAAAAAAAAAAAAAGAAAAAAAAAAAAAAAGAAACACCCTACCTTAAGTTGCTTGTGTACTCACAAGAAGGTCGTGCCTGCAATATTCTGGCTAATTAATAATAACCATATATATGTATGTATATATACGTATATATATATACGTATATATATTATCATTTTATCATGTATGGATTCCGTGTTCGATATATGTATAGATATATAGTTTTATAGTGTATTTGCAATGAAGCTTGCATGCATATAAGCTTTGTAAATCACTCATAATGTTGAGGATCAGTCTCTATTTCAAGGGCTAATTCTCTGGTCAGCTGATCAGCTCGATCATCTTGTCCACCGGCAAAGCCGTACACACGAAACGCAAGCTGAAAAGCCCTCCAAAGCATTTTTCTGTGCGCCTTTGCTTGCCCTTCTGCTTTAGACCACCCATTTTCTTCATTTGTTGCTGCTTTTAACTTTCTCCTTTCCTATACCCAAAACAAATGAAGTTCAACACCGACGTTGGAACTGTTAGATTGTGAATTTATCTCACACCGTTAAGTTATTGGACTGTTATGGTGATTATATATGGATTATGAGCTAACTTTTGGGATGAGTTATAGTCAAGCTTATTTAACATGATATTAGAGTCAGACTTTACAGTTAACGATGGGTTTGGATCCCGGCCCATTTGCATGAAAAACTAGGCATAAGGGAGGGTGTTAAATTGTGAATCAGTCTCATAGCATTAAATTACTGGGCTGTTATGTTGACTATACTAAGTAGAAACAAGTAGGCAAGTTTTACCTCAAGTGCCAATTCCATGCAGCTAGAAGAAACATCAACCATGGATTCTTTAATCCGAACCAAAATGTTGAAGTCAAAAGTGATATTGTGGCTTTGGAACCTTTTGGATTCTTCATCTTTGCTTCTTTCCAGTGCATCTATTTCCCCCTTGATCTGTTTACATTAAAACAAGACAATTTGGTCAAATTATAGGGGCAAAAAAGAAAAACATCTCATCAGAGAACAAATTTTCATCTTCCTTTTTCTATTGTTTTTATTACCTTGTTGAAGAAGGCCTCAACCTTGTCAAGAAGCTGGCCTAAAGGAGGAACTACTTTCCAGTTTTGCAGGTTCTTAATTGTTTCTTCCAATTTTAAGTACAAAGCTGATGCAGTCCTCAATGTTTCCAGCTTCTTAGTGGGAAAATCTTCAAACCTTGCAAGCACCTGAAATTACTTCAAGTTCAAGAATATACAAGCATACACACATGTGTATGTATGAATGTATATATATATATATATATAAATACACACACACACACACACACACACATGAAACCTTAAAACTCAGACCAAGTATTTACCTGGGTCTCATCACTAAGTTTCTCTAAATGCTGTTCGACATGTTTATGGAACTTGACAAGCTCAGACATGTCCTTTGTTTGGAAGGAGTTGATAGCAGCCTTAATCTCCAAGATTGATTTGGAGTGCTTCTGAACATCTTCTTCAATCTGTTGGAAATAAGCAGATCTAAGACAACAAGAAAGGAAACCACTGGTTACTATTATGAGATATATTATAGAAATATTCATCTCCTGTTTTCCCAACTTGATCTGTGGACATTGATTTTTTTTTTTTTTTTTTTTTTAATGATAAAGTCAGACCTCTTAGTCATCTCTGCTAGAGCATCAGCCATTCCTTGCTTTCCTCCTGTAGATCCTCCTCCGATCTGAGATTTCCTCCCGTTCGCTTGTTTACCGTTTAGACCAAAGCCTTCCACTTTTCCTTTGAGAATTCTATACAAATTTCCCATGTGGGATGATCTTTTCAATTTGGTAGTTGCCTTCTTTGGGCGCAGGGCTTTAGCAGCACCTAGTGGAGGAGGAGGTGGTGGTGCGGCTCCCTTTGTTAGCGGCATGGGAGGCGGTAGTAATGGCACTGACGATACATTAGGAGGTGGAATGGGTGGTGGAGGCGGGACAGCAGCAGTCACATTTAGAGGATTGGACGGTGGTGCTGGTGGCGGAGGTGGAGGTGGTGGAGGCGGAGGCAGGGGTGATGGTGATGGCATTGAACTTGAAATCAAGTTCGGAAAGTTTGGACAAATTTTTGCAGCTTTGGATTCTTTTGTCACCTCATGACTTGCTGTAACCGGCGATTCTTCAACAATGTGTTCAACTTCTTTCCTTTTGATTCCTTTTGAGGAGCTGGAATCTTGAGTGAGTGAAGGAGGAGACATGTCAAATGAGAAAAGTTGCTTCATTCCCATGGGTTTCAAGTTCTCCAATGCCTTGAGTCTGAAAGGCAAGAGAAGCGATCTTGAATAAGAATCATCAGCAAATTCGCCAATTTCCATAGCGCAAGAACTTAGCTTTGGAGGTACTGAAGTTGGGGTGTCTGGTGACGAACAGGTCGTGAGATTGTTGTCTGAATATGATTTAGTCAATACGTCTCCAATGGTGGAGCCCTGAATCTTGCATTCGTTGTTCTTCTCGTCCTCATCCATCATGTCGAATATTTGTTTTGCAATAAGCGTCATGTGCTTAAGCTTTGACAGAACTCTTCCCCCTATGGAAAAATTAAAATGAACCTTCTGGATCTTAATGAAGTTGTTCTAAACTATATTGTATTCACTAGATGAATTGAAAATTCAAATTAGGCAAGATTACCAAGTTGCTCCAAACTGTTCATGTTTTCCGGCGAGTCTTGTGCATCGTCTCCCATAGTGCTTATCCACTTATGACTCTTAACCCATGAATCTCCAAGGGATTTTAGTGCATTGTAAAGGAAAACTAAACCCTGTTTAAAAAATTTGTCTTGGTTAGTTTACATGTAAAAGCAGAAATAAAAAACAAGTAAAATTTCTCTAAATCTTTCCAAATGAACCTGATGTATTGAGATCTTTTCCATTTCTAGTGCCATGTCGTAGGAAACGATGTTGGGGTATAGATTGTGGAGATCTTCTACAGTTCCCTTGACCAACTGTTAGAATCAATTGATCAAAGAAAATCTTCAGAAATTGAAACAAAAACGTGATTTTGAGTACTAAACATCTTGTGTTACTAAACAGTACTGATTATTATTTAGTACCTTCTGGATGGGGCTTGAACCATCACAAGGAGGAAGATCGATGATATCTCTGAAGGTTAGAATCTTCTTCCGAAGCTCAATCATCAAGATGAAATTTCCTGTCCATCCACGCGAATTTTCGATTGTGATTCCTGCCACTTCACCTGGCTTCTTCAATATCCCAGAGCTTTTTCCCTACAAAAGAGTAACCCCTTAATGGTTTTGTATATGAATTTTTTTTTAAAAATGTCTTTGTATTAAACACTTCCTTTTATCTTTTTTATTCTGGGAATGACATTGCATTACTAACAAGCATTTGACCCAACTCATAGAAAGCTAAAATTATCAAATAGATATTTTCAACTTTAACATTGAATTTCATTTAAAAAAAAAAAAAAAAAAAAAGCCTTGTTTTTTTGTTAATAGAATCATGCCATCATACCTGAAATCGGATCGAACTCAACAAAGGTGCAGCCTTATACAAACTAGTTGCCATCTTTGTTGTATATATAGTCCGATGCTAATGTATATGATCAATATATAGAACTATTAAATACGATTCAAACTTTCAGACATCCCGGTGCCTACAAGAAATCGGAGACAAAGGCAATCGGTAATTCACCGATGACGTCCTCGTCCTTCGGTCTGTGGTGGTGGTTGGTTCTTTGAAGGGCAAAACCGCGTATGGCGTACCGGTTGCCCGGCAAGCTTGTTATTGCATCTGTTTTCTGACTCTCTATAATGGGCAATGTATTTCTTCTCCTGCAAAATAGGAAACTCTTGGGTCCACAGTCTGCCACTTGTGTGTATTTAGATTCTATATGTTGTCTACGTAACAATAGGTTTAACTATTAACATAAAATTCTAAGACTATCAGGCCCTTTCTTTTTTTAATTTTAATACTGGATTTTGACACTTTTATCCTTTGAATTTTCTAGAATCAATAAATTATCTTCACAACTTTTATTTTTGACAAATTACTTTATTAAATTATGCGTATTCTTGAAATTTAGATGGAGATATCCTTATGCATGCTATGTAAGCTCGTTCAAAGATTGAAATTTTGGATATTGACAGGGCACACGTGACATGACGAGTATTTCTGTTTAAATTCTAGTGATCATAATCAATTTAGGTACATTACACAACACTTTATTAAGTTCTAAGTGGTTTATCAACATGATGATATGATGCCATGCTTTATTAATTTATTTTAGTATTTAGTTGTGGAATTTAGTTTGGTTTCTCTAATTTTGTTTTCAATAGGTTAAATTATTGTTTTTGGGTAGTTTTTGTGTTTCCTATGTTTGCCCCATCCCATTTTAGAAATGAGATAAAAATGTTGTTTGCCTTGCATGTTTGGCTGATATCCCCACCCCCCCCCCCCCCCCCCCCCCCCCCCCCCCCCCCCCCCCCCCCCCCCCCCCCCCCCCCCCCCCCCCCCCCCCTTTTCAGATCAAACTCTCTCTTCATTTCAATTTCAAACCTATTTTATCTAGTAATATTTTCATATTAAAAAATTTCTCTATTGTACTTCAAGTTTTAAAATTCCATAACAATTTCATTTCATCTTGAATTGAAGCGATTTTTTTCTCAATCGGTTCATAATGAGAAGATTAACAAATCTATATTAATATCTTATTAACATATACGATAAGATTTTATTGAGATTTGTCTAAAAAAATTAATGCCACACCTGACTTCACTTAAATGTGTAGAGTTCAAAATAAGTGATATATTTTTTTAGTACTATTTATTTCGAAACAAGGAAATTTTTCATTTCAAAAGTAAACATACTAACCAAATAGGCCCTTAGTATTTAGAGTTGCCCATTTGTAGGGAAGTGGATTCAGTTGTTTGTTTTCTCCTATTTTCTAGATGTGAACGCGGGTGTCGTTAGTGAGATACGGACTCGCATCGTCTGTCAAAAGTTTGTGTCCCAGTCCCTCTCTAACGAATAAAAAAGGGCCACGTCATCAATGAAATGTGTTGTTTTTGACGGAGTTAAAAAGAGTTAACTCTCCTCTGTCCATGTGAAAGGGTTTTCACCGTTTTACCTTCCTGAACTCGCACAGTCAATGGTAACTCACTCAACTCAGAGCAATTGCTGGCGGTCGCCGATGACCACGTCCTCCTCCGACGTCCGATTATCAGAATTTCGGGTGACGGAACTCATTACCAAGGCCGAGAAGCTCCTGTTTTCTGACGATCGTGTCTCACTCTGTGGCTTTTGCTTTCTCTTCTCTTCTCACATATCGTCGACCCATCGTTTTCTGATTTCACCCACAACAAAGTCGCAGGTGATCTGGAGAGTGTAGAGCTCTGTGAAGGAGACAAGCAGTTAACTCAGATTTTTTTTTTTTTTTTTTTTTTTTTTTTTTTTTTGAAATTAACTCAGATCCCCTTTTTAGCTCTTTCTCTGTTTATGTGTGAATTTTTTATTTACTAATTTATAAATAAGAATGACGACGTTAAGTACTCTACTTAAACTCTCTATTAAAGTCTTGTGACGCGGTCTTTTTTCATTTGTTGGACAGGGAATCGGGACACGCATTTTGGACAGAGGATGAAAGGCCTTAAGATACGGCTTCCTTATTTTTCGGTTGTAATCTATGTATTTAAAGTCATTGAATGAAATATAAATAGGGGGTGGATGAATTTGTTGCTACAACCTATGAGTTGTCTTGAGAGGTGTTGGACCCTTTGAAGTGCCAACAATTTTTGTTATTTACTTCTTTCTCCCAACTATTATTTTTTAGAAAATCTCCCAATTATTATTTGGACATACTTCTTATCTCTTATTTTTTGTAATTATCTTATTATTGTTTTATTATTATTATTATTATTATTATTATTTTGAGATAGACGATTTTATCTGTGACAAACAAAAAGTTTAAACGGTCAATTTTCCGATTCCCAAAAAATACATAGCTTAAAGGCTGCAGATAACCTTTTTTGTTAAGGTTGGATAGCTTTACATTTACTAGCTGTTCAATGTATATACATAATATGATTTGGAGAAACGAGAGATAATTTAATTGGATGCATAGTTGGTGCAAATTTTGTGAACATACTATCAAACTATCTCTTCTCTATCATCGAGAGTCTTAAGTGAGTTGATAAGATTCACAGATTCGGATCTCTTGTTTAATTTTTTTTAATATCTCAAATGATTTTCTATCAATTAAATTATATCATGTCATTTAATAGATTCAAATGTTTAAAAGATGAAAAATTTGATCATTTAAAAATTATTTAAAAGTTTTAAACATGATGTAACGAGATTGATTAGTATTATTCAAGACATCAAAATCATATTCTAATCTATATCCTTACCTTGTACCTCTATAACTTTTTTTTTTTAATAGCAAAAACCAAAGTATATAGCTGCCAAATGGTGAAATAAGATAACAATCTATGAGTTTTACGCTATCATAATGACAATTAAAAAAAAAATTTATGTAGCACTAAAATAGAAACTAGAAAGAACAAATGTCCGCCCAATATACATATATACAGACACATACATACATATATATATATATATATATATTCTGTTATTCTTCCTAAAACAAAGTAGTTACCATGAACATCTTTTACTTGGATGCATATTCTCCTTCTTTCTAATTCAATGATGAAATTTCGCATTTGCTTCTTCCCCTTGCTAATTTTCTCAATAAATTATCAACCAAAACCCGCCAAAAAAAAAAATCAACCAAATGTACAGATCACTCCCAAATTCAACAAGAACTATCAACGTGTAAACGAATATATAATCTTACAATTCAAGAAGAACTATCAACGTGCAAACGAATATATAATCAAACGATTTCTAAAAGTTAAAAAAAAAAAAAAAAAAACTGTAAATCCTGCCCAATAATCAATCAAATAGAGAGAGATTTAAAAGAAGAAGAAGAAGAAAAAAAACTCCACATAAAAATTTTACATAAATCTAATCTATTGACAGCTCTTTTTTTTTTTTTTTTTTTTTTTTTTTTTTTTTAACATGCAAATCTAAATCTCTTTTTCCTTTTTAACATAAATATTCAGCCCCTAATGAACAAAAAGCATTAAAACAAGGCCTAAAAATCTTTTCCCGTTTTCGCTATAATATATATATATATATATATATATATATTTATGTATATACACACACACACACACGAATTAAAACTCGGCGTCGTAGGTGTATTTACTGGACAAAATCCTGGCCTTCTTATCAGGCTGCAAATTGTCGACCACCAACGAGCAATTCACAAACACCACGACCTGCCTGAGCGGGAGACTCCCCAGAACCACGCTCACCGGAACCTTCACCCTCACCAGCAGCGGAATCTGCCCTGTCTGCCGGTTATCCACGAGCGCCTGCTGCAGCCCCGACCCGAACTGGCTCTGCCCTTTTAGATCAACTCTCATCATGGTCACGTTTTTCACCGGCTGGTGAAACGCCGGGAGAGTCCCCGAGCACAGCTCGGTCCCCGAGTACTCGACGATCACGTAGCTGTCCTTGCCGTAGATGAATCCGATGTTCTCGTTTGGGTTGTCGGCCTTAACGACGACGACGAACTCGGCGGTGAGGCTGAAGGTCTCCTGGACGACCTTGAAGGCGTTGACGCTGAAGTTGTCGACGGCGAAGGATGGGACTTGGGGCTTGTAGACGGTGTAGAGGTAGAAAGTGAGGGCGGCGGAGAGGAGGACGATTATGAAGAGGCAGCAGTAGCAGCAGCCGATGCAGCGGAAGCAGCTGCAGGAGCCGGACTTGTCGTGGTGGTTCGAGTGGTATCGCGGGATGTTGCGGCGGTAGGCTGGTGGCCGGAGGCTGCCTGCTTCGTGCTGAGAGTACATGGCGAAGTTGGCTTGTTGGTATGGAGGGCCTGAATCCATTGTGTTGGTGAATATTATGGAGAAAAAGACAGAAAGTTTAAATATGTGATCAAATTCGAGCCCTTTGGAGGGCGTAGAATCAATTGGACAGAGAGAGAGAGAGGCTCTTGTTGGGATGTCTTTGCCTTTTTGTTGTCCTATGGTTAAGGACGTTGTTGCATATGTGTGGACGTGGAGGCAGAGAGGTGTTAATGTTTTGCTCTGTTTTTTTGCTATTTTGGGCTTTTTAGACTTTCATTGATCATGTTTGGACTAAGATTTTCGCTTTTGTTCATGTAAACGATGCGAATCACATACTAGGACAGGGCGACAGGCTAGAAACGCACTAATATTTTGAGAATTTAATGTATTTTACATTTGGTAATGAATGTTGAACTTTTTATCAGGGTCCCTAAAAAAAAAAAAAAAGAAAGATAAAAGAACCTTTTTATCAGGAGGCTAAAAACTATGTAATGGATAATTAAAGGATATATTATGAGCAAGTTTTCATTTTCAAATTATCAAATTTTATAAAAATTTATAAGGTATTTTTTTGAGGAGGGTCCTTGCTTCCCTCCGTGCATGAATGTTGAGAAATAAAGAATTGGGTTATTTTAAACTTAGCTTGGGAATAGTAATGACTGTCTCATTTTTGCCCCTTACAATTTAAAACGAAACACTTTTTTCAAAAAAAAAAATAAAAAAAATCAATATATTAGTTGCAATTTTGGTAATTTCTTTATTGAAACTTTTAAGTTTTAAATAGTTGATCACACGTGAGTTACGGGATCGGTTTATAAAGTGCAAAAAATTTTTTTTAATGGTTTTGATCACTGTGGATCTCTATAGGACACATGATTAAAATGTCAAAGTAAATGATGTTTTAACAAGGAAAGTACTAAAATTGTAATCTATAATAAGATCTTTGTTCCATTTTGAATTATAGATTAGAGGACAAAGTGAGGCTATTTTTTTTTTAAGGGTTAAATTTAAATTTGATCCTACCAATATGATATCCCCTCTCTTTTTTGTGTGTGTCATTTAGAGTCGCCGTAGCTCAGAACATATAGATAAGCATAGAACATGAAGATTCATAAAATACTAACGAATATTAAAATAAAAATTGAGACTTCATTTATCAATAGAGAAGAGAACCCAATTCGTTAAACAAGGAGTTCCTACCAAATGTATATATCGCATCCCCTATTTCCCACCAAACACCAGATATATATATATATATATATGTCAATTTTGAATGATATACAATATACATTGTGCCCTTTTAATGTTATTTTTCTTTTCACATCCCAAAAGAGCCAGAACATTTGTTATCAAGTGAATCAACACTGTCTTCCAAGAGCAACAATTCACAGCCCAAATCCCAAAAAGAAAAAAAGGAAAAAAAAGACGAAATAATTAAATTCACTTCCTTTGCACAGGAGTTGGAGAAGAAGCACGGATGGCCAAACGACAATCACAAGATTTCAAACGACCAGAGCCGAGTCTAAGAAACGACAGAACCGAAACAACGACTTTGGTAACCTTGGTAGCCAACTTCTTGAGCGGCCGAGGCTTGGCCAGCCGCCGGCGGCGCAACTTCTCCGGCGGCGCCAAAGTATAGGTTTTCAGAAAAATCCTTCTCTGCTTTGCTCGCTCGTTCCTGTAGCTCCGAGAATAAGCCACTCGACGAGACTCTGATCTCTTGCGCTTAGAGATCGCTCTCCGCCCAAGCTGAGCTTGATCCAACGGCTCGTAGCCGTCTAATTGGCGGCTGAGATTCGCCGTCGCGCTTCGGACGAGGGTGTTCATGGCTCTTCACCCACTTTCACAGTTGAGATTATTTATTTATTTGTTTGTTTTTTTGAAAAACACACTTTCATGGCTGCTCTTATATATACAGGGCAAAACAGAGTTCTTATTTTATTTTATTTTTTTCTTTTGCGCGTTTTTTTTAAATAATTTTTTATTTCACTTGTTCTAGATTTTAAACGATGGTTGACCGTTATTTGGATGTTTGTCTTCCTTGGCGGGCAGTCAACATTTTTTTTTATATCTTTAATAGCGCGGAATAATAGACAATATTGTTTGAATATCAAAATTAAATGCCCACCAACACCCAATCTAGATGATCGCTAGGGTCAGCTTAGTGAAATGGTTTCATCTTTTCTTCGGTGTGAGTTCGGTAGAATTTAGGGAAGCGATAACAATTAACAGTAAGTAATGCACGTGGCACACACTCATTTGTTGACTCTTACCATTTTATGGTGTTATTGTATTTAATTAAAAGAAGATTCTAAGAATCCCAAGTATTTATGAGAAGTTATAAACTAAACAACATGATTAATAAAATAAGTTTGTTTTTAATTGGTAGAGACAGAGTACAAACTTTTATAAATAGATTTTGAAAGTGAAAAATGACAACTTAATTATCATATGATAAAAGCTAGAATATATATATATATATATATATATATTTACTCTGCCTAAATAGACCATGTTTATATCGCGTTCTGTTTATTTGTTTAAATTAATTTTTTTTGAATAATAAATTAAGTTTAAACATTATGAACTAGTAACATTATTATTTTTTGGGATTTAAAATTTGAAAATAATGAGTATATTTAAAAGTAAAATCTTGTGGCGTAACCTAAACTTCTAAAAAAATTCTAGATAAATTTCATAATAAAAAAATCGAGAAGACCAAAACAAGAAAAAAAATGGTAGAAACGTATATGGTTGGTGCAAATTAGAGTCACCTATTGCAACTAGCACTTGTACCTAATGTGGCTCACTCTCTTCTTTTAACTTGGAGATAACTTGAGATCCTATTATCTGAACAAAAATTTTCTTTAGTGATTGTACCTTTCTCTCCAATTGAACATTATCAAAGTTTTGAAAATGAAATTTCATTTTGTTTTTTTATATCATCAAAATTTCTAATTCGATTGTAGTTGCAAACACAGTTTAATAATAAAAATAAAAATAGATTCTCTTATAAATTATATAATTTAAATTCTCTGACCTCAATTTCGAAAAAAAAAAAAACAACTCAATTAATTCAAAATTAAAATTTAGCTCTCCCCAACAGATTGAGTTGAAGCCTACAATGCTTTTTTTAGCAGCTAAGAAAACTATTAGTGGTATCTTCACGTTCTCTAACCCAAATACAAAAGTTAAGTAGCAGTTGAGATTATTATTGGGCTTCCGTCAACTAACAAGTCAGATGTTCAAAAAGTCTATCAATATAGTTTATATCAAACCTGACAATTAATACGATGCATGACTTGAACTCTTGATCTAAAATCTTTGTGTGGGGTAATATAATGTGGGTCGTTTGCAGCACAGACGATGAATAAACCACAAGGCACGAGCAGTAATTTACGTATAGTGGAAGCAAAATGGAAAAAGTGACAAGTCGACGAGCGTTAAGAGCAAGAAATGGTCTTTGAAGCTATCTATATTGACCAAGGACCAAATTTTTTTAAATTTATTTTTTGGTCAGCATTTATTGAACTTGTTACTTCGAAAGCAGAACATTAAAGTATAGAAGGGAATTTTTTTTATTTTTTTATTTATAAATTTAAGTTTTGATTTCACTAATTAAAAGATTTATTCTGATTTTTTTTTTGAATTTATAAAACTGTACACTTCATAATTGAGTCAAGTGTAAAATTGCTGTTAGGTTATACATGTAATCACTTTTTATCTTTGATGTGCAGTAAAAAGAATAAAGTATAATGAAGTAAGTGAATAATAATAATAATAATAATATATAATAATATGACCAAAAAGGGTTTTGTAAACAAAAATTAAGCACAAGTGAGAAGTAGAACATTCTTGCAAAAGGGAAGAAAATTCATTTTTCGAAAGGATTGTCTACAATTAATTAAAGGGAGAGATCAAATCCAATATGTTTTCCTCTCGCAATAATGCCAAAGAATTTGAGGCCAAAAGGCAAATGTATAAAATAGAATAATTAACGCCCATCAAGTGTATCAAACAAAGCAGAGTCACAGTTTGACCAGACTATCATAAATTTAGGTTGGATTAAGTGCAAGCCATTGATAAAAACTATAATATTAGTTGAAGGTTAATCTAACAATCATTTTGGACTCAATTTGAAATTGAGGTCCTAAGTTTGAATCTCTTAATTAGGAAAATAAAACTGCATATATTATATAAATTTACAT
This sequence comes from Ficus erecta, assembly GCA_008635985.1. Classification (NCBI taxonomy): domain Eukaryota; kingdom Viridiplantae; phylum Streptophyta; class Magnoliopsida; order Rosales; family Moraceae; genus Ficus; species Ficus erecta. The sequence continues at coordinate 116,343 of BKCH01001900.1, read as the reverse complement.
TGATCTAAATTATCTATAAGGTGGTTGTTTTAACTAAAACACCAAATGATAGAGGTGAAAAGCGGGAGGAAGAAAAGATTGAAGAAAAATTTTGAGGAGAAAATGAAATTGAGGGTAGTAAGTTATTTGACAGGAGAGGAAAGAAGTGAATACAAAAAGTAAGGAGTAAAAAAAAACAAAAACATAGATCTCACTATATTTATGTATATATATTTTAAGAGTAATGAGATTCGAACTCTACATTTTGAAATAGAGTCAAGAATAAAATTACTATAGATTTTTTATCTGATATTGATGTCACTATCTTTTATCCGCCCATGTGTTGACAGTTTTTTTATGAGAAATTTTTCTACTAGTGTTTTTTTTTTTTTTTTTTTTTTTTTCATTTTGTTTGAACTTGGGGAAGGGGCGATTCAAACTCTACATTTTATGGTGGAGTCAAGTGTGAAATTACTGCTAGACTATGCCTGCAACCACAAAAACTTTCTACTAGTTGCATGAATAAAAGTATTATCTATTTATTCTCATTTTCAAGCTAAAATAATACTAATTAAAATAAGGTTTTTTTTTTTTTTTTTTTTTGTGTATTAGTAGTGCACCCTAAATTTATTTTAGAGTTGCAATTTATACCCTGAATTTTTAATTTTGGCAATTTGCACCATAAACTTACAAATCTATAGCAATTTGCACCCCATTGATAAACAATGTTGATTTTTTTAATGAAAATTGATACTTCACTTGCATATAGATTGTTAATTAACAAAGATAAAAATGATTATTTATGTAATAAATTAAATATTCATGCACAAATTACATTTCAATTTCATTCAAAAGATTAATATTATTGTCAATGGGGTGCAATTTACTACATATTTGTAAGTTCAGGGCGTAAATTATCAAAATTAAAAATTCAGAGTGCAAATTATAACTCTATGCTAAATTTAAAGTGTACCGATACATAAAAAAGCCTTAAAATAATTAGTTGCTAATTGATTATTCATTTTCTTTCCTTCCCATCACATCCAAACAATATAAAAGAAAAATTACTTTCTTTCTTTCATATAAGTTTTTCATTCTTTAAATAATTTCAATCCTCCTTAATTTTCTTTCCTTGTCACTAAAGGGAGTGTAATTAGCAAGTAATTAGACGAAAAAAATTGTGACAAAGCACTCACGCCTCTTTAGGTTCATTTTCGTGCCAAGATTTGCTTTGACTTTGACACTTTTTGGCTTCTCATTCTCGTTTTTGAAAGGAGCCGTGGCAAATTTTTGTTTAAATAGATTATTGATTTTTATCGCCTTTTCTTAGGATAATAAAATTTTAATAACATTATTCAGTTTAAATCGCCATGTAATAAAAAAAACACGATAATGATAAAATTGTTTTTCTTTTAAAACGAAACTTTTTTTTTAACTTGTTTTATCTTAGGACTTAAGAGCTTTCAATTAGAAAAATAAACTGATGATGCATATTTCTGATATTAAATTATATATCAGATTACATAACAAAATAAAATAATAAAACAAGTTAAATAACAGAACTCTATATATGTCTAATATGTAAACACACACATATATATATATATATATATATATATATGCACGGGTAATTAAGGTACCCACAATGAAGTTTTCATTTATGTTGTCAAAAAGTCATTGATCTAACTTTATGTGAGGCAGTATTCAACCAAAACAAAAAAAAACAAAAAACAAAAAACCTTTATGTAAGGCAGTACATTAATATCGGTCATGTGGTCCACCTATCAAACTAATTATGGTAACTTAACCACTATTTGTTTCATGAATTTGGACCTATTTGGGATAATATTAATGAGAAGTCCAGATTAAATTGGTGTAAAAAGGAGGTTCAATATCTGGATTTTAAAATCTAGTCCAAACAATTGATTTTAGGATTAGATTTATATATAAATGATCTTTTTGATTGTTTTTTAACAAATGACTGCAATTTTTGAAAGTTAGAAAAATGAATTTTTTTTCCTATTAATTTGGATCAATATCATACTAAATAAAAAAACAATGATTGATTATAATATTAATCACTAATTTTTCGATCAATTAGTAATTGACTTCAATAAATCACTGATTTACCCTTTAAAAAACCAAATAAAAACTAGGATTTAATTGTATCTGATTTAATTTCCTTCCCTCCTCTCTCTCCCTATCCTTGCCTCCACAAATCTAACCTCATGCCATCGTTGTCATGAACCTCTTGTCACTGTGGAGAAGGTTTTGCTTGTGAATTCGTTCGTGTTTCGTCGCCAGCGTTACTGCAAGCCACCATCCCTGTTCGCCTCGATAGGAGCTCCTCCAATGTTTTCTTTGGGAATGCCTAGAGCTTCAATTCACCATTTCTGGTTCAGGGCCTGGTTATGGTTGAGGTGGTGACGGGTTTCGCGTGGGTCTTCCAATGAGGTGGTGACGGCGAACTCAAAAGCCATGTCTCCCTTATTCCCTACCATCATGTGGATTGTTTAACCAGAAAATTAGTCATTGGCCTTTCAACTAAAAAAAAAAAAAAAATGGGTCATGAAATGAAGGGGACGGTCAAAACCGGCAATCTAACCTAACATTCCCCTACGAAAAATGCGTAGGGGCCATACCGGTGTGAAACACAATCACTATTTGTGATTTTATTTGTGAGATTTACTTTTTATCAATAGATGATACTCAATACTATGGTGTCATTTAACATTATTTCCCTACTAAATTCATAGTCTAACATACACTCTTTTATTGTAACCATTACACTTTTGAATTGAGTGTTCCCACATTGGTTCAAATTTTATTCTCAGTTTAGATAGAATATATCTAAGTATTGTTTCAAATTCTAATTTAAGTCACCGGTTCAAAATTTTCAGTTAAAAATAAAATCACTCAAATTACAAGAATTTGAACATGTGAACTTAATGGAGATGTTAGTTTAAAAAAACAAAAACAGAAAAGAACAGAAAAAGAAAAAACTTTAATTTGGGTAACTTGGGCGTTTGGCAAGAGTGAATAATATGTTACGTATCGTCATGGTTCTTTATTCATGAACAGAAAAACTCTAAAACTGCACACTTTTAATGGACTCAGCTTTTACTCCATCTATTATTTGAGAGTCGCAGGGAAATATTAATGGCAGTCACATCAGAACATCAGTACTCACTTTATTATCTCATCAATTTATTTACTTTTTCCTTAAAAAAAAAAAAAGAATAAAAAACAAAAATCTAAAAAACCCAGTTCGCATTTATGTCTACAGTGTCGACTGTAGGTCCAGGTCAGAGTTTTCACGCAAAAGAAAAGCCCTTTTAATTCTGTAAAACTCTCTCTACTACCTTATGAATATATGATATCACCCTTCTTCCATGGAACCACACATGAAAAGCAAATTAGCTCTTCATCAGTCCTGTGACTAACCCTTTGTTAATTTCCAGCCCTCTCTTTCATGTGATCTCTCTCTCTCTCTCTCTCTCTCTGATCATGATCACACTCTTTACTTACTCTTGCCTGTGATTCGATTCAATACTCTTCTTCAATTCTTTCTCTGCATGTAACGCTTATATATATATATATATATATATATGTCTCTACTTCTCCCTTTATCTTTACACTGTTTCTTCCAATAGCTTATTATTACAACTTATCAAGGGATTATAAAGATTAAAAAAAAAAAAAAAACAGAGAGAGTAATATAAGATATATAGAAGCCATGAAGAGTACTACTTCTATTTGTGTTGCTACACTAGTGGTGATAATTTTCGCCCTATTAGTCTCGGCCACCGTGTCTACCAGAAACATAGCAGGTACATGCATTTCTTAACCGCCAGATTATCATAATGTTTTTTTATAAGGTATATTTTTTTATATCATGCGAATGTAATTTTAATATGTTAATCTTAATTAGGCGCAGGCCGTCACACAGCGAAGCATAAGAAAGGAGCAATGGGTGCAGAGAAGTTGTATGATGAAAAGAGAGATCTGATAGGATCAAGGCAGATAACGAAAAGAAGTAATGAGGGTGGTGAAGTAGGTCGTCCGGAGACGGTTGAAGTAGCAGGGTCGAGCTTGCCTGACTGTTCGCATGCTTGTGGGTCATGCTCGCCATGCAGATTAGTGATGGTCAGCTTCGTTTGTGCTTCTCTTGCTGAGGCTGAGACTTGTCCCATGGCCTACAAGTGCATGTGTAGAGACAAGTCTTTTCCTGTTCCTTAATTATGCATCTTTGAACCTTTTTTTTTTTTTTTTTTTTTTAAATTCTCTCAAAGATATTTCTTTGTTGGGTGGTTAATAATTTTGTGGCTTCAATTTGTAATCAGAGAGCTTCTATTGTAGACAGTGGATTATTGTAGTTTTATATCTGTGAGTATGTGCGTCTGCTTCTTTTTGTTATTGTTAATTGTTTATTTTTGTCATGATAAGAACTTTTAGTTAAGTCCATTTTACTTCAATTTTTGTTTTGCATCAATTTAAGATGCCAACAAGGAATTCCATCAATTCGTAATCAATTTCAGATAAGCCACCTAATAACAACCACCTTCCTCTTCTCAATAGGTGAAAAAAATGTGCTTGTTTATAAATCACCACATTTTTTTTTTCATATATTAACCAACATGACATAAATTATTTATTCTTGATTAATATGACACAAATTTTAATTAATTATAATTTAATTTTATATTATGTTAGTCTAATATTAATTTTTTATGTCATATTAATATAATTATCTTTAAATATATGTTATTTGAATGCTTTCCCCTTAAAATTTTTGTCTGGTTCTACCAGCTTTGAGGCACCACAGAGTTACGGCCCCAAGGAGATAAGAAGAAACCACGTAGAGCAAAAAAATAAAAAAGTAAAAAAAATAAATAAAAAACCTCGAGAGAGGATTTTAACTTTCAATTTATTCTGATAGTGCATATATCTTTAAATCTTATATCTAGTCAAAATTATAAAATCTACAATTCAAAGTAGAGTTGATTAGATATATATATATATATATATTTATTTATTTTTCATTTGGTACCTTGTATTAAGAAAATTTATGCTTTGTTTGGGGTTTAAATTTAATTCTAACTAAGTTGTATTTTTTTATCTTAATTTTTGTCTTTTTTAAAAAAATTAATAAAAATTATAACTAATATTTAAAAAGTCAACTAATTACTTAAACTTAAAAATTTCATTTCCAACTAACTTACCAAATGAAAGTTAATTAGCCGAGAAAAGATAGATAAAAAATCTCTCACAGAAAAGGTTAATGGTCGCTACAAAACTCCAAAAAGTACAGATATTGGACCAACTGATACATCATATGGGTCTAGCCTTAATTTGATGGTATATTATATATAGATGAGTTGTGCACTGGTTTATCTCTTGCTCCATCTTTTCTTCCCCCATAATCCTTTATTGCGTTACTACACAAGGCTTTTCCCTCGTGCAAGTAAATAGGATAAAGCCAAAAGGCAAGTTTAATATTGTGCTATTTATGAAGAAGATCATGTTGTAGCATAATAATGACATGGGCTCAGCTCTTTGACTTTTCTTTTCCCTATTTAATTTTGTTTTTTCTTTTCCCATTTTAACCTTGTTTAACTGATTTTCTATTAATTAAAACCAATTATTTAATACCTCACAAAAAAGTTTTTTTTTTTGTTATCAATAAATGCAAATTTATGTTTATAATCTGATTCGGTCATAGGTTTTAGAGTTGCACATTCAGTCGAGTAATAATTCTTGACCTGCTTTTAAATTTCCCCAAATTTAAGATAGGAGATTTAAATTTTAAACCACGATATGATAGAATTGTAGGTACCAAAAAGAAATAAAAGTATTGTATATCTTGTACTTGAAAATTTATCTCACTTTGGATATGTTTGTCTGTTTTATTGGAGAGAAGTCATCACTTTCACTACAAAGAAATTAATAAAATGTGAAAAAAAAGAGACTAAACCAAATTTATAAACTCAAACTAAATGTACATAAAAAAGTAAAATAAGATAGTTACAAACATAATTTAACAATAAAAATAGAGTAATTACATAAGTTAATGATAATTTCAAATTTTACATGATCCGACTCTACAATAAGTAGGATTCAAATTTTCAGCACCAAGTTATAAAGGAAAAAACAAGGGTTAAAAAAAATATGGTGACGCCCATAATTTGGAGAAGATTACAAGTGAAAGAAAAAAAAGAAAAAAGAAAAAAAAAAGGAGAGATAGCTACGGCATAGGCTGGTTTATCGGGAAGTGAGTGGTTTGAGTTGGGAAGACAAGAACAGCCTCATAAACACCCTCCCTTACATCTCAAAAAACGGTGATTTGTGTGTGTTTCTCTTCTCTAATGCAAAAATGGATATCCAAAACAGAAAGAAAGAAAAAAAAAATGTCAATATTCTTCTTCTTCTTGTTCGTCTTTTTCTCATTTCTACGACATATATTCTGTACCCGCTTCCGGTCCCACCAGAGCACCACTTTCTCCAAGTGGGCCCCACCCCTAACTCCCATCATAATACCCAAGAAAAGCCCCACTCATATCCCACCGCCAAACATGTCTCCTCAGATGCCATAGCTGGTACCTTTTCTGTCTTCCTCTGTCTCTCCTCCGCTCTTCCCTTTTCCTTTCCGTAGCATAATATATATATATATATATATATATATATATATATAAATATGAGTATGTAGGTTTGTTGCGGTGATGACTTTGTTACATTATTTGTCTTTGTTATGCCTCGTTGAGAAGAATTCTCGTACAAGTATATTTTAACGATAATTTTATATTTAATTTTATTAAAAATATAAAATTCCGATCCCATGTCAAGTTAAAAAAAAAATAAAAAACCGTTTTCATTGCATGTCTTTTGTTGTATATATAGTATTCCTTGAATTGCGCTATTAGTCCTTTTTTTCTTTTTTTTGGTGGCTTTGGGGCACACCGATGTTTCGAAATTGCAATGGAGAGATGGGAAAAAATGAAAGTGAGAGACTTGAAACACATAATGATGGTTGGGGTTGAAAATTAGTTTGGAGAGCATGGAGATGGGTGCAATCATTTGTCATTTTTTTAAAAACCTTTTGTTCTTTGTCTTTATGCCTTTCTCTCTTTCTCTTTTACTACTTTCGGTTAGAAAGGGAAGGGGGGTGAAAATTGAAATATTTTTTCTCCAATTCTCCAAATTTTTTTGGTCCCCCTCCTCATGAGATTAAGGAGGCGTAGACAATGCTTTCCTTCTTGCTCTTCTCATCACAGAGTATACTTTTAATCTCTCTCTCCCAAACTCATTTAATATGCTCTTGTTATTTACATCATGTGTTTGTTTCTTTTATTTATTTATTATTTGTTTGTTTGTCATGTTTTAATTTGGCGCCATTTTTCTGTTCCATTCTTTTCCTATGGAAATACAAAATGTTGATGTAATTAGTTAGAAGTAGTGAAATATGTATATATATATATGTTGAAAATCATATGATAATTAGGTTGATGAGGATGAAACTTACTGGAGACAAACCAAGGATGATGACGAGTTGGAGTGGTCACATGATTCCACCCACGTCATAACGCAGTTAGCTCAATGTTTTAGTGAGTACAGAATTTCTTTTTCTTTTCTTTTCAAAATCTTCCTCATCCTTTAATGAAGTAATATAACCAAGTAAACCTTTGTCTTTCTTAATTCCATATTTCATGAATCAATTGCAATGTGCTTAAGTTAATCATTGTTTGCTACAAGATATATATATATATATATATATTTTTTTCGGGCGTTTAAGATTTTAACATCAATTTTTTTTTTTTTTTCCCAGCTAATGCTATGGTTGGACCACGGTCATGGATTATAGGACTTTTTTCCCGCGTAAGCCATAAGCGCAATGAAAAGTATCTTGATTACACATTGAGCCCTCTTCAGGTAATAAACGCGAGTTGAGGCAATACATTCTTCCATAAGTAGAAGGACATGTACTTGTTCAAGTAACAGATTCAACGAGACATTCATGAAATTTTTAGCCATGGTGAAAATTGTTTCCGATCTTATTGTCGTTTGAACTTGATCCTTAGTTGAATGTTTCACCCCAAGAATATTTGGATTGCCTTGCTAGCTAGAAAAAAAGAAAATCCATAATTGTACCATTGAAGCTACATTGTTATCATTTGCTGCTATCAAACTTGGTTGTCGTGTTTACAAGTTTTCTAAATTTCTTACTAGGAACAAAGGCTTCAAAGACTTCAAGAACGATTACAAGTGCCATTCGATGAGACCCGTCCTGATCATCAAGTATGATCTTTCGGCTGTGCAAAATCTTGTTCTGTCATCCGCTAAGTTTCACTTTCAACTTAATAATACAAGCTAAACTAAAGCCATGATAGGTTATTGTTAAAAATTACTGTAGAAATCGTCGCTGAAAATACTCAGTTTTACAAGTTTTCATTCATATTGGTTCTAGTTTCTGCTAATTCATCTTTTTTTTCAATGCTTCTTTTTTTCCTTTTCACTATTTGGTCCAAATTTTTATTGATTGGTCTTTTTCTATATTTACAGGAAGCCTTAAGAGCATTGTGGCTTGCTGCCTTTCCAGATATTGCTCTGAGAGGGTTGATCTCTGAGCAATGGAAAGATATGGGATGGCAAGGTCCCAATCCGTCCACCGACTTTAGGTACCATTCTACCATGTTTGATTTTTTTTTTTTTTTTTTTTGGTAACAATTTTACATTCATGTTGTTTGTGTTGTTATTAACTTTATAGTTTGTTTCCATCATCAGTGCAGAATTACAACAAACATTGAAATGATTTTGATTAAAAAAACTATGTGCGGAGAAAAAAATTTGAGCAATATTTTTATTTTTTGGACTTAACGTGCTACCTTTTCAATTGAGAAGTATCTTCCTCACAGTGAATTGCTGTACATAGGGGTTGCGGATATATTTCCCTCGAGAATTTGCTATTTTTCGCTAGGACTTATCCGGTATGTGCGGCATTTTCATACGTTCTTGGAATTCTTTTAATCCCTCGTGCATTTAGATGTTCTTTCTAGTTTCTCTAATTCATGAACTAGTACAAAAGATGAGTTATTACTAATCTAGTAAAATTCAAAATCAAGGCATCTTTTCGTAGGTTATTGTTCAAGCAAGACGGGAAGCGAGCGACATGGGAGTATCCATTTGCTGTTGCGGGAATAAACGTATCATTTATGCTGATTCAGATGCTTGATCTGTACTCGGGTATACAAAATTCTTATACCAGAATTCTCATCTTTAGTACACAATCTTCTTTCAAGTTCAAAACAAGTTGTGGTTGTTGCTCTTCAAACATTTCTTTCTTTGCTCTGTCTACTCTGCAGCAAGACCAAAATGCATACCCGGAATCAATTTCATGAAATTATTGGGAGGTATACAGAACCCTCTACTCGCCGCTCGTGTTATACATCTCTGTCGATTTGTCAAAACGATGTGCTTTCCGACAAATAATTCACGATTCAATTCTACAATTGCAGAAGATGAAGAAGCATTTGATGTACTATATTGTATAGCTTTTGAGATGATGGATGCGCAGTGGCTTGCCATGCATGCTTCTTACATGGAATTTAATGTACTCTCTCTCTCTCTTTCTCCATATATATATATATACACACACACACACATATATGTATTGTTCACTCCAAAACACTATACACTTTTACTACTTCGGAATATTTTCAGGAGGTTTTACAAGTTACAAGAACACAATTGGAAAGAGAATTGTCGTTAGAAGACATACACAGAGTACAAGATCTACCAGCTTACAATCTGTTGTATCAGTAGCTAGCTTTACGAGCACATTTACGAGTACCATGCAAAGATTATTAGAGAGAAGAAGAGAAATTTGAGAATTTTAAGGGATTAGACTTCCATTCTAAAGGTCAATCTTTTAAGTGTAGAAGCTCAATACCCTTATATGTCTATTATTATTGTTGTATTTTTATAATGTAAGATTCGGATTTCTTTTTACCCTTAGCGGAGAGGTCATGTACTGAGGTTATTATAGCTCAAATGGTACATATAATATATTATATGCATATATCAACGAATACATGAGGAGTCCCTGTAAAGTTTTTGAGTTAATTATGAAGCTATCTGATTGGTTTAGGATAAGGAAGTACTATTTTGTGTATCAGCAGACTTGGATTATAAGAGATGGTCTAATTTCCAGGGAAAGGCAGCTGAAAGAATGAAATGTCAAAAATTAAAAGAAAAAATTAAGTGCTCACGCCTACAAAATATAAAATTTCAGCCACGTTTGTTTTACATAAAAGTTTTAAATCTGGATACATCACGGCTGAGGTAACCTCAAATGGTTGTCACTTTCTTTTTTATCCTCTGTTTCTCAGTTATCAAATTTGGACTTGTATCTTTGGTATCTTTGACTTTCGGAGTTTGACATAGACACCTATATATATATACAAAAACATATATTTATATTTGGTATCGAAATTTAATCTATGTTTGGGGCAATCATTCAAAGGCCATTTGCAACTTTCCATGTTAATTTAACATTTTTTTTGAACTTGCATTTCAATTCAACATTTGAATATTTATTTGGCTGCAATATGGATGGACTATTCCAATCCATATATATATATATTATATTGGGCCACTCCCATTTATTTTCTACCTTAAAAGTGAAAAAAACCCAAAAGATAGCTGCTTCCCTTATTATTTTAACAGTTTAGATAACTATTTTAAAACACATATTTTACTGTTTTTATACAAATATTTTATTCGAAATGTTACATTCCAAACACTAATTCATATGATAGCTTAAATTTGTATATTCAAATTTTTTCACTCCAATGTTTAAAATTCCAAAAATTTGTTCGGATGCTTACCCTTAGCCATTAATTGGAAGAAAGAAAGGGAAAAAAAAAAAAAAAAACAAAACAAAAGAAAGAAAAAGGCTCATTGCAATTTAATCAACTAGTTATAAGTCATCATTACGTAATTGTGACTATCCCCTTATGTCATTTTCTTTGATGAAGCTCATCGTCTAACAGTGATGCCATCTCGTCAAACTTTTTTTTTTTTATTTAAATAAAAAATGATAAACGCGTAAGACTTGAACGAAAACAAGAAATGTACGAACATTTCTAGAAGAAAAACAATTATATATAAAACGATTGTCACAAAGGAAAGCGAATATATTACAATGTTTTGTATTATAAATAACTTATGTTGTCATGAATATCGGATAAAATTTAATTAATCACAAGTTTGCAAATTGAGGTTTGAAATAGGACCTTTCAAAGTTTTTTTTTTTCCTCTTCTGTTCTTTATTACATAATGCTGTTGTTAGAAAGATTGAAACTAGAAGTTTGGTCTTACTTCCAAAAATATATAACTGATTAGCATGTGATACACTATTTTTTTTAAAATAATGTCGCCCTTAATTTTTCTTTATATCAAATTATTGTCCTTAAGGACACAAGGAAGAAAGAATCCATATCAGTTATTAAGTTACCCATCAGCTTCTCAATGTTAGCATATAATATATTATCTTGAAATTAGGGAAAATCATGGACTTAGATAATCAGCTGCAAATTATAGCAGCACCACTTTCAAATGACAAAATATTATAAACAGCACTGTCCGTTTGGAACTCACATTTCAACTCAAAATTTTCATCTAAATTTTTATTTTTAAAAAAAAAAAATCAATAAAAATTATAACTAGTTTTTGAAAAATCAATAAACTCCAACTTAAAAATTTCATCTCCAACCGGTGAATCAAACGGAGGCTAACTTTTTCTTCAATAATCCACAATAGGCTCTATCCACAGTCCATACCCTTCTCTCCTCTAGCTACCAAACGTTATAATGAACTCCTTTTCAGTTTAAAGAATTATAAATAAAAACATGATCTTGACCACCCCCCCCCCCACGCCACCCCTTTTTTTTTGGGTTTCTTTTGTACATATAAGGTATAAGGATAAATATATATATATATATATTACCTGAATTTAAAATGCCACATCGCATTAAAACTACATTAAATTAAAAAAAAAATTTCAATTGAAATTTCAATGGAATTTATGAAAACTAAAACCAGCTTCTCGTCGGTTTTTTATTTGTGCTTTTGTTTTTTTCTTGCCGTACTAGAATTCTTCACCACAGTTACGTGTGTGATGCGTCACTTGCTTTCTTCTTATTAGTTAATCTTTTCTAATCCGCCGATCATTTTGAATGGGACTTTTCGTATTACTGCCAGTAAAACAACAAAAAAGAAACGAAAATAAATAATTGAACTTTTTTTCAGCAATCTGGTCACATCACTACTTATTAGCCTTTAGTATTTAAACAGCAAGTGCATTGTTCTTAACCATTTGCAAGGAGGGTGAATCAGAAATAGGCCGGGAGGGGGAAAAAAAAAAATAAAAAATTAAAGGCTCAGAAACATATGGAATTAAACGAGGCAAGTCAGCGACTGAGAGGCCAAGCCGACATATGGAAGTTCATGCTCAGCTTCGCCGATGCCATGGCCCTGAGATGCGCTGTCGAACTGCGAATTCCCGACATCATTAACTCCCACGGAGGCCCAGTGAGTTTGTCCCCAATAGCCTCCGCCATTCCGGACAGTACTTCTTCCTCTCCCGACATCTCCTGCCTCGCCCGCATCATGCGCCTCCTCGTCCGCCGCAACATCTTCACAGCACAATTCTCATCAGACGGCTCCGAAGACACAAGTAGTACTACTCTCTACGGTCTGACACACTCTTCCAGGTGACTCCTATCTGATGATCCGCTGACTCTGTCTCCGATGTTCTTGATGCAGACCCACCCGTGGCTGATGGCCCCGTGGCACTGCTTCAGCCGTTGCGTCAGGGAAGGTGGGATCGCCTTTGAGAAGGCCCATGGACGTGAGATTTGGGACTTCACTTCTCAGAATCCGGAGTTCAACAAGCTGTTCAATGACGGAATGGCATGCACGGCCAAGATCATATTGAATGCCACCTTGTCGGAGTACAAAGATGGGTTCGGTTGTCTGGGTCGTTGGTTGACGTGGGTGGTGGGACTGGTGGGGCCATTTCGGAGATAGCGAAATCTCATCCGCAGATCAAGGGGATCAACTTTGATCTGCCGCATGTCGTCGCCACGGCTCCGACGTACCCTGGAGTGTCCCATGTCGGAGGTGACATGTTTGAGAGCATCCCTAATGCTGATGCTGTTTTCATGAAGGTAAAGCTTACAATTAACTACTCTTTCATCTCTTGTTAACTGTATGTTTTCGTGTACTACTGTGTTTTTGTTTTTTTGTTTTTTCGACTACAAATTTCATATTTTTCTTTTGAATTTTTGACCCTATATCAAAATGTCCCATAAACTTTAATTTGTAATATCTGTTCTGTCTGAATTATGAAAGTTTTTCAAATTCAACCCTTCGGTTAGTTTGTGGATGGAAATTTCCTATATAAGGCAAAATACATTATGAAATGCCACTTTTATGTACAGATGTTTTCAAAGTTTGACTTTTCCGTCAACAAATTAACAAAAAGGATGAATTTGAAAAACTTTTATAATTCATGGAAACGATTATTACAAAAAAAAGTTCGGTGAGATTTATGATACAAGGTTCAAAATTCAAGGAGAAAATATGAAATTTAGCCTTTTTTTAATTTTCTTTTGATTGATAGAGAGAGAAAATTGTTACATGAACTGTCACTTATAATTTACTTTAAAAATAATAAAAATATATGGGACTTCACCATTAATAGAAGGTGGGTCTATAATTGGGGGGTGATCAATTTTGTTTTGTTCTTCTCTCTTGCTTTCCACGAACACTAATCACTCGAGATATCTTAAAATATTTTGAAGTGAGAAAAGCCTTCATTCATGGAGCTTAACAAGACCCTTACCTTCACACAGAAAAGAAAAAGAAAGAAAAAAAGTCAATAAAAATTATAACTAATTTTTGAAAAAAACTCCAACTTAAAAATTTCATCTCCAACCAATGAATCAAACGGAGGCTAACTTTTTCTTCAATAATCCGCAATAGACTCTATCCACAGTCCATACCCTTCTCTCCTCTTGCTACCAAACATTATAATGAACTCTTTTTCAGTTTAAAGAATTATAAATAAAAACATGATCTTGAGAATTTTATAGCTCAAATGGTACAATCTGTTGTACCAGTAGCTAGCTTTACGAGTACCATGCGAAGATTATTAGAGAGAGAAGATGAATTTGAGAATTTTAAGGGATTAGATTTCCATTCTAAAATGTCAACCTTTTAAGTGAAGCGGCTTAATACCCTTATATGTCTATTATTATTGTTGTATTTTTATAATGTGAGACTCGGATTTTTTTTTACCCTTAGCAGAGAGTCATGTCCTGAGGTTTTTTTATAGCTCAAATGGTACATATAATATATTTATATACATATTTCAACATACACACGAGGAGCCCCCTGTAAAGTTTTTGAGTTAATTATGAAGCTATCTGATTCGTTTAGGATTAGGAAGTAATATTTTGTGTATCAGCAGACTTGGATTATAAGAGCTGGTCTAAATTTCCAGGCAGAGGCAGCTGAAAGAATGAAATGTCAAAAATTAAAAAGAAAAAATTAAGTGCTCACGCCTACAAAATATAAAATTTCAGCTACGTTTGTTTTACATAAAAGTTTAAATCTGAATACATCACAGCTGAGGTAACCTCAAATGGTTGTAACTTTCTTTTAATCCTCTGTTTCTCAGTTATCAAATTTGGACTTGTACCATGTCTTTGGTATCTTTCACTTTCGGAGTTTGACATATACACCTATATATATACAAAAAATATATATTTATATTTGGTATCGAAATTTAATCTATGTTTGGGGCAATCATTCAAGGCCATTTGCAACATTCCATTTTAATATAACATATTTTTGAACTGCATTTCAATTCAACATTTGAATATTAATTTGGCTGCAATAATATGGATGGACTTTTCCAATCCAAATATATATATATATATATATATATATATATATATTATATTGGGCCCATTCCCATTTATTTTCTACCGTAAAAGTGAAAAAACTCCAAAAGATAGCTGCTTCCCTTATATTTTTAACATTTTAGATAACTATTTTAGAACACATATTTTAATGTTTTTATACAAATATTTTATTCGGAATGTTACATTCCAAACACTAATTCAGAGGATAACTTAAATTTATATTCAAATTTTTTCACTCCAATGTTTCAAATTCCAAATATTTGTTCGGATGCTTACCCTTAACCATTTATTGGAAGAAATAAAGGGCAAAAAAAAAAAAAAAAAGAAAAAGAAAAATTCGCATTGCAATTTAATCAAGTTGTTATAAGTCATCATACGTAATTGTGACTATCGCCTTATGTCATTTTCTTTGATGAAGTCCATCGTCAAACAGTGATCCCATCTCGGCAAATTTTTTTTTTAATTTAAATAAAAAATGATAAACGCGTAAGACTCGAAGGAAAACAAGAAATGTGCAAACATTTCTAGAAGAAAAACAATATATATAAAACGATTGTCACAAAGGAAAGCGAATATATTACAATATTTCGTATTTTAAATAACTTATGTTATCATGAATATCGGATAAAATTTAATTAATAACAAGTTTACAAATTGAGGTTTGAAATAGGACCTTTCAAAGTTTTTTTTTTTCCTCTTCTGTTCTTTATTACATAATGCAGTTGTTAGAAAGATTGAAACTAGAAGTTTGGTGTTACTTCCAAAAATAAATAACTGATTAGCATGTGATACACTATTTTTTTTAAAAATAATTTCGCCCTTAATTTTTCTTTATATCAAATTATTGTTCTTAAGGACACAGGAAGAAAGAATCCATATCAGTTATTAAGTTACCCATCAACTTCTCAATGTTAGCATATAATATATTATCTTGAAATTAGGGAAAATCATGGATTTAGATAATCAGGTGCAAATTATAGCAGCACCACTTTTCAAATGACAAAATGTTCTAAACAGCACTGTCCGTTTGGAACTCACGTTCCAATTCAAATTTTTTCATCTTAATTTTTATTTTTTTAAGAAAGTCAATAAAAATTATAATTAGTTTTTTGAAAAATCAATAAACTCCAATTTAAAAATTTCATCTCCAACCAATGAATCAAACGGAGGCTAACTTTTTCTTCAATAATCCGCAATAGGCTCTATCCACAGTCCATACCCTTCTCCCCTCTTGCTACCAAACATTATTATATTGGGCCATTCCCATTTATTTTCTACCGTAAAAGTGAAAAAAATCCAAAAGATAGCTGCTTCCCTTATATTTTTAACATTTTAGATAACTATTTAGAACACATATTTTAATGTTTTTATACAAATATTTTATTCGGAATGTTACATTCCAAACAATAATTCAGAGGATAACTTAAATTTATATTCAATTTTTTTCACTCCAATGTTTCAAATTCCAAATATTTGTTCGGATGCTTACCCTTAACCGTTAATTGGAAGAAATAAAGGGGGAAAAAAAAAAGAAAAAGAAAAAGGCGCATTGCAATTTAATCAAGTTGTTATAAGTTATCATTACGTAATTGTGACTATCGCCTTATGTCATTTTCTTTGATGAAGCTCATCGTCTAACAGTGATCCCATCTCGTCAAATTTTTTTTTAATTTAAATAATAATTGATAAATGCGTAAGACTTGAAGGAAAACAAGAAATGTGCGAACATTTCTAGAAGAAAAACAATTATATATATATATATATATATATATATATATATAAAACGATTGTCACAAAGGAAAGCGAATATATTACAATGTTTTGTATTATAAATAACTTATGTTGTCATGAATATCGGATAAAATTTAATTAATCACAAGTTTGCAAATTGAGGTTTGAAATAGGACCTTTCAAAGTTTTTTTTTTTTTTTCCTCTTCTGTTCTTTATTTCATAATGCTGTTGTTAGAAAGACTGAAACTAGAAGTTTGGTCTTACTTGCAAAAATAAATAACTGATTAGCATGTGATACACTATTTTATAAAAAAAATTTCGCCCTTAATTTTTCTTTATATCAAATTATTGTCCTTAAGGACACAAGGAAGAAAGAATCCATATCAGTTATTAAGTTACCCATCAGCTTCTCATTGTTAGCATATAATATATTATCTTGAAATTAGGGAAAATCATGGATTTAGATAATCAGGTGCAAATTATAGCAGCACCACTTTCAATGACAAAATGTTCTAAACAGCACTGTCCGTTTGGAACTCACGTTCCAACTCAAATTTTTCATCTTAATTTTATTTTTTTAAAGAAAAGTCAATAAAAATTATAACTAGTTTTTGAAAAATCAATAAACTCCAACTTAAAAATTTCATCTCCAACCGGTGAATCAAACGGAGGCTAACTTTTTCTTCAATAATCCACAATAGGCTCTATCCACAGTCCATACCCTTCTCCCCTCTTGCTACCAAACATTATTATATTGGGCCATTCCCATTTATTTTCTACCGTAAAAGTGAAAAAAAATCCAAAAGATAGCTGCTTCCCTTATATTTTTAACATTTTAGATAACTATTTAGAAACACATATTATTTAATGTTTTTATACAAATATTTTATTCGGAATGTTACATTCCAAACAATAATTCAGTGGATAACTTAAATTTATATTCAATTTTTTTCACCTCCAATGTTTCAAATTCCAAATATTTGTTCGGATGCTTACCCTTAACCATTAATTGGAAGAAATAAAGGGGAAAAAAAAAGGAAAAGAAAAAGGCGCATTGCAATTTAATCAAGTTGTTATAAGTTATCATTACGTAATTGTGACTATCGCCTTATGTCATTTTCTTTGATGAAGCTCATCGTCTAACAGTGATCCCATCTCGTCAAATTTTTTTTTATAATTTAAATAAAAAATGATAAACCGCGTAAGACTATGAAGGAAAACAAGAAATGTGCGAACATTTCTAGAAGAAAAACAATTATATATATATATATATATATATATAAAACGATTGTCACAAAGGAAAGCAATTATACAATGTTTTGTATAATAAAAAACTTATGTTGTCATGAATATCGGAATAAAATTTAATTAATCACAAGTTTGCAAATTGAAGTTTGAAATAGGAACCTTTCAAAGTTTTTTTTTTTTTCCCTCTTCTGTTCTTTATTACATAATGCTGTTGTTAGAAAGATTGAAACTAGAAGTTTGGTCTTACTTCCAAAAATAATAACTGACTAGCATGTGATACACTATTTTTTAAAAATAATTTCGCCCTTAATTTTTCTTTATATCAAATTATTGTCCTTAAGGACACAAGGAAGAAAGAATCCATATCAGTTATTAAGTTACCCATCCTTCTCATTGTTAGCATATAATATATTATCTTGAAATTGGGGAAAATCATGGATTTAGATAATCAGGTTGCGTGGATAGCGTCATTTGCTTTTTTCTTATTAGATAATCTTTTCTAATCCGCCATTAAGTTACCCATCCTTCTCATTGTTAGCATATAATATATTATCTTGAAATTGGGGAAAATCATGGATTTAGATAATCAGGTCCGGTGGTGATGCGTCATTTGCTTTTTTTCTTATTAGTTAATCTTTTCTAATCCGTCGATCATTTTGAATGGGACTTTTTCGTATTACTGACAGTAAAACAACAAAAAAGAAACGAAAATAAATAATTAAAACTTTTTTTCAGCATTCCGGTCACTTCACTACGTATTAGCTTTTCAAGTATTTAAACAGCAAGTGTAATGTTCTTACCCATTTGCAAGGAGGGTGAATCAGAAATAAGCCCGGGAGGGAAAAAAAAAAAATTTAAAAGCTCAGAAACATTATGGAATTAGACGAGGGCAAGTCAGCGACCTGAGAGGCCAAGCCGACATATGGAAGTTCATGCTCAGCTTCGCCGATGCCATGGCCCTTAGATGCGCTGTCGAACTCCGAATTCCCCGACATCATTAACTCCCACGGAGGCCCAGTCAGTTGTCCCAAATAGCCTCCGCCATTCCGGACAGTACTTCTTCCTCTCCCGACATCTCCTGCCTCGCCCGCATCATGCGCCTCCTCGTCCGCCGCAACATCTTCACCGCACAATCCTCATCAGACGGCTCCGAAGACACAAGTAGTACTACTCTCTACGGTCCTAACACACTCTTCCAG
Organism: Ficus erecta; assembly: GCA_008635985.1. Lineage (NCBI taxonomy): Eukaryota > Viridiplantae > Streptophyta > Magnoliopsida > Rosales > Moraceae > Ficus > Ficus erecta. The sequence continues at coordinate 97,201 of BKCH01001900.1, read as the reverse complement.
GTGGCTCCTATCTGATGATCCGCTGACTCTGTCTCCGATGCTCCTGATGCATACCCACCCGTGGCTGATGGCCCCGTCGCACTGCCTTCAGCCGTTGCGTCAGGGAAGGTGGATCGCCTTTGAGAAGGCCCATGGACGTGAGATTTGGGACTTCGCTTCTCAGAATCCGGAGTCAACAAGCTGTTTCAATGACGGAATGGCATGCACGGCCAAGATCGTTTTGAATGGCCATCTTGTCGGAGTACAAAGATGGGTTCGGTTGTCTGGGGTCGTGGTTTGACGTGGGTGGTGGGACCGGTGGGGCCATTTCGGAGATAGTGAAATCTAATCCGCAGATCAAGGGGATCAACTTTGATCTGCCGCATGTCGTCGCCGCGGCTCCGACGTACCCTGGAGTGGTCCCATGTCGGAGGGTGACATGTTTGAGAGCATCCCTAATGCTGATGCTGTTTTATGAAGGTAAAGCTTACAATTAACTACTCTTTCATCTCTTGTTAACTGTATGTTTTCGTGTACTACTCTGTTTTTGTTTTTTGTTTTTTCCAGTACAAATTTCATATTTTTCTTTTGAATTTTTGACCCTATATCAAATGTCCCATGAACTTCAATTTGTAACATATGTTCTCTCTAAATTATGAAAGTTTTTCAAATTCAACCCTTCAGTTAGTTTGTGGATGGAAATTTCCTATATAAGGCAAAAGACATTATGAAATGCCAATTTTATGTACAGATGCTTTCAAAGTTTGACTTTTCCGTCAACAAATTAACAAATAGGATGAATTTGAAAAACTTTTATAGTTCAAGGAAACAAATATTACAAAAAGAAGTTCGGTGAGATTTATGACACAAGGTTCAAAATTCAAGGGGAAAAAATGAAATTTAGCCTTTTTTTTAAAATTTTCTTTTGATTGATAGAGAGAGAAAATTATTACGTGAACTGTCACTTATAATTTACTTTAAAAAATAATAAAAATATGAGACTTCATCATTAATAGAAGGTGGGTCTATAATGCAAAAAAATCGCATCTCACCGAATTTTTCTTATTTTAATTGCTTTAGTGCAATCATTGTTATTACTATTGTTGTTGATGCAAAATATTCATTCAAATTCTGGAAAAAAATTTAAAACTTTACACAAAAAGAAAGAAATAACAAAAAGCATGACATAGTGAATATTTGTTTATATGCAGTGGATAATGCATAATTGGGACGATAAAGATTGTGTGAAGATCTTGCAAAATAGCAGGAAAGCAATACCACAGAAAAGTGGGAAAGTTATTATAGTGGATGCAATTTTGGACCCACAAGGCAATGCCCTATTTGATGACTTGGGCTTGGTATTTGACCTTGTAATGGTTGCCCATACCTCAGGGGGTAAAGAGAGAACTGAGAACGAGTGGAAGAAGATACTGAAGGAAGGAGGCTTCCCTCGCTACAAAATCATCAAAATTCCTGCCTTACCATCCATAATTGAGGCCTATCCAGAATGATCACCCTTTGTCACAACTACTAAAATGAAAGTACTGCTTGATCAATTGGTCCTAGTACATTTTGTTTGTATCTCCAATAAGTTTATATGCTCATGATGTCACATCGATGAACAGTTAGTATGTCGCAACTCATCAAAAATAATAATGTTAATAACAAGTATGTCCTACTTGTCATTATTCTATGAAGATTTATATTTTCCTTGAATGTAGGTGCGTCGGCTGACTAGTTAACTTTTGTGTAATCAGTTTGTCTTTAATTTCTAGATACTTACTTATGTGGCAGAGTATGAGTTGTTATATTTCAATAATAGATACAATATTTAATTATTTTAATTGATATGATAATTATTTAAATACTGTAGAGGGTAAAATCTACGGTCAAATTGGATCGAATCGGGTTAGAGTCTGTGTCTGTAATGTTGAGAGCTGACTAAGTGCGTATTGAGTTAACCGAGCGTGTTAGCTGCAAAATAACAGTAAAGTAAAGTAAATGATATAAAGAACACAAAATATTTACAAAGATTCACGCTCAATGTGAGAGCTAATCCTCCGTGGTGGCTCCGAGGGTTTCACTATAGTTGATAAAAGTACAATGAATGCCGTAATAGTGAGAATGGGAAGAAAAGAGAAGGGGATTGCAGGAAATAGAGAGAGATAGAGAGTAGAGAGTAGAGAGAATCGGGTGAAGATGCGGGAATTACGGGAATCCCGAGTTGATTCAGCCTCTTACGAGATGATCGGAGATGAAGTCGGGATGATCTTGGTGTGGTCGGAGATTTAGTCCAATGAACTAGGAGGATTTCCAATGATTTCTCTTATTCCTTAGGTGAAAAGTCTCTTCTTTGGGCGTGATTCTCATGAGGATGGAATCCCTTGGGCATGTGATTGGATGATTTTCGGATCCCTTGGGCCTATAATGATGCCCTCTATTTATAGATGATGATTGTTTGTCATTTTGGTGCTGAACATGCCATATTTGGTGAAGAGAAGTTGCCTCCTTTTGATCTAGGTTGACTTTCCTTATTTGGATAGCTTTTCTGGAAAGGGAAACTAGCTTTCTTAACTGATTCTTGACCTGATAAGGACTGATTTAGGCTCGATTCTTGTGCATGGATAAATAAGGAAGGTTCTTTGATCAAAGTGTCTTATGATTTGGTCTTTAGAACATTTAATTGGTAGCTCCAATATAAGATCTTGAGGTCACATTGATGTACGATAATTATATCCCACTTGTCATTATGCTACGATGATTTTATATTCTCCTTGAATGCAAGTGTGTTGGCTGACTTGTTAATTTGTTTGTGCTCTGTTCGTCTTTAATTACATGAAATCTTAATTTCATAGTACAAACTTATATGATAACGAGTTGTTATTTTTCATTAGTAAATGATATGTTTTAAAAATGTTAATTAATATGATAATTATTTAGACAATACTTACTAATATAAGAATGAAAGCTTATCTATCATATACATAAGCCCTGAAAAGGTTATGATTAAAATTGTTATTTATGACATTAAAAATTACTGTAGAAATCATCGCTGAAAATACTCAGTTTTACAAGTTTTCATTCATATTGGTTCTAGTTTCTGCTAATTCATCTTATTTTCAATGCTTCTTTTTCCTTTTCACTATTCGGTCCAAATTTTTATTGATTGGTCTTTTTCTATATTTACAGGAAGCCTTAAGAGCATTGTGGCTTGCTGCCTTTCCAGATATTGCTCTGAGAGGGTTGATCTCTGAGCAATGGAAAGATATGGGATGGCAAGGTCCCAATCCATCCACCGACTTTAGGTACAATTCTACCATGTTTGATGTTTTTTTTTGGTAACAATTTTACATGCTGTTGTTTGTGTTGTTATTAACTTCATGGTTTGTTTCCATCATCAGTGCAGAATTACAAAAACATTGAAATGATTTTGATTAAAAAAACTATGTGTGGAGAAAAAATTTGAGCAATATTTTATTTTTTGGACTTAATGTGCTACCTTTTCAATTGAGAAGTATCTTCCTCACAGTGAATTGCTGTACATAGGGGTTGCGGATATTTCCCTCGAGAATTTGCTATTTTTCGCTAGGACTTATCCGGTATGTGCGGCATTTTCATACGTTCTTGGAATTCTTTTAATCCCTCGTGCATTTAGATGTTCTTTCTAGTTTCTCTAATTCATGAACTAGTACAAAAGATGAGTTATTACTAATCTAGTAAAATTCAAAATCAAGTCATCTTTTCGTAGGTTATTGTTCAAGCAAGACGGGAAGGAGCGACATGGGATATCCATTTGCTGTTGCGGGAATAAACGTATCATTTATGCTGATTCAGATGCTTGATCTGTACTCGGGTATACAAAATTCTTATACCAGAATTCTCATCTTTAGTACACAATCTTCTTTCAAGTTCTAAACAAGTTGTGGTTGTTGCTCTTCAAACATTTCTTTCTTTGCTCTGTCTACTCTGCAGCAAGACCAAAATGCATACCCGGAATCATTTTCATGAAATTATTGGGAGGTATACAGAACCCTCTACTCGCCGCTCGTGTTATACATCTCTTTCGATTTGTCAAAACGATGTGCTTTCCGACAAATAATTCACAATTCAATTCTACAATTGCAGAAGATGAAGAAGCATTTGATGTACTATACTGTATAGCTTTTGAGATGATGGATGCGCAGTGGCTTGCCATGCATGCTTCTTACATGGAATTTAATGTACTCTCTCTCTCTCTCTCTCCATATATATATATACACACACGCCATATATGTATTGTTCACTTCAAAACACTGTACACTTTTACTACTTCGGAATATTTTCAGGAAGTTTTACAAGTTACAAGAACACAATTGGAAAGAGAATTGTCGTTAGAAGACATACACAGAGTGCAAGATCTACCAGCTTACAATCTGTTGTACCAGTAGCTAGCTTTACGAGTACCATGCAAAGATTATTAGAGAGAGAAGATGAATTTGAGAATTTTAAGGGATTAGATTTCCATTCTAAAAGGTCAACCTTTTAAGTGAAACGGCTTTATACCCTTATATGTCTATTATTATTGTTGTATTTTTATAATGTGAAACTCGGATTTTTTTTTTATCCTTAGCAGAGAGTCATGTCCTGAGGTTTTTTATAGCTCAAATGGTACATATAATATTTATATACATATTTCAACATACACATGAGGAGTCCCCCGTAAAGTTTTTGAGTTAATTATGAAGCTATCTGATTGGTTTAGGATTAGGAAGTACTATTTTGTGTATCAGCAGACTTGGATTATAAGAGCTGGTCTAAATTTCCAGGCAAAGGCAGCTGAAAGAATGAAATGTCAAAAACTAAAAAAAAAATTAAGTGCTCACGCCTACAAAATATAAAATTTCAGCCACGTTTGTTTTACATAAAAGTTTAAATCTGAATACATCACCTGAGGTAACCTCAAATGGTTGTAACTTTCTTTTTATCCACTGTCTTTGGTATCTTTCACTTTCGGAGTTTGACATATACACCTATAATATACAAAAATATTATTTATATTTGGTATCGAAATTTAATCTATGTTTGGGGCAATCATTCAAGGCCATTTGCAACATTCCATTTTAATATAACATATTTATGAACTGCATTTCAATTCAACATTTGAATATTAATTTGGCTGCAATAATATGGATGAACTTTTCCAATCCAAATATATATATATATATATATATATTATATTGGGCCATTCCCATTTATTTTCTACCGTAAAGTGAAAAAAATCCAAAAGATAGCTGCTTCCCTTATATTTTTAACATTTTAGATAACTATTTTAGAACACATATTTTAATGTTTTTATACAAAATATTTTATTCGGAATGTTACATTCCAAACACTAATTCAGAGGATAACTTAAATTTATATTCAAATTTTTTCACTCCAATGTTTCAAATTCCAAATATTTGTTCGGATGCTTACCCTTAACCATTAATTGGAAGAAATAAAGGGAAAAAAAAAAAAAAAGAAAAAGAAAAAGGCGCATTGCAATTTAATCAAGTTGTTATAAGTCATCATTACGTAATTGTGACTATCGCCTTAAGTCATTTTCTTTGATGAAGTCCATCGTCTAACAGTGATCCCATCTCGTCAAAATTTTTTTTTAATTTAAATAAAAAATGATAAACGCGTAAGACTTGAAGGAAAACAAGAAATGTGCAAACATTTCTAGAAGAAAACAATATATATAAAACGATTGTCACAAAGGAAAGCGAATATATTACAATGTTTCGTATTATAAATAACTTATGTTGTCATGAATATCGGATAAAATTTAATTAATAACAAGTTTACAAATTGAGGTTTGAAATAGGACCTTTCAAAGTTTTTTTTTTCCTCTCCTGTTCTTTATTACATAATGCAGTTGTTAGAAAGATTGAAACTAGAAGTTTGGTCTTACTTCCAAAAATAAATAACTGATTAGCATGTGATACACTAATTTTTAAAAAATAATTTCGCCCTTAATTTTTCTTATATCAAATTATTGTCCTTAAGGACCAAGGAAGAAAGAATCCATATCAGTTATTAAGTTACCCATCAACTTCTCAATGTTAGCATATAATATATTATCTTGAAATTAGGGAAAATCATGGATTTAGATAATCAGGTGCAAATTATAGCAGCACCACTTTCAAATGACAAAATGTTCTAAACAACACTGTCCGTTTGGAACTCACGTTCTAATTCAAAATTTTCATCTTAATTTTTATTTTTTAAGAAAAGTCAATAAAAATTATAACTAGTTTTTGAAAAATCAATAAACTCCAATTTAAAAATTTCATCTCCAACCAATGAATCAAACGGAGGCTAACTTTTTCTTCAATAATCCGCAATAGGCTCTATCCACAGTCCATACCCTTCTCTCCTCTTGCTACCAAACATTATAATGAACTCTTTTTCAGTTTAAAGAATTATAAATAAATACATGATCTTGACCCCCACCCACCCCTTTTTTTGGGTTTCTTTTGTACATATAAGGTATAAGGATATATATATATATAATATATATATATATATATTACCTGAATGTAAAATGCCACATCGCATTAAAACTACATTAAATTAAAAAAAAATTGAAATTTCAATGGAATTTATGAAAACTAAAACCAGCTTGTCGTCGGTTTTTATTTGCTTTTTTTTTTCTTGCCGAACTATAATTCTTCACCACAGTTACGTGCGTGATGCGTCACTTGCTTTCTTCTTATTAGTTAATCTTTTCTAATCCGCCGATCATTTTGAATGGGACTTTCGTATTACTGCCAAAACAACAAAAAAAGAAACGAAAATAAATAATTATTTTTTCAGCATTCCGGTCACATTACTACTTATTAGCTTTTCAAGTATTTAAACAGCAAGGATCTTTACCATTTGCAAGGAGGGTGAATCAGATGATGCGTCAGTTGCTTTCTTCTTATTAGTTAATCTTTTCTAATCCGTCGATCATTTTGAATGGGACTTTTCGAATTACTGCCAGTAAAACAACAAAAAGAAACGAAAATAAATAATTATTTTTTCAGCATTCCGGTCACATTACTACTTATTAGCTTTTCAAGTATTTAAGCAGCAAGGATCTTTACCATTTGCAAGGAGGGTGAATCAGATGATGCGTCACTTGCTTTATTCTGATTAGTTAATCTTTTCTAATCCGTCGATCATTTTGAATGGGACTTTTCATATTACTGCCAGTAAAACACAAAAAAGAAACGAAAATAAATAATTATTTTTTCAGCATTCCGGTCACATTACTACTTATTAGCATTTCATGTATATAAACAGCAAGGATCTTTACCACTTGCAAGGAGGGTGAATCAGATGATGCGTCACTTGCTTCTTCTTATTAGTTAATCTTTTCTAATCCGCCGATCATTTTGAATGGGACTTTCGTATTATTTGCCAGTAAAAAAACAAAAAAGAAACGAAAATAAATAATTATTTTTCAGCATTCCGGTCACATTACTACTTATTAGCTTTTCAAGTATTTAAACAGCAAGGATCTTTACCATTTGCAAGGAGGGTGAATCAGATGATGCGTCACTTGCTTTCTTCTTATTAGTTAATCTTTTCTAATCCGTCGATCATTTTGAATAGGACTTTTCGTATTACTGCCAGCAAAACAACAAAAAAGAAACGAAAATAAATATTATTTTTTCCGCATTCCGGTCACATTACTACTTATTAGCTTTCAAGTATTTAAACAGCAAGGATCTTTACCATTTGCAAGGAGGGTGAATCAGATGATGCGTCACTTGCTTATTCTTATTAGTTAATCTTTTCTAATCCGTCGATCATTTTGAATGGGACTTTTCGTATTACTGCCAGTAAAACAACAAAAAGAAACGAAAATAAATAATTATTTTTTCAGCATTCCGGTCACATTACTACTTATTAGCTTTTCAAGTATTTAAACAGCAAGGATCTTTACCATTTGCAAGGAGGGTGAATCAGATGATGCGTCACTTGCTTTATTCTGATTAGTTAATCTTTTCTAATCCGTCGATCATTTTGAATGGGACTTTTCATATTACTGACAGTAAAACAACAAAAAAGAAATGAAAATAATAATTATTTTTTCAGCATTCCGGTCACATTACTACTTATTAGCATTTCATGTATTTAAACTGCAAGGATCTTACCACTTGCAAGGAGGGTGAATCAGATGATGCGTCACTTGCTTTCTTCTTATTAGTTAATCTTTTCTAATCCGCCGATAATTTTGAATGGGACTTTCGTATTACTACCTGTAAAACAACAAAAAAGAAACGAAAATAAATAATTATTTTTTCAGCATTCCGGTCACATTACTACTTATTAGCTTTTCAAGTATTTAAACAGCAAGGATCTTTACCATTTGCAAGGAGGGTGAATCAGATGATGCGTCACTTGCTTTCTTCTTATTAGTTAATCTTCTTTAATCCGCCGATCATTTTGAATGAGACTTTTCGTATTACTGCCAGTAAAACTACAAAAAGAAACGAAAATAAATAATTATTTTTCAGCATTCCGGTCACATTACTACTTATTAGCTTTTCAAGTATTTAAACAGCAATGATCTTTACCATTTGCAAGGAGGGTGAATCAGATGATGCGTCACTTGCTTTCTTCTAATTAGTTAATCTTTTCTAATCCGCCAATCATTTTGAACGAGATTTTTCGTATTACTGCCAGTAAAACAACAAAAAAAAACGAAAATAAATAATTATTTTTTCAGCATTCCGGTCACATTACTACTTATTAGCTTTTCAAGTATTTAAACAGCAAGGATCTTTACCATTTGCAAGGAGGGTGAATCAGATGATGCGTCACTTGCTTTCTTCTTATTAGTTAATCTTTTTTAATCCGCCGATCATTTTGAATGAGACTTTTCGTATTACTGCCAGTAAAACTACAAAAAAAACGAAAATAAATAATTATTTTTTCAGCATTCCGGTCACATTACTACTTATTAGTTTTTCAAGTATTTAAACAACAAGGATCTTTACCATTTGCAAGGAGGGTGAATCAGATGATGCGTCACTTGCTTTCTTCTTATTAGTTAATCTTTTTTAATCCGCCGATCATTTTGAATGGGACTTTTCGTATTAGTGCCAGTAAAACTACAAAAAAGAAACGAAAATAAATAATTATTTTTTCAGCATTCCGGTCACATTACTACTTATTAGCTTTTCAAGTATTTAAACAGCAAGGATCTTTACCATTTGCAAGGAGGGTGAATCAGATGATTCGTCACTTGCTTTCTTCTTATTAGTTATTCTTTTTTAATCCGCCGATCATTTTGAAAGGGACTTTCGTATTACTGCCAGTAAACAACAAAAAAGAAACGAAAATAAATAATCATTTTTTCAGCATTCCGGTCACATTACTACTTATTAGCTTTTCAAGTATTTGAACAGCAAGGATCTTTACCATTTGCAAGGAGGGTGAATCAGATGAAGCGTCACTTGCTTTCTTCTTATTAGTTAATCTTTTCTAATCCGTCGATCATTTTGAATGGGACTTTTCGTATTACTGCCAGTAAAACAACAAAAAAGAAACGAAAATAAATAATTATTTTTTCAGCATTCCTGTCACATTACTACTTATTAGCTTTTCAAGTATTTAAACAGCAAGGATCTTTAGCATTTGCAAGGAGGGTGAATCAGATGATGCGTCACTTACTTTCTCTTATTAGTTAATCTTTTTTAATCCGCCGATCATTTTGAATGGGACTTTTCGTATTATTGCCAGTAAAACAACAAAAAAGAAACGAAAATAAATAATCATTTTTCAGCATTCCAGTCACATTACTACGCATTAGCTTTTCAAGTATTTAAACAGCAAGGATCTTTACCATTTGCAAGGAGGATGAATCAGATGATGCGTCAATTGCTTTCTTCTTATTAGTTAATCTTTTCTAATCCGTCGATCATTTTGAATGGGACTTTTCGTATTACTGCCAGTAAAACGACAAAAAAAAACGAGAATAAATAATTATTTTTTCAGCATTCCGGTCACATTACTACTTTTTAGCTTTTCAAGTATTTAAACAGCAAGGATCTTTACCACTTGCAAGGAGGGTGAATCAGATGATGCGTCACTTGCTTTCTTCTTATTAGTTTCTTTTCTAATCCGTCGATCATTTTGAATGGGACTTTTCGTATTACTGCCAGTAAAACAACAAAAAAGAAACGAAAATAAATAATTATTTTTTCAGCATTCCGGTCACATTACTACTTATTAGCTTTTCAAGTATTTAAACAACAAGGATCTTTACTACTTGCAAGGAGGGTGAATCAGATGATGCGTCACTTGCTTTCTTCTTATTAGTTAATCTTTTCTAATCCGCCAATCATTTTGAACGAGATTTTCGTATTACTGCCAGTAAAACAACAAAAAAGAAACGAAAATAAATAATTATTTTTTCAGCATTCCGGTCACATTACTACTTTTTAGATTTTCAAGTATTTAAACAGCAAGGATCTTTACCATTTGCAAGGAGGGTGAATCAGATGATTCGTCACTTGCTTTCTTCTTATTAGTAATCTTTTTTAATCCGCCGATCATTTTGAATGGGACTTTTCGTATTACTGCCAGTAAAATAACAAAAAAGAAACGAAAATAAATAATTATTTTTCAGCATTCCGGTCACATTACTACTTATTAGCTTTTCAAGTATTTAATAGCAAGGATCTTTACCATTTGCAAGGAGGGTGAATCAGATGATTCATCACTTGCTTTCTTCTTATTAGTTAATCTTTTTTAATCCGCCGATAATTTTGAATGGGACTTTTCGTATTTACTGCCAGTAAAACAACAAAAAGAAACGAAAATATATAATTATTTTTTCAGTATTCCGGTCACATTACTACTTATTAGCTTTTCAAGTATTTAAACAGCAAGGATCTTTACCACTTGCAAGGAGGGTGAATCAGATGAAGCGTCACTTGCTTTCTTCTTATTAGTTAATCTTTTTAATCCGCCGATTATTTTGAATGGGACTTTTCGTATTACTCCCAGTAAAACAACAAAAAAGAAACGAAAAAATAAGTACTTTTCAAGTATTTAAACAGCAAGGATCTTTACCACTTGCAAGGTGAATCAGATGATGCGTCACTTGCTTTCTTTATTAGTTAATCTTTTTTTAATCCGCCGATCATTTTGAATGGGACTTTTCGTATTACTGCCAGTAAAACAACAAAAAAGAAACGAAATAAATAATTATTTTTCAGCATTCCGGTCACATTACTACTTATTAGCTTTTCAAGTATTTAAACAGCAAGGATCTTTACCATTTGCAAGGAGGGTGAATCAGATGAAGCGTCACTTGCTTTCTTCTTATTAGTTACTTTTCTAATCCGTCGATCATTTTGAATGGGACTTTTCGTATTACTGCCAGTAAAAGAACAAAAAAGAAACAAAAATAAATAATTATTTTTTCAGCATTCCGGTCACATTACTACTTATTAGCTTTTCAAGTATTTAAACAGCAAGGATCTTTACCACTTGCAAGGAGGGTGAATCAGATGATGCGTCACTTACTTTCTTCTTTTAGTTAATCTTTTCTAATCCGCCGATCATTTTGAATGGGACTTTTCGTATTACTGCCAGTAAAACAACAAAAAAGAAACGAAAAAAGTAATTATTTTTTCAGCATTCCGGTCACATTACTACTTTTAGCTTTTCAAGTATTTAAACAGCAAGGATCTTTACCATTTGCAAGGATGGTGAATCAGAAATAAGACCGGGAGGAAAAAAAAAAAAAAAAAGCTCAGAAACATATGGAATTAGACGATGCAAGTCAGCGACTGAGAGGCCAAGCCGACATATGGAAGTTCATGCTCAGCTTCGCCGATGCCATGGCCCTGAGATGCGCTGTCGAACTCCGAATTCCCGACATCATTAAATCCGACGGAGGCCCAGTCAGTTTGTCCCAAACAGCCTCCGCCATTCCGGACAGTACTTCTTCCTCTCCCGACATCTCTGCCTCGCCCGAATCATGCGCCTCCTCGTCGCCGCAACATCTTCACCGCACAATCCTCATCAGGACGGCTCCGAAGACACAAGTAGTACTACTCTCTACGGTCTGACACACTCTTCCAGGTGGCTCCTATCTGATGATCCGCTGACTCTGTCTCCGATGTTCCTGATGCATACCCACCGTGGCTGATGGCCCCGTGGCACTGCTTCAGCCGTTGCGTCAGGGAAGGTGGGATCGCCTTTGAGAAGGCCCATGGACGTGAGATTGGGACTTCGCTTCTCAGAATCCGGAGTTCAACAAGCTCTTCAATGACGGAATGGCATGCACGTCCAAGATCATTTTGAATGCCACCTTGTCGGAGTACAAAGATGGGTTCGGTTGTCTGGGGTCGTTGGTTGACGTGGGTGGTGGGACTGGTGGGGCCATTTCGGAGATAGTGAAATCTCATCCGCAGATCAAGGGGATCAACTTTGATCTGCCGCATGTCGTCGCCGCGGCTCCGACGCACCCTGGAGTGTCCCATGTCGGAGGTGACATGTTTGAGAGCATCCCTAATGCTGATGCTGTTTTTATGAAGGTAAAGCTTACAATTAACTACTCTTTCATCTCTTGTTAACTGTATGTTTTCGTGTACTACTCTGTTTTTGTTTTTTTGTTTTTCGAGTACAAATTTCATATTTTTCTTTTGAATTTTTGACCCTATATCAAATGCCCCAGACTTCAATTTGTAACATATGTTCTCTCTAAATTATGAAAGTTTTTCAAATTCAACCCTTCAGTTAGTTGTGGATGGAAATTTCCTATATAAGGCAAAACATAATGAAATGGCAATTTTATGTACAGGTGCTTTCAAAGTTTGACTTTTCCGTCAACAAATTAACAAATAGGATGAATTTGAAAAACTTTTATAGTTCAAGGAAACAAATATTACAAAAAGAAGTTTGGTGAGATTTATGATACAAGGTTCAAAATTCAAGGGGAAAATATGAAATTTAGCCTTTTTTTTTTTTAATTTTCTTTTGATTGATCGAGAGAGAAAATTGTTAGGTGAACTGTCACTTATAATTTACTTTAAAAATAATAAAAATATGAGACTTCATTTAAGAAGGTGGGTCTATAATGCAAAAAAATCGCATCTCACCGAATTTTTTCTTATTTAATTGCTTTAGTGCAATCATTGTTTACTATTGTTGTTGATGCAAATATTCATTCAAATTCTGGAAAACAAATTTAAAACTTTACACAAAAAGAAAGAAATAACAAAAAGCATGACATAGTGAATATTTGTTTATATGCAGTGGATAATGCATAATTGGGACGATAAAGATTGTGTGAAGATCTTGCAAAATAGCAGGAAAGCAATACCACAGAAAAGTGGGAAAGTTATTATAGTGGATGCAATTTTGGACCCACAAGCAATGCCCTATTTGATGACTTGGGCTTGGTATTTGACCTTGTAATGGTTGCCCATACCTCAGGGGGTAAAGAGAGAACTGAGAACGAGTGGAAGAAGATACTGAAGGAAGGAGGCTTCCTCGCTACAAAATCATCAAAATTCCTGCCTTACCATCCATAATTGAGGCCTATCCAGAATGATCACCCTTTGTCACAACTAAAATGAAAGTACTACTGCTGATCAATGGTCCCTAGTACATTTTGTTTGTATCTCAATAAGTTTATATGCTCATGATGTCACATCGATGAACAGTTAGTATGTCGCAACTCATCAAAAATAATAATGTTAGTATACTTGTCATTATTCTATGAAGATTTATATTTTCCTTGAATGTAGGTGCGTCGGCTGACTAGTTAACTTTTGTGTAATCAGTTTGTCTTTAATTTCTAGATACTTACTTATGTGGCAGAGTATGAGTTGTTATATTTCAATAATAGATACAATATTTTAATTATTTTAATTGATATGATAATTATTTAAATACTGTAGAGGGTAAAATCTATCACGGTCAAATTGGATCGAATCGGGTTAGAGTCTGTGTCTGTAATGTTGAGCTGACTAAGTGCGTATTGAGTTAACCGAGCGTGTTAGCTGCAAAATAACAGTAAAGTAAAGTAAATGATATAAAGAACACAATATATTTATAAATATTCACGCTCAATGTGAGAGCTAGTCCTCTGTGGTGGCTCCGGGGGTTTCACTATAGTTGATAAAAAGTAAATGAATGCCGTAATAGTGAGAATGGGAAGAAAGAGAAGGGGATTGCAGGAAATAGAGGAGAGAGAGATAGCAGAGAGTAGAGAGAATGGGTGAAGATGCGGGAATTACGGGAATCCCGAGTTGATTCAGCCTCTTAAGAGATGATCGGAGATGAAGTCGGGATGATCTTGTGGTCGGAGATTTAGTCCAATGAACTAGGAGGATTTCCAATTATTTCTCTTATTCTTAGGTGAAAAGTCTCTTCTTTGGGCGTGATTCTCATAAGGATGGAATCCCTTGGGCATGTGATTGGATGATTTCGGATCCCTTGGGCATATAGATGCCCTCTATTTATGATCCCTATTTATAGATGATGATTGTTTGTCATTTTGGTGCTGAACATGCCATATTTGGTGAAGAGAAGTTGCCTCCTTTTGATCTAGGTTGACTTTCCTTATTTGGATAGCTTTTCTGGAAAGGGAAAGTAGCTTTCTTAACTGATTCTTGACCTGATTAGGATGATTTAGGCTCGATTCTTGTGCATGGATGAATAAGGAAGGTTCTTTGATCAAAGTGTCTTATGATTGGTCTTTAGAACATTTAAATTGGTAGCTCCAATATAAGATCATGAGGTCACATTGATGTACGATAATTATATCCCACTTGTCATTATGCTACGATGATTTTATATTCTCCTTGAATGCAAGTGTGTTGGCTGACTTGTTAATTTGTTTGTGCTCTGTTCGTCTTTAATTACATGAAATCTTAATTTCATAGTACAAACTTATATGATAACGAGTTGTTTTTTTCATTAGTAAATGATATGTTTTAAAAAGTTAATTAATATGATAATTATTTAGACAATACTTACTAATATAAGAATGAAAGCTTATGTATCATAACATTAGCCCTCAAAAAGTTATGATTAAAATTGTTATTTATGACATTAAAAATTACTGTAGAAATCATCGCTGAAAATGCTCAGTTTTACAAGTTTTCATTCATATTGGTTCGTTTCTGCTAATTCATCTTATTTTCAATGCTTCTTTTTTTCCTTTTCACTATTCGGTCCAAATTTTTGATTGGTCTTTTTCTATATTACAGGAAGCCTTAGAGCATTGGTGGCTTGCTGCCTTTCCAGATATTGCTCTGAGAGGGTTGATCTCTGAGCAATGGAAAGATATGGGATGGCAAGGGTCCCAATCCATCCACTGACTTTAGGTACAATTCTACCATGTTTGATGTTTTTTTTTTGGTAACAATTTTACATGCTTGTTGTTTGTGTTGTTATTAACATTCATGGTTGTTTCCATCATCAGTGCAGAATTACAACAAACATTGAAATGATTTTGATTAAAAAAAAACTATGTGTGGAGAAAAGCTTTGAGCAATATTTTTTATTTTTTGGACTTCTAATGTGCTACCTTTTCAATTGAGAAGTATCTTCCTCACAGTGAATTGCTGTACATAGGGGTTGCGGATATATTTCCCTCGAGAATTTGCTATTTTTCGCTAGGACTTATCCGGTTATGTGCGGCCATTTTCATACGTTTATTGGAATTCTTTTAATCCCTCGTGCATTTGATGTTCTTTCTAGTTCTCTAATTCACGAACTAGTACAAAAGATGAGTTTATTACTAATCTAGTAAAATTTAAAATCAAGGCATCTTTTCGTAGGTTATTGTTCAAGCACAGACGGGAAGCGAGCGACATGGGAGTATCCATTTGCTGTTGCGGGAATAAACGTATCATTTCTGCTGATTCAGATGCTTGATCTGTACTCGGGTATACAAAATTCTTATACCAGAATTCTCATCTTTCGTACACAATCTTCTTTCAAGTTCAAAACAAGTTGTGGTTGTTGCTCTTCAAACATTCTTTCTTTGCTCTGTCTACTCTGCAGCAAGACCAAAATGCATACCCGGAATCCAATTTCATGAAATTATTGGGAGGTATACAGAACCCTCTACTCGCCGCCCGTGTTATACAATCTCTTTCGATTTTGTCAAAACGATGTGCTTTCTGACAATAAATCACAATTCAATTCTATAATTGCAGAAGATGAATGAAGCATTTGATGTACTATACTGTATAGCTTTTGAGATGATGGATGCGCAGTGGCTTGCCATGCATGCTTCTTACATGGAATTTAATGTACTCTCTCTCTCTCTCCATATATATAATACACACACACACATATGTATTGTTCACTCCAAAACACTATACACTTTTTACTACTTCGGAAATATTTTCAGGAGGTTTTACAAGTTACAAGAACACAATTGGAAAGAGAATTTGTCGTTAGAAGACATACACAGAGTACAAGATCTACCAGCTTACAGTCTGTTGTACCAGTAGCTAGCCTTTACGAGCACATTTTACGAGTACCATGCGAAGATTATTAGAGAGAAGAAGAGATATTTGAGAATTTTAAGGGATTAGAATTCCATTCTAAAATGTCAACCTTTTAAGTGGAGCGGCTCAATACCCTTATATGTCTATTATTATTATTGTATTTTTATAATGTGAGATTCGGATTTCTTTTTACTCTTAGCGCAGAGTCATGTACTGAGGTTTTTTATAGCTCAAATGGTACATATAATATATTTATATGCATATATCAACGTATACATGAGGAGCCCCCTGTAAAGTTTTTGAGTTAATTATGAAGCTGTCTGATTGGTTTAGGATTAGGAAGTACTATTTTGTGTATCAGCAGACTTGGATTACAAGAGCTGGTTTAAATTTCCAGGCTATGGCAGCTGAAAGAATGAAATGTGAAAAATTAAAAAGAAAAAAATTAAATGCTCACGCCTACAAAATATAAAATTTCAGCCACGTTTGTTTTGACAAATAAATCACATTAATATTTTCCAAAATTTTCCTTCTTCCATTTTTTAAATTTGTTCTCGGTGACTATGTTACATAAAATTTTAAGGTCCTGTTTGGTGAGTCAGTTTGGACTCAATTTTTTGAGTTCAAACTGAACTCAAACCATTTGGAAATTGAGTTCAGTCCAAAACCCATAGTTGGACAGTTGCACAGTAAACCAAACTCGGTTTACTGTGCGCCCAACCCTCCCTCTTGTGCTGTCTCACAGTGATTGATCACTGTGCCCCCCACCGCCTGCAGCTCCCTCCCTCCTCGCCCATCTGCTGCTTCACAGTTCCTTCGATTACTGTGCTCCTTCCTCTTTCCCATGTGCTGCTTCGGTCGTTGATCCTCTTTCTTCGTCTAGCCTCGTGTTCTGGGTTTTCGAATCGAATATATTCGATTCCCTGTGACCACCGGCTCCAATAGCATTTTCCCGAGAATCTGTGACATATGTAAGAGCCATTCTGAACCCTAATCGCCTTCATCTCTTCCCTTCGGTGGATTTCGGGGTGTATGAATGTTGGGGGTTTTCGCTCCCCTCTATCTAACTCGGCAAATCCGAGTATCATCCCCTTTGTCTCACCCATTGGAACACACCGCACTCTAACTCACCCGTATCTAAAACCCAAACTCCCTAATTTCGTTTCTAGGGTTTCTCTACTTTGGACTTTTATTCGAAGAAAGCCGGGGGAGGAGGAGGAGTTGCGACACCACCGGATCTGTTCAATGGACTCTTGGATTAGGTACCGCCGGTGGTGGTAGATGCGGCGCCGACTGGGGTCCGCGAAGCAAACTTGAACAAGAGGGCTCATTACCCACTAATTCTGAGTTCGGAAATCATCTCCACGAGCCGTTGCTTTCTGCCTTGATCCGCCGTCATCCACTGTATACTCATCATCCGGCTTGAACTCGGTTAACCCTAGTATAACTTCTTCACCTATTCTTGGATTCTTTGTTAAATCTTTTTGGATGTTGAATCGGATTTTTGTTGATTTTTTTTATTGATTTGGATGATGAAACCGGATTTGTGTGGTGTTTATTTTAAGAATGGATGTTGAAACCGGATTCTGTGGGGTTTTTGTTGATTTTGGCTGATGAAACGGTGGGGTTTTTGTTGATTTTGTCTTATTTGCAGCCTCAAACAGGTTTTGGCTTTTGTTTTGGGTTAGTTTGCATGGTGAACGGTTTTTGGTTCATTTTTTGGTCATTTGCAGCCTCAAACAGGTATTGGCTTTTGGTTTTTGTTAGTTTGCATGGTGGAAACCAATTTTGGGTTAAGTTTTGGTCATTTGCTCCCTCAAACAGGTTTTGGCTTTTGTTTTAGGTTAGTTTGCATGGTGTGAAACCAGTTTTGGGGGGTTCATTTTCTTGGTCTTTTTGCTCCCTCAAACAGGTTTTGGCTTTTGTTTTGGGTTAGTTTGCATGATGAAACCGGTTTTGGGTTCATTTCTTGTTCATTTGCAGTATCAAACAGGTTTTGGCTTTTGTTTTGGGTTAGTTGCATGGTGAAACTGGTTTTGGGTTTATTTTTTGGTCATTGGAGCCTCAACCAGGTATTAGCTTTTTGGTTTTGGTTAGTTTGCATGGTGAAACCGGTTTTGGGTTTATTTCTTGGTCATTTGCAGCATCAACAGGTTTTGGCTTTTGTTTTGGGTTAGTTTGCATGGGGAAACGGTTTTGGGTTCACTTTTTGGTCATTTGCAGCCTCAAAATAGGTATTGGCTTTTGGTTTTGGTTAGTTTGCATGGTGAAACCAGTTTTGGGTTAATTTTTGGTCATTTGGCTCCCTCGAACAGGTTTCGGCTTTTGTTTGGGTTAGTTTGCATGGTGAAAACCAGTTTCGGGTTAATTTTTGGTCATTTGCTCCCTCATATAGGTTTTGGCTTTTGTTTTGGGTTAGTTTGCATGGCGAAACCGATTTTGGGTTCATTTTTTGGTCATTTGCAGCCTCAAATAGGTATTGGCATTTGGTTTTTGTTAGTTTGTATGGTGAAACCAGTTTTGGGTTAATATTTTGGTCATTTGCTCCCTCAAACAGGTTTTGGCTTTTGTTTTGGGTTAGTTTGCAGGGTGAAACCTATTTTGGGTTCATTTCCTGGTTCATTTGCTCCCTCAAACCGGTTTTGGTTTTTGTTTTGTGTTAGTTTGAATGGTGAAACCAGTTTGGTTTCATTTCTTGGTCATTTGCTCTCTCAAACCGGTTTGGCATTAATTTGGGTTAGTTTGCATGGTGAAACCGGTTTTTGGTTCATTTCTTGTTCATTTGCAGCATCAAACAGGTTTTGGCTTTTGTTTGGGTTAGTTTGCGTGGTGATGAAACCGGTTTTGGATAATTTCTTGGTTCATTTTGCAGCATCAAACAGGTTTTAGCTTTTGTTTTGGGTTAGTTTGCATGGTGATGAAAACCGGTTTTAGGTTCATTTTTTTTGGTCATTTGCTCCCTCAAATAGGTTTTGGCTTTTGTTTTGGTTTAGTTTGCATGGTGAAACTGGTTTTTGGGTTCATTCTTGGTCATTTGCTCTCCTCAAAAAGGTTTTGGCTTTGTTTTTGGGTTAGTTTGCTTGTGAAACCGGTTTTTCTTTGTTAATTTCTTGGTCATTTGCAGCATCAAACAGGTTTTGGCTTTTGTTTTGGGTTAGTTTGCATGGTGAAACCGGTTTTAGGTTCATTTTTTGGTCATTTGCTCCCTCAAATAGGTTTTGGCTTTTGTTTTGGGTTAGTTTGCATGGTGTGATGAAACAGTTTTGGGTTCATTTCTTGGTCATTTTCTCCCTCAAACAGGTTTGCATCAAACAGGGTTCGGCTTTTGTTTTGGATTAGTTTGCATGGTGAAACTGGTTTTGGGTTCATTTCTTGGTCATTTGCTCCCTCAAACAGGTTTTGACTTTTGTTTTGGGTTAGTTTGCATGGTGAAACTGGTTTTTGGTTCAATTCTTGTTCATTTGCAGCATCAAACAGGTTTTGGCTTTTGTTTTGGGTTAGTTTGCATGGTAAAACCAGTTTTGGGTTAATTTCTTGGTCATTTGTAGTATTCAAACGGGTTTTGGCTTTTGTTTTGGGTTAGTTTGCATGGTGGAAACCGGTTTTTGGTTCATTTCTTGGTCATTTGCAGCATCAAACAGGTTTTGGCTTTTGTTTTGGTTAGTTTGCGTGGGTGATGAAACCGATTTTGGGTTCATTTCTTGGTCCTTTTGCAACATCAAACAGGTTTTGGCTTTTGTTTGGGGTTAGTTTGCATGGTGTGAAATCGGTTTTGGGTTAATTGGTTTGGGCATTTGCATCCTCAAACAGGTATTGGCTTTTTGTTTTGGTTAGTTTGCATGGTGAAACCGGTCTTTGGGTTAATTTTTTGGTCATTTTGTTCCCTCAAACAGCTTTTGGCTTTTGTTTTGGTAGTTTGCATGGTGAAACCGGTTTTTGGTTCATTGCTTGTTCATTTGCAGCATCAAGCAGGTTTTGGCTTTTGTATTGGGTTAGTTTGAATGGGTGAAACCGGTTTTGGGTTAATTTCTTTGTCATTTGCCAGTATCAAACAGGTTTTGGCTTTTGTTTTGGGTTAGTTTCCATGGTGAAACCGTTTTTTGGTTCATTTCTTGGTCATTTGCAGCATCAACAGGTTTTGGCTTTGTTTTGGGTTAGTTTGCGTGGTGTGAAACCGATTTTGGGTTCATTTCTTGGTCATTTGCAACATCCAAAAGGTTTTGGCTTTTGTTTTGGGTTAGTTTGCATGGTGAAAACCGGTTTTGGGTTAATTGTTTGGTCATTTGCAGCCTCAAACAGGTATTGGCTTTTTTTTTTTTTGGTTAGTTTGCATGGTGAAACCGGTCTTTGGGTTAATTTTTTGGTCATATGCTCCCTCAAACATGTTTTGGCTTTTGTTTTTGGTTAGTTTGCATAGTGAAACTAGTTTTTTGGTTCATTTCTTGGTCATTTGCTCCCTCAAACAGGTTTTGCCTTTTGTTTTGGGTTAGTTTGCATGGTGAAACCGGTTTTGGGTTTATTTTTTGGTCATTTGCTCCCTCAAACAGGTTTTGTGTTCAGTTTTGGTAGACTTATCTGTTTTGCAACCAATACATTAGGGCACTTTTTTTTTTGTTTTCAAGTTTCAGACATAGTTTTAGGATTATGTCGCGGTTTATGTGCATTTTCCCATCCGTTTGGCTATGATGTAAAAAGCCCATTAACATAGATTGTAATTTTATCTGATTAGTGAGTCTATAGTCCGATATATATTTTCAGCTACCGGTATATAAGCCCATGTTTGTTGTTAAGGGGCTTAATTGTAGGTTATACTTGCCATTAACTTGTTTAACCTCGAACCCATGGTTATATGCCATGGTAGCTACATTTGTATCGGGTAATTGACATGCTTCAGATGAAATATGTCAATCAATTTATACTGAGCCAACTTCTCCTCCTTCTCGTACAAGTTTAAAGTATCTTTTTCTCTTTTGGTTTTCGCTTTATTAAGCAAATGCCTCGCAAAGCATCGGGTTAGATGTACGTTTGGGATAACGTGAAGGAAAAAAATTCCTTGAAAAAATGGATGAGTTTTTGTCTTATAGTGGCGGTAAACATCCCTCTATACAAATTCTTGAACAATGGGTCACTCAGTTTAATTCAGAATATGGTGGAGTATCTGCCTACAGAGTAACATTATATATATATATATATATATATATATAAAGAGAGGATAAAGAAAATATATAGGGGATGGAAGGCGTTGCATGTACGCACCGGCCTTGGATATGATCCGTCAACCAATAGAGTCATTTGCTTGGATGATGCGTGGTAGAGCTTAATCCAAGTAATTGCATTGTCTAATATATGCCTTGCTAATTTAATTGTTTAACCACGCGTCTAGTACACGAGGATGTTGATAAGATTTCATTTGCAGGTTCACATGGAGTACAATTATCTCCGCCACGAGGGGCTTCGCAATAAGGAGTTGTATTACAACGTTTTCGAAAAAAATCATGCTGCAGGTGCCTCGGGGTTTGGGCCAGTTACGATGCGAGATGGCAGTAATCCATACTTCGACCCTAAAGTTTCTATGGACAACTCTGGAACACATCCGGTTTTAGAAGAGGAAATAACTCCGACAAACGGTGGGCGGCAGGGCAACAACAAAAGAGCGGGTAACAATGCCGGTCCGTCACGGTCTAGGGGCAGTTCTGGTAAGAGAAAGCAAAGAAAGGCAACGGATGAGATTACTTACTCGGCAATGCAGAAAATAGTCAGTCATTTCCGTAGTCGATCGCAATCGAGTACCAGCAACAAACAATCAAGTCGACCGGATCACTTGCTGATGTGCATGAATATTATGACCGAGATGGGTATTCCACTTGATCAGTGGAGGATTATGTGGCACTACTCCGAGGCTCATCCACGGGTGCAGCGTACCTTCCATCAACTTCCTGATGACGATAGGCGATGCATTATTGCCTCCGTTGTTAAGTCCCAGTCGCCAGCGGCCGATTGAGTTTTAGGGTCGTGTTCATTTTTTTTTTTTTCATTTTTTTAGACATAACATTGACATTAAAACATTTACTGGATTATGTAGATTTATTTTTTTCATTCATGTGTTCAACCTTTGGTTATAATGTTGGTTACGCGATTTTACCTAACATTATATCACATTTTCCTATTTTCGTAATGTTATCTTATGTAGCGGTTGTGGAAAATAAAATTATTATATCACGATTTTGAAACGATTAATTGAACGAAGAATAATTGTATTGGGACTAATTAAACTTGTTTCACTACAAGAATTTTCACCTTCGGAGACCAAAAAGTGGTCCCAGAAGGTCTATTTTTTGGTCGCCGTTGCCTTCCGCGACCAAAAATTTTTTGTCACCATTTGGTCCCCGAAAGTTGGTCGCACTACGTATCGGCGACCAAAAAAAATTTGGTCTCTGTATGTATCGGCACCTACAGAGACCAAAAAAATTTGATCTCCATAGGTATTGGCATCTACGAAGACCAAAAAAATTTGGTCTCCAAAGGTATCGACGACCAAAAACATTTTGGCCTCCATAGGTATCAGCTACGGAGACCAAAAAAATTTGGTCCCTGAAGGTATCGGCGACCAAAAAAATTTGGTCTCCATAGGTATCGACACTTACGGAGACCAAAAAAATTTGGTCTCCGAAGGTATCCGCGACCAAAAAAAATTTAGTCTCCGTATGTATCTTCGAATTTTGCAAATTTCAAAATCGGCGAATTTTGCAAAATTTTTCGGAGACCAAAAAACATATTTTGCAAAGCTTTTTATCTAGCAAATATTTTGGTTACCAAAAGTTTGAGCGACCAAAATTTTTTTATAACAGTAATATTTATAGCTTGTTGAGAATAGTCACATATTTTTCAATCTATAAATATACAATTAGAAAAAATGATAATGCAAGAAAAATATGTTATATTAGCTAAAGAGACTCCAAATCTCTAAACACATTAAACAATTTATAGTAAATGTTTAACTATAATAGGTATCAAACGAAGGTAAATTATAATTAAAACAAAAGCTAACTTAGGACATAGTGGCTGATGGTGGCGGTGGCGGCGGCGGCGGTCCATTTTCCTCTGGGAGAAAAGTCCCAGATGATCTGAAGGCAGACTAAGTTGTTGAAGAAGTTGGATTAGCTCATCTTGTTTTTACATCCTCTCATCCTATAATTTCATCCTGTCCTCCATACAAATCGAAAAGCCTCCTTAATCTCTCAAATCAAGTTCCATAAAATATTGTTGTTGTTGTTATGAAGACTATACCAGCAAAAATGTCCTCGCTCAAGTTGATGCCACGAGATGCCTTGCTGATGCCACCACGGGTAATGTGAAATTCTGTCAAATACGTCCGGATGACCATAGTGGAACCGAACCCTGGAACAAACCAATGCAATTTTAACACAGAGAATAGAATATGAAAACTTCATTTCTGTTTCATACTAAACTAAAAAAGAATACTACAAATTCCATTTAATCAACTATGTTTATAATCTGTAAAAAATGACAGCCATGTAACAGAATATAAAGTGAGAAGTGAGAAACATTTAGATTAGGAAGGAAGAGAAGTTTACAGAGTTCAATAAACATGAAAACCAAAGAAGCGAGACAAGTTACGTGCCCAATTGAGTTGCCATTTCCATAAAGAATATAAACATCACAACAGATAAAATTTAATAGGGGCCATCCATATGTCACGATGAATATTCGTCAACTCTAGTAACTTAAATTAGTCTTCTTTTAAATTAAAAAAGAATGACAAAAAAAAAAAAGAAAAGGTCAAATAGCTTTTGGGGGTACTAGATTTTTTTTTTTTTTTTTTCCATTATTACATCATCAAGCAAATGAGAAAAACTACTAAAAAGAAAGAAAATCAACTTACTAGGGATGTTGAGGTTGTAAGTAAAAACATCATACTTTGAAGCAAGCGAAGAAAAGCTGCTGTGATGAAGATACTCGATAGGTGGTACAGGACATCCTTTTGAAAAATGTCTATTGGTGAAATCCCTTTCCAAGCAATAATGATCATTGCCTGTAAAATAGCCAACTCAAGACTACTGATATGAGCACCAAAGAACATGAGAAGATTAAAGACCAGTTAAAGTTCCATTCTGTTGCAAATTTGAAATTTCGTACCTGTAGAATGAGAACATAAAATGTCCATAGTCGATCAAAACTTCTAAAGATGTGCCAATAGGTTCGGCTTTCAACAAATTATGATTTCCCCGTGCTTCCAGATTTTCTTTGAGGAAGCCCCTTTCTTCCCTGATACCGCTATCATTTGAGTAAAAAATAAAGGGAATTGGCGGAAAGTAGGATAATAGCTGAGAAGGTAAGAGTACCTGTGTCAAATCACAAGTTGATTTTATGCATATATTGACAGAACCTAAAAAGAAAAGAATCGCATGCATTTACACAAATTGTCTCAATTAGGATGCAATAACAAGAAATTTAGCTTTAATTTGTTCCATTAGCAATCAAGATGTGGTTTGCTAACCAAATTAGAATGACGAATAAACCCCATTCACAACTCACATTTCCTCTATATTCTTGGCAACCAATTATAAAGCTCAAAAAAACCACAAGGGATAAAAGAAGATAAATCGATACTAGCACAAGGCAAGAAATCCCTACCTACCATGCTTTCCCACACCAATGATTTCTTGGAACTCTATTTTCCATTATATAAAATAAAAAAAATAAAAAAATAAAAATAAAAATAAAAATAAAACACCAAGAAGCATTATATGACAGTGCAAAGAATACTGAAAACACTAGAAATCACAACAAAAACAAACAAAAAAAAGGGCAGTTTTTGACTTTTTGATGAGCTTAAGTCCTTACTTCGGCAATTGGAGACCTCCAACAAGATTGGAAATGAGACCATATTTGTCTTCGCTGTGAGCAGAAGGATTATCCTTCTCAAATTTTAACAGAATTCCTAAGCAGTGAGCTGCAATTGCACAAATATCAAGAATGGACATCGGTTATAACCAGAGTATATATGTATATACTATGTAATATCTATCAAGTTAAAACACCAAAATTAACTGGAATTACTAATGGCATGACCTCTAACCTATTTAAATTCCAGTAACTTTCAAGGAAAATCAAAAGTTAATCCACCAATACCACGTATACTCTTTGGACGGTGCTAAGAAAACAGAACACTAGAAATCACAACAAAGAAAACAAATCAAAAACAGAAAACATTAGAAAATCAATCGTTATATATGACAGTGCAAAGAAAACAGAAAACACTAGAAATAAAAAAAAATCAACAAATCAAAAACCAAAAGGAAAAAAATTGAGATTATATGTAAAAGAACGCATGATGCAACAACCTCTGTTTTCTTTAAATAAGATGGTGGACCTGAGAAGTGGAGTTCGACGATCAAAGAGAGTCAATAACAGGCAAGAGAATCCGGCTATTTTAGTTCCACCTGCTCTTCCTAGTGCCAGAATAGGTAAAGGCCCTAATAACCTATTCTTCATCATTCTCTATGAAATTTTGTTACTGCAAGGTCTTCTCTGTCAATGTACAGGTCCAACCAGTAGCGGTAGAGGAAGACGCTCCTCTGTCAATGTACAGGTCCAACCAGTAGTGGTAGAAGAAGAGGCTTCAGAGCTATGAATCAAAATAAGAATATAAAGATTATTGTTGGCATATTTTAATAGATCAAAATAAGAATACAACCTCTGTTTTCTTTAAATATTTAAATAAGAAGTTATCCCGTAGAGGTCTATCCCTTTCCGTTTTCAATTTGTTTTCCATGTGCACTTGTTGTCTTGACTACAGTAAACAAAAGGAAACATTAAAGAGAATTCCAACCCACGAAGTCACCTCTTGAAGCAAACAAAAAGAAAAATCAAAGCATCCCATGAAGTAATATTTTCCAAAAAAAAAAACGGGGGGGGGGGGGGGGGGGGGGGGGGGGTGGGGGGGTAAAAACTACCTTTCAATGCCAAACCATGGTGAATAAAGTCTCTTCCATTGATTAAAACACAGAGAAATCCAAAAGCTTAGCAAACTAAGAACAAACGTACAGAGGGATCCAATATTATAAGATGAATCGGGATGATAGTGGTTCCAAAACTTTGTACTTCTTAATCTGACCACGAAATCATTATCACCCAAACAATTTTTCAATTTATCAATAGAGAATTTCACAATCAGACTTTGTTAATAAATAATAATATCTGGGGATTAGGATTAACAACGAATTTGTTCGACTCCAATTCCAAACAAAAATATCAAACAGATTAATCAAAATAACAAAGAAAACGAATCTGAAAGGGGATTATTTGCCACCACCAGTATGATCTTTTTAAACTTTTCTGATTACCATTCATTAATAAAAAAAAAAGGGAATATCATAGAATAAAAAAGCAAGACAAATATCTCCTAGAGGCCCATCTACATCATCGTTTACATGGGCACGCCTTGTTTTATTCTGATATTAGAGGCGGCTACCTATTTTGGGACCATCGTAGTTGAAAACAGAAAGCCTACCTGCAACATTTGGGCCGGAGACAGCGAGCGCGGAGGAAGAGTGACTGACGGCCGGAAGGCGTGGGTTCTAGTGTGACTAGGCTGGGGGTTCGGCGCTTTTTGAGAGAGGCGGAGACCAGAGAGAGAGAAAGAGAGAGGGAGGTCGAAGAAATCCTCGGGGTGGTGGTAGAGCGAGTGCTGCATCATGTCCTGCTGTTTGAGCGTCTGATGATGCATCTTCCGTACAACGATGGAGGCGATTCGAGTTCTGGAAAAAATAAAATTGAAAAAAACAAAAAATAAATCAAAGAAATTTAAGAACAGAGAAGAAAAGGAGCAAAAACAAAAAAAAAAACATAAGAAAAAATAACTCGTAACAGAGATGGCGAGATGTGAACAAAGAACAAGAGATATGGGTTTGAGGACTTGAATCTCTTCGAAGTTCAAGCCAACGGAAGTCGTATTTTGTGGGAGGTTTTTTTTTTTTGTCTTCCTTTTTTTTTTTTTTTTTTCTCCTTTCTTTCGAAGGTCTTTCGTGATTTGGCGCAGTTTCTTCAAATATTTCAGCCTTTTGGAGGCAAAAACAAGCGCCAACATCATTGAAATTTATTTACTCTAATATTAATTATTATCTTTGTTCATTAATATTTTTGTCTTCTTTAATTTTTAAATATAAAGAAAATTTGAAACTTTCAACCATAAATCAAGTTACTTCTAAATATTCTATTTTATACGTTAGAGCATTCGTACTTTTATAAATATTTAAGCATTTATATTTTTTAAATATTAAAGTATAAAAGTATCTATACTTTAAGCAAAACAAAAGGGTTTTTCCGCAAAATTATGAAAAAAAAGGTTAATACACATGCATATATATTGAATTCATTATATTCTATTAGTTGTCGTTAAATGCAATTGGACAACTCTTTTATTGACAATTTTTAGCGGTGACTAATATATCGTCACCAAAAGTTGATAATTTATGACAAAAACTGGAAAATTAATGACAAAATTGATCATCATTAAAAATCACTAATTCACTAGATTTTCAATGACAACGACCTTTGTCGTTAAATGCGATAGGACAAAACTTTTATCGACAACTTTTAACGGTGACAATTGTATCGTCGTTAAAAGTTCATAATTTACGACAAAAAGTATATAATTAACTGCAAAGTTGGTCATCATTAAATTTAATTCTGAACATATTCAACGATATTGGTTTCCTAAACAAGCTTTTTTAGAAAATTAATTACACATTTTAGAAAAATAAACTAATCATTTGTTATCTACTGAATCTTCGTTTTTTCTTGCCTAACAAAATTTTACATTTTTTTTGGATTTTTTTAAAGTTTAAACTCCTTTTTCTAATCTATATATATTTTTAATTACTCATTTTAGAAAAAGAAATCAATTATTTGTTATCTACTGAATCTTCTTTTAGTTTTTTTCTCCTTCCTAACAGAATCTTTCTTGTAATGGCGGAAGCATATAAAAACACACAAATTCGTTGATTCTTAGGGAGTGTTTTGGTATGGTGTAATCTTTTATAAAGGAATAGAAATATTAAAATTATCATGTTTGTTATGATGTTATCTTATTTTAAGATACTTGGGAATCTGAAACCCACCTCTCTCCTTAGGTTTCAGATACGGTATTCTTAAAATTTACATAATTTAGACACAACTATCCTTTTAAATTTCATATTTAAACTTTAAAAACCTATCCTTTCGAATTTAAATATATATATCAAAACCTAACATTTTTCTCTCCCAACCTCGAACGTGAGCATCTTTTTCCACCACCATCAATTGGCCTCCATCAATTATTTTTCTTCTGTTTTGTCGTAACTTTGCTCTTTTTTTTTTTTTTTTTTTTTCTGGGTTTCTTCTTTTTCTTTGTCGATTGTAACTTTGCGTTTTTTTTTAACTCTGCAATTCTTCTTCTTCCATTGTATTTGCATTATAATTAACCAAACTGGGTAATTTATTTACAAAGCTTAATAGATTATTAATTTTCTTAGATTCATAGATTAATGTATTCACTTGTGTTGTGTTATTGTTGGGTAATCCTCGAATTTTTTTAATTATTTTGTTATGTTATTGTATTTATATATATAATTAAATCATATTAAAGTATGTATTAATTTAGTTAACGATGATTTTGTCTTTCTATTAAAAATTAAAAAAATTCCTATGCACAATCAAAAAAATAATATAACATTCCCCGGAATCTTATTAAAATATTTATATAAAACCAAACACAATAATTCAACATTTCTATATATCTGATAACTTTAAACAGATTCTCAAGTATCAGATTGCATTTGATTACCTCTAACCAAACACCCCTTAAAGAATACTCGAAAATATGCAACATAAGTTGTGTTAGATTGATTGATTCTCACTAGAATACCAAAAATCATGCAACTTTATTGAGAAAACTCTCAAAGGGATTTTATTAATAATCACCCAAAAAACTCCTCTACAAAATAACAAAGAAGCATTTAAATTGTAATTCTAATCTTAATCTTATTCAAATTTGAAATAGTAAAAGATAACTCCTAGAATTTTGACAATATTGGGGAAAGTGAGAGAGTAAGAGACTGAGAATGAACACTTTATCTTTCGTGAAGCTGTGTTGTTAGAGACTAAGAATTGATCATATCTTTTGCCCCCAAAATTTGATAGCAAATGGACTTATTGAAATATTTATTTATAAAAATCAAAATAATATTTTTTGATTATTAATTAGGAGAGATGATATTATTTTGTAATTAATATTATAATTTATGATATTATAAATTTGGAAGGAGACTTACGGGGACCAAAAAATTTGGTCTCCGTAGGTCTTCTTCCGCCACCAAATGAAATTTGGTGGCGGTTTGGTATGTTCGGAAGCAATTTTCAGGGACCAAATTAATTTGGTCCCGGAAGGTGACTTACGGGGACCAAAAATTGGTCCCCGAAAATGTTTTTTCGGCCACCAAATTAAATTTGGTCGCCGTTTGTCTTCCGCGGGAATGAAATTTTTTTTCGCGCTCAACCATTAGCGACCAAAAAATAATTTGGTCTCTAAATGTCACCTACGGAGACCAAAATTTGGTCGCTGAAGGCTTTGACTTTTGGGGACCAAAATTTGGTTGCCGAAACTACTCTTCAGGGACCAAATTTTTTTTGGTCGCTGAAAGTTCAAATTCTTGTAGTGTTTTGGGAACAATTGATCTATACCAGGTGAACGAACCAAATTTAGCTCAGGTCACGTCATTCTCACTATGAATGAGTTTAGTTCCGCATCCGAGGATGAAGAAAGAGGACTGATCCTCAGAAGATGAGATAAGCGACGATGATGGTTTTCTTGCGGTGGCAGTCATTGTCGTGGCTGCCAGTAGGTGTAACAGACAAAGAGATCCACAACCAATGCATAATTCAAGACTAACTGGTAGCATGCGTGTGGAAGAGATAATAAATGGACATGAAAAAATTATTCAAGATTTGATCAGTATGAAATCATATACATTCATAGCACTAAATCATGTACTAGGTAGTAGGGAATTATTGAGGCCAACTTGTAACATGAATGTCGACGAGCAGTTGTTCATTTTTTTTTATCCATTTGTGCTCAAGGCGCAACGAACAAACACATTTCTTATTTGTTCCAGCATTCTAGAGAGACAACTTCACGTTGGTTTTTTAAAGTGTTGACGACTATTTGTGCTCTAAAAGACGAATTCATTAGACCGCCCGACTACACAGAGGTTCAACCTTTGATTATGGAGCATTCCTACAAATATAGGCCATGATTTGATGTACGTTATCGATGTCATCGCACCTAACATGATCGTATTAACGATTCTAAAAGAAATGAAAAATCCACTATTTTTGATTTAACACGTGTTATTAATACTAGTACCCATAATCTACATTTTTCTTCGTCATGCAGGATTGTATTGGCACTATAGATGGAACACACATACCTGTGTGCCACTGGAGGATAATTCTGAAGCATGGATTAATCGAAAAGGTGTGAACTCGTAGAATGTTTTGGCCGCCTGCTCATTCGATATGAAATTTACATATATATTGACCGGCTACGAGGGATCTTGTCATGATGCTAGAATGTTGGAAGAGGCAATAACATTTCATGGTTTCCCAATACCGCCACCTGATAAGATAATCTGTCACATGATATAAGTGGTTTATAAATAATAAAGGTATTACAAAATATTGGATTTGGGTTCATAATGCGATGTTTACTTCGTAGGAAAATTTTGTGTAGCCGATTCGGGATACGCAAATAAGGATTGTTTCCTTAGTCCATTTCGATGAGAGACGTATCATTTATCCGAATATCGAAAACGTCGCGTCGGACTAGGTACTCGGAGGGAAGTATTTAACTATACGCACTCATCACTGCAGAATTGTGTTGAGCGAACTTTTGGTGTATGGAAGGCCATATTTAAAATACTTAAAGACATCAACAATTATCCCATGGACAAACAAGTAATGATCCTAGTGACGTGTGCGATTGTTCATAATTTCATGAGGATGGTACATGTTGGGGATCCTATTCTTGAATAGTATACGGCAGATGGTGTGCCTGTAGGTGGACATGTTGATGTTAACGCGGATTACGTGTTGGCCGACGGGGTCGATGAAACATGTCCAAGTACGGGAAGGCAGCAAGATGCATCGAGGAGGGGTGCAATGAATCAGCTGAGAGATGTGTTGGCCGATGATATGTGAGATAGATATCAACGAAATCCATGGTATAAATCCACTTGAAATTAAGGCCAGTGTTATCTATTTAAACCAGATTAAGGGGAGAATTTCATGTTTTTTTATTAGCACTTTTAGTTAACAACTACGTAATTCTTGTTGTTGTATTTTATGGCTATGTAAAAAATATTGTAAAAACTTTGATGTATGTTGTTGATGTGTGTTTTTTCAATTTTAGTTTATTTTGTTTTTTTCCATTTTTCCATTCACAACCTATAATGACATGTTAACTTATCTTTTTAAGTTAAACTTTTTAACTCAAACTTTTTACATCCAAACACTCAACTCAAGTTAAACTTTTCAACTCAAACTTTTTTCCAAATTCTCAACTCTAACTCTCAATTTAACTTATCTTCAACTCAACTTAAAAATCTTAACTTAAACTGTATCACCAAACGGTGGCTAAATCTGGATACATCACAGCTGAGCTAACCTCAAATGGTTGTCACCTTCTTTTTTATCCTCTGTTTCTCAGTTATCAAATTTGGACTTGTACCATGTCTTTGGTATCTTTCACTTTCGGAGTTTGATATATACACCTATACATATACAAAAATATATATTTATATTTGGCATCGAAATTTAATCTATGTTTGGGGCAATCATTCAAGGCCATTTGCAACATTCCATTTTAATTTAACATTTTTTTGAACTTGCATTTCAATTCAACATTTGAATATTTATTTGGCTGCAATATGGATGGACTATTCCAATCCAAATATATATAAATATATATATATATATATATATATATTAAATTGGGCCACTCCCATTTATTTTCTACCGTAAAAGTGAAAAAAAATCCAAAAGATAGCTGCTTCCCTTATATTTTTAACATTTCAGATAACTATTTTAAAACACATATTTTAATGTTTTTATACAAATATTTTATTCAGAATGTTACATTCCAAACACTAATTCAGGTGATAACTTAAATTTTTATATTTAAATTTTTTTCACTCCAATGTTTCAAATTCCAAAAATTTGTTCGGATGCTTACCCTTAACCATTAATTGGAAGAAATAAAGGGGGAAAAAAAAAACAAAAGAAAAGAAAAAGGCGCATTGCAATTTAATCAACTTGTTATAAGTCGTCATTACGTAATTGTGACTATCGCCTTATGTCATTTTCTTTGATGAAGCTCGTCGTCTAACAGTGATCCCATCTCGTCAACTTTTTTTTTATTTAAATAAAAAATGATAAACGCGTAAGACTTGAAGGAAAACAAGAAATGTACAAACATTTCTAGAAGAAAAACAATTATATATAAAACGATTGTCACAGAGGAAAGCGAATATATTACAATGTTTTGTATTATTTGGGTAAAAAATAACTTATGTTGTCATGAATATCGGATAAAATTTAATTAATCAAAAGTTTGCAAATTGAGGTTTGAAATAGGACCTTTCAAAGGTTTTTTTTTTTTCCACTTCTGTTCTTTATTACATAATGCTGTTGTTAGAAAGATTGAAACTAGAACTTTGGTCTTCTTCCAAAAATATATAACTGATTAGCATGTGATACACTATTTTTTTTTTAATAATTTCGCCCTTGATTTTTCTTTATATCAAAATTATTGTCGTTAAAGGACAGAAGGCAGAAAGAATCAATATCAGTTATTAAGTTACCCATCAGCTTCTCAATGTTAGTATATAATATATTATCTTGAAATTAAGGAAAATCATGGATTTAGATAATCAGCTGCAAATTATAGGAGCACCACTTTCAAATGACAAAATGTTCTAAACAGCACTCTCCGTTTGAAACTCAGGTTTCAATTCAAATTTTTCATATTAATTTTTATCTTTTTAAGAAAAGTCAATAAAAATTATATTTAATTTTTGAAAAATCAACAAACTTTAACTTAAAAATTTCATGTTCAACTCACGAATCAAACGGAGGCTAACTTTATCTTCAATAATCCACAATAGGCTCTATCCACAGTCCATACCCTTCTCTCCTCTTGCTACCCTTTTTTTTTTTTTTTTTTTTTGGTTTCTTTTGCACATATAAGGTATAAGATATATATATATATATATATATATATATATATATTACCGGAATGTAAAATGCCACATCGCATTAAAACTACATTAAATTAAAAAAAAATTTTGACGTTTCAACAGAATTTATCAAAACTAAAACCAGCTTGTCGTCGGTTTTTATTTGTGTTTTTGTTTTTTTCTTGCCGTAATAGAATTCTTCATCACAGTTACGTGCGTGATGCGTCACTTGCTTTGTTCTTATTCCTAGTTAATCTTTTATAATCCGCCGATCATTTTCAATGGGACTTTTCGTATTACTGACAGTAAAACAACAAAAAAGAAACGAAAATAAAGAATTAAACTTTTTTCAGCATTCCGGTCACATCACTACTTATAAGCTTTTCGAGTATTTATGCAGCAAGTGCATTGTTCTTAATCATTTGCAAGGAGGGTGAATCAGAAATAAGCGCAGGAGGAACAAAAAAAAAAAAAAAAAAAAATTTAAAAGCTCAGAAACACATGGAATTAGACGAGCCAAGTCAGCGACTGAGAGGCCAAGCTGACATATGGAAGTTCATGCTCAGCTTCGCCGATGCCATGGCCCTGAGATGCGCTGTCGAACTCCGAATTCCCGACGTCATTAACTCCCACGGAGGCCCAGTCAGTTTGTCCCAAATAGCCTCCGCCATTCCGGACAGTACTTCTTCCTCTCCCGACATCTCCAGCCTCGCCCGCATCATGCGCCTTCTCGTCCGCCGCAACATCTTCACCGCACAACCGTCATCAGACGGCTCCGGAGACACAAGTAGAACTACTCTCTACGGTCTGACACACTCTTCGAGGTGGCTTCTGTCTGATGATCAGCTGACTCTGGCTCCGTTGCTCCTGATGGAGACCCACCCGTGGCTGATGGCCCCGTGGCACTGTTTCAGCCGTTGCGTCAAGGAAGGTGGGATCGCCTTCGAGAAGGCCCATGGTCGTGAGATTTGGGACTTCGCTTCTCAGAATCAGGAGTTCAACAAGCTGTTCAATGACGGAATGGCATGCACGGCCAAGATCGTTTTGAATGCCATCTTGTCGGAGTACAAAGATGGGTTCGGTTGTCTGGGGTCGTTGGTTGACGTGGGTGGCGGGACCGGTGGGGCCATTTCGGAGATAGTGAAATCTCATCCGCAGATCAAGGGGATCAACTTTGATCTGCCGCATGTCGTCGGCACGGCTCCGGCGTACCCTGGAGTGTCCCATGTCGGAGGTGACATGTTTGAGAGCATCCCTAATGCTGATGCTGTTTTCATGAAGGTAAAGCTTACAATTAACTACTCTTTCATCACTTGTTGACAGTTTTCATTGTATTTGCCTGTAATTTGTTTTTTATTTTATTTTATTTTAAATTTCTTTTGGTTGATAGAGAAAGAAAATTACGTGAACTGACCTAATCACCATAAAAAAAAATAAAAAAATAAAAAAATAAAAAATAACCATTATATAGAAGGTGGTTCGATTAGCACTATGGTTTTCCTGAACATGGGATTTTTTTTTTTGTTTTTTTTTTGTTTTTTTTTTTTGTTTTCTTCTTCTTGCTTTACACCATCACTAAAATCACTCTAGATATCTTAAAAGATTGTGAAATGAGAAAAGCCTTGATTCGTAGTGCTTAACCCATTACCCAAAAGAAAAAAGTAAAAAAAGAAACGTCCTTATACAACCCCCGTCGTAAGACATCCAATATTTAAACGGGTGGGTGGGAGAATTATCTTTTGTAAAGCAAAATTTAAAAAAAAAAAAAAATAGAGCTCACATTTTTGTAAAATTAAAAAATCATCATTTTTTGAAATATTCAATTAGTTATTGGAAAATCACTGATTGACCTATCTCCATATGTGTTTAATCAATGTTTATAATTGATTTATCGATTAGTCTACCAAATCTATTTGATCAGCATTCAATACCAATTTAACAATCACGAACCATTTTCTTAAAGAACTAAATTAGTATCCAAAGACTTGCATATGTCACTTTTTTCTTCATATTTTAATTGTGTTTGTACAATCATTGATGTTGTTGTTGTTGTTATTGTTTATGAAAAGTATCCATTCATATTTTGAAAAACAAATTTAAATTTACATAAAAAATAAAAAAATAAAAAAGCAAAAAGCATGACATAGTAAGCATATTTGTTTATGTGCAGTGGATAATGCATGATTGGAACGATGAAGATTGTGTGAAGATCTTGCAAAATAGCAGGAAAGCAATACCAGAGAAGAGTGGAAAAGTTATTTTAGTGGAATTAGTCTTGGACACGCAAAATAATGCCCCATTTGATGACATGGGCTTGGTAGCTGACCTTGTAATGTTTGCCCATACCTCAGGGGGTAAAGAGAGATCTGAGAACGAGTGGAAGAAGATACTGAAGGATGGAGGCTTCCCTCGCTACAAAATCATCAAAATTCCTGCCTTACCATCTATAATTGAGGCCTACCCAGAATGATCACCCCTATCAATACACTAAAATGATCAAAGTGTCTTATGATTTGGTCTTTAGAACATTTAATTGGTACCAATATAAGATCATGAGGTCACATTAATGTACGATAATTATATCCCACTTGTCATTATGCTACGATGATTTTATATTCTCCTTGAATGCAAGTGTGTTGGCTGACTTGTTAATTTGTTTGTGCTCTGTTCGAAATCTTAATTTCTTAGCACAAACTTACACGATAACGAGCTGTTATTTTTCATTAGTAGATGATGTGTTTTAAAAATATTAATTGATATGATAATTATTTTGATAGTACTTACTAATATATAAGAATGAAAGCTTATGTATCATATACGTTAGCCCTGGAAAAGTTATGATTAAAATTGTTATCTATGACATTATTCGTAAATGAAATTGTAAAAATATTGAGGCCGGGGTTAGTCCCTTGCTTTTCTTCATTTTTTTTAATTATTGTCTTCTGAAAGTCCTTTAGGTTTGCTTTACTTCATGAAATCATATTTATTTTGAATGGAAAAATGTTAAAGATACTTATAACTTTAATATTAACATTTAAGCATTAACTTATATGAAATATGAATTGTCATTTTTTAATTAGTGTTTGTGAGATTTTAGATCAGTACCGTCATTGGTGTGCTCATTCTCTCCGACTAAGCAGACAAGATCGGCACACCAACAACTATTTTATCCATGGATAGCTATCACAATTTGGGTCCTAGATTAGACTGCTGTCCATTCTCTTGTATCACGAGATCACCTCTTCAATTATTTATCCAGCAAGTGCATTGTTCAACCATTAATTAGCCTATGTTTGATTTGTTGGTTGTAAATTAAATTTTTATATTAGAATTTGTTAATTTTTAAAAAATTAATTATAATTTTTATAGATATTTTAGAAAAATAAAAAAATTTATATGAAAAATTTGAATTTCAATTACTAACACCAAACAAAAGTTAAGCTAATATAAAGGAGGGTGAATAAGAAATAAGCCCAGGAGAAAAAAATTAAATAATTAAAGATCAGAAACAAATGGAATCAGACGAGGCAAGTTTGAGACTGAGAGGCCAAGCTAACATATGGAAGTTCATGCTCAGCTTCGCCGATGCCATGGCCCTGAGATGCGCTGTCGAGCTCCGAATTCCCGACATCATTCACTCCCACGAAGGCCCTGTCAGTTTGTCCCAAATAGTCGCCACCATTCCCGACACTTCTTCCTCTCCCGACATCTCCTGCCTCGCCGGCATCATGAGCCTCCTCGTCCGCCGCAACATTTTCACCGCACAACCCTCATCAGACGGCTCCGGAGACACAAGTAGTACCAGTCTCTACGGTCTGACACACTCTTCGAGGTGGCTCCTGTCTGATGATCACCTGACTCTAGCTCCGTTGCTCCTGATTTACACCCACCCGTGACTGATGGCCCCATGGCACTATTTCAGCCGTTGCGTCAAAGGAAGGTGGGATCGCCTTCGAGAAGGCCAATGGACGTGAGATTTGGGATTTCGCTTCTCAGAATCAGGAGTTCAACTTGCTGTTCAATGGTGGAATGGCATGCACGGCCAAGATCGTTATGAATGCCATCTTGTCGGCAGGGACGGATGTACATTGGGGCTCCCCCACTGAGAAAATTAAAAAAATATATATATATACTAATTTTAAGTGAATTTACATTGTAGCCTCACTGATTTGGTCTTTTTAATAGTTTTTGAGTGTTTTTGTAATTTTAGTTGAGTAAACTAATGGACCTTGTATCCCAAGCACATTTTTTATTTTACTTTAAAAAATAAATAAATAAAATCGGAAGTCTATTTATATTCTTCTACTTTATCCTTTTTGTTTCTTATTGTCCTGTACTTTTCTTCTGTTTCTCACTCTCCTGTACTTCTTTTCTTTTTTCGTTTTTTTCTCCTTCTTCCCTTCACCTGCTCGCTGCTCCATTGTCCTTTCTCTGTTGTCTTCACTCCTCCGGCTTCATCAACATCACACTCAAAAGTCAAAAGGATACAACACAAAAACTTCAAAATTATAACTTCAAATATTAACTGATGCTTTTTTTTTTTTCTTTCTTTCTTTTTCTTCCGTTTCTTTGACTGATTTGCCTAATTTATCATCTTAGATGGCCTTTTTTTTTCGGCTTGCATTTGAGGAACTTCCCATGAGATCCCTACTTATGTATCTTCAAATTTTGTTTAATGCCCTTATTTCCTTTTACAATAAAATATATATAATATCATTCTAAAAAAGATTAGATTTATTTTTTAAAATTTTAAATTTTTTTTATTTTATTACCATATTTATCTATTTGTCGTTTTAGATACGAAATCATGCCTTAAATTTATTGTATATTTATATTAAAAATTAAAAGCTTTAATCTTTAGTATGAACTACTTTCTAATATTAAAGAGTAGTTTTTAATTTTTGAATTTTATTTGTTTTTTTTTATTTATGTCAATAGTTTTAGAATGTTCTCTTTTTTTTTTTTTTTTTTTTTTTTTTTTAAATTTTTTTGAATACGTTTTATGACCATAGTGTGATTAAACTTATTGTTTGAATTTTGTGAAGCAGTTATGTTGAAGTATTTTGATTACAAAAGGAAATTCGTGTCACCAATTCCAACTGGGAGAAACAAATGATAATGCAAAATCAAGTAAGAGGAATTTGACCCTACAAATCTTTCGGCAGATCTTGGGCTAAAAAATCCTATTTTGGATTATAATCCAAATATTCGAGATAATGTTTGAAGAGCATACATACTTAACCTTGAAAATTTTGATTTTTAATTGTGCCCCTACTGAATTTAAATCCTGGATTCGTCACTGCTTATCGAAGTTTGGAGATGGGTTCAGTTTTCTCAGGTCGTTGGTCGACGTGGGTGGTGAGACCAATGTAGTCCTGTCGGAGATCGTGAAATCTCATCCGCACATCAAGGGGATCAACTTTGATATGATGCATGTCGTCGCCATGGCTCCGGCCATACCCTGGAGTGGCCCACGTCGAAGTTGACATGTTTGAGAGCATCCCTAACGCTGATGTTGTTTTCATGAAGGAAAAGCTTATATTTAACAACTCTTTGATCACTAATCCACTGTTTTCGTTGTACTTCTCTGTTTTTCGTTTTTTTGTTTTTAATTTCTTTTGTTGAGAAAATTACGTGAACTGCCACGAAAGGTTTACCTAAAAACCAAAATTAAAAAAAAAAAAAAAAAAAAGGATACCACCACAAATATAGAAGGTGGTTCTATTAACATGGTTTTCAAGAACGTGGTTTTTTTTTTCCCCTTCTGCTTCTTGCTTTACACGAACACCAAATCATTCTAGATATCTTAAAATATTGTGAAATGAGAAAATCCTTGATTCATAGAGCTTAAAAAAAAAAGAAAAGAAAGAAAGAAACGTCCTTATACAAACCCAGTTATAAGACATCCAATATTTAAAGGGGTAGGTGGGAAAATCATCTTTTGAAAAGCAATTTTTTGAATAATCAATTAGTTTATTGATAAATCACTTATTGACCTATCTCCATATTTATTTAATAAATGTTTATAAATGATTTACCGACTAGTCCACCAAATCAATTTGATCAACATTCAATACTATTTTAATAGTAATCACCAATCATTTTTTCAAAAAATAATAAATTACTGTCCAAAAACTCTACATCTCACCTATATTTTTTTTCATATTTTAATTGTGTTCGTATAATAATTGTTATTATTGTTGTTGGTGATGCAAAATATCCGTTCATATTTTGGAAAACGAAGTTAATTTACACAAAAGGAAGGGGAACAAAAAAAAGAATTAAAAAGCATGACGTAGTAAATATACTTGTTTTTATATGCATGATTGGGACGATGAAGATTGTGTGAAGATCTTGCAAAATAGCAGGAAAGCAATACCACAGAAGAGTGGGAAAGTTATTATAGTGGATGTAGTTTTGGAGTCACAAGGCAATGCCCTATTTGATGACATGGGCTTGGTATTTGACCTTGTAATGGTTGCCCATACCTCAGGGGGTAAAGAGAGAACTGAGAACGAGTGGAAGAAGATACTGAAGGAAGGAGGCTCCCCTCGCTACAAAATCATCAAAATTCCTGCCTTACCATCCATAATTGAGGTCTATCCAGAATTATCACCCTTATTAGTACACTAAAGTCATCAAAGTGCCAAATTATTAGGACTTAATTAGTACATTTTATTGGTATTGGAAAATATATGATCATGATGTCACATTGATGAACAATAATTATGTCCAACTTGTCATTATGTTATGATGATTTGTTCTCCTTAAATTCAGGTGTGTCGGCTAACCAATTAATTTATTCGTGTTTTGTTTGTTTTTAATTACAAGAAATTTAAATT
Source organism: Ficus erecta (assembly GCA_008635985.1). Classification (NCBI taxonomy): domain Eukaryota; kingdom Viridiplantae; phylum Streptophyta; class Magnoliopsida; order Rosales; family Moraceae; genus Ficus; species Ficus erecta. The sequence goes on along the minus strand of BKCH01001900.1, from coordinate 56,590 downwards.
TATTACCAACTAACTAATTTTGTGATAACGAGTTATCATTTTTTTTTTGTTAAAATGATATCTTTTAAAAATATTAATTGATGTGATAATTATTTATACACTTATCAACATAAGAATGAAAACTCGTGTATCATATAAATTAGCGCTTAAAAAGTTAGGATTCAATTGATATCTATATACAGTATTATTCGTAAATGAAATTGTAGAAATATTGAGGCGTTAGTCCCTTGGTTGTTTCTTTTCCCCCCCTGAAAGTCCCTTAGATTTGCTCTTCACTTCACGAAATTGTGTTTATTTTGGATGGAAAAATGTCAAGGATATCAACTTTAATCTGAATACTTGATTACCAATTTATATGAGGTATGAGTTGTTATATATTCTTTTATTAACAAGTACTTAAAGATTTATACATCAATTGATTGTATTTACTAATTAAAATACATATATAAATTTAAATCTGGATACACACACATCACAATTCACAGCTAAGCTCAACTGCCTGTCATTGTTTTTTTGTCCTCTGTTCGTCGATTATCAACCGTTTAGATGGCTTAGTTGAACTTATACCATGTCTTTGGTGGTATCTTTTAACTTTTGGAGTCTGATATGTACACCTAAATATATATCTATATATTTGGGATCGAAATTTAACCATCATTAGAAGAAGGAAAAAAAAAAAAAAAAAAAGGGTAAATTGCTCATTTAGTCCCTTAACTTTTAATCTTGCGCAACTTTGATCTATGAACTTTCTTTTGTAGCTGGTACGTTCCTAAACTTTTAAAATGTTGCGACAATAATCCCTTCCGTTAATTTTTGGATGAAATCTATTAGTAATTTGGCCAAAAAGTGATGCTAACTATGGATTCCGTCTAAAAATTAACAGGAAGAACTACTATAGCAACGTTTTTTAATAGTTTTATAGTTATTTTATCCCAAAAAAAAAATAGAAAATGCTCATAAACTATTAAAATGTTGCTAAAATAGTTATTTTTGTTAATTTTTAAATGGAAGATGTTAGTAATTTAATTAAAAAGTGATGTTCGCTAATGGTTCATTTCAAAAATTAATGTAAAGGACTATTGTAATAACATTTTAATAGTTTATGAGCATTCTAGCTATAAAAAAAGTTCAGGAATCAAAGTTGCACAAATTTAAAAATTCAAGGGACTAACCTAGTAATTTATAAAAAAAACAAAAAAAAAAACAAAAAAAAAAGCCACATTGCAATTTTGTTAACTTTTAATAAGTCATCATTACGTAATTATGACTGTCGCCTAATGTCGTTTTCTTTGATGAAGCTCATCAACTAACAGTGATCCTCATCACGTCAAACTTTTTAATTTTCTTTAAAAAATAATAATAATAACTGATTTGACTTTACTGAATTACAATGACAAACACGTAGACTTGAAGGAAAACAAAAAATAAAAATAAAGAGTCCAAAAATTTAAGAAACAAACATTTCTAGAAGAAAAACAATTATAGAAAGACAGCCACAAAGAAAAACAATTGTATTACTCGGGTAAAAAGGAAGTTGTGTTGTCATGACTATCCGATAAGAATTTAATTAAATACAAGTTTGCAATAAGGTTTGAAACTGGACCTTTCCTTTTTTTTTTTTTTCACGTAATGCTGATCTCTAATGAATTTTTTTGGGAATCCTTAGCGGTTGTTAGAAAGATATTGAAACTAAGTTTGGTTTTACTTTCCAAAAAATCAAAAACATGTTATACACATTGCTTTTTTAATATTTCTTTATATCTATGTTAACATTAAGGATTCATATCTCTTGATTAAGGGTTGACTAATCTATAGTATTCATTGTGAATATTTCATTAACTTAGTTTCCCTTTTTCGTTGTATCTTACATGTATAAATAACCCCTCTTGTATTCTTAACAATGCACAATATCAGACTATACAATTCCTTTCAATTCTCTCTTATATTTTCACGGTATCAAAGCGGGAGATCCTGAGTTCGAACTCGTACCATTGCACTCTTATTTGTATGTTGGGTCTTTAATATATTTCGGGTTTTTTCTTAAATATTTGTGTTGGACTTTCTAATCAATATTCATCCGTACGTTTGCCCATTGTCTGGCCTGCACGTGAGGGGTAGTGTTAAAATATAAAACTATTATTGGCCCACCTTTTAACAGCTTAAGTTTTTGGAAAAACTGATAAACTAATATGGTATCAGAGCTCTCATGATTCTGTTTTGTTTCTTCGTAAAATAGATCGTGGCACTACAATTCTGTTATTGTATGTTGATGATATGATCATAATTGGGGATGAACTTGTTGGCATTCGAGAGCTCAAAATCTTTCTCACTGAGTAGTTTGAGACGAAAGATCTTGGTACTCTAAGCTATTTTCTTGGTATTGAGGTATCTTCTTCTTCTTCTGGTGGCTATTACCTTAGTCAAGCCAAGTACGTTTCTGAGCTTCTCATTCGAGCTGGACTTACGAATAATAAGACTACAGACACACCTATTAAGCCAAATGCAAAGATCCATGAGACTGATGGGGAACTCCTTAATGATGCGCATCATGAGAATTGTGACTTTAAGAGACCAAAGTTTTTGTTACCAAAAAAATTTGGTAGCAGAAAATAGACTTTATGTTACCAAATTTTGGTGGTTGAAAGGTGTAGACATTTTGTTACCAACTTTGGTAGCAAAAACGACATAATCCGCTACCAAATATTTTTGGTAACAGATGGCAAGGCGGGAATCGAATTTTGGTTCCCGCCGATAACATTTTGCTACCAAAATACTATTTGGTAACAAAATGCTAACATTTTGCTACCAAGATTTGGTAGCAAATTGTAATAGTTTGCTACCAAAATTATTTGGTAGCAAAAAAAATTGGTAGGATGCCAAATTTTTTCCCGGTACTGTTATTTGCTACCAAATGAAATTTTGGTAATGGAATATATATTTCCGCTACCAAATTTTGGTAGCGCAATCGTACAGTTTGCTACCAAACACATTTTGGTAGCCAAAACAATTTTAGGGAGGCAAAAATTTCCCCCCTAATGTCATCTGCTACCAAAAAATTTTTGGTAACAGAATATAAGTTTCTGCTATCAAATTTTGGTAGCAAAATATATTATTTTAAATCCTAACTTGTTTTGGTAGCAAAAATGCTGGCGGGAAGCGAAAAATATTCCCGCTCAACTCATGTGCTACCAAATTTTTGTTGGTAGTAAAATAGTGCATTTTGCTACCAAAATTTGGTAACAGATAATGAGTTTCTATCACAAAATTTTGGTAGCAAAATATATTAAGTTTGCTACCGAACCTATTTTGATAGTGAAAACATTGGCGGGAATTTAAAATATTTACCGGGGATGGTTTTTCCTACCAAATTAAATTTGGTGAGAAAGTGATATTTTGTGCTACCAAATGTTGGTAGCAAAATATAGTTTTTAACTACCAAACTTTAAATTTGGTAGCGAAATATATTATTTTTTGCTAGTATATATGATGATAGTATCTTATTGCTTTATTATATAGAATAAGATATATCATCTTCAAAGTTGTATTTTATATTACAATGTTGCTAAAAAATGGTTTTAATTAAATTTTAGCAATCAAATGAAAATTTTTATCATTTTAAAAAAAATTTCTTGGGGCTACCATACCAAAATTTGGTCATAAAATACATGTTTTTGACTACTAAATTATTATTTGATAGTAAAATAAATGCTTTTTTTTTTCCACCAAAATAAATTTGGTAACTGTCTATATTTTAATTATACATAATACAAACCCATAACTTATTCACCATATATTCCTACTTTTAGCAAATTAAAAAAAGGCATCATATATTTCAAATACACTAACTCTCTATATATCTCTCTGTCTCTAACTCTCTCTCTCTATCTCTAACTCTCGACCTCTGTCTCTCTCTAGCTGAACGTCGCATTCCTTCGCCCCACCGAAACCAGTCGGCGTCCTCCCTTCACCGCGCCGGCACCAGACCTCCGTCGCGCCGTCAGCAGGCCTTTGCCGTCCCATAGCTGCGCCGGCACCATCTCCACCGTCCCTTCTCCACGCCGTTGCCGGCTTCGCGGTTGCCAGCCGTTTCCAGTCGCCGGCGTCAAAAATGCAGTGACCAGCAACAGAAATCAAAGGAATCTGAGGAGGTAAAAAGCCAAATTGAAAACCCACAAGTATTTATATGAAATCCCCTAATGAAGATTCAAATAATTTCAAAATACCCTAACTCTCTATCTCTATCTCTAACTCTCTCTCTCTATCTCTAACTCTCGACCTCTGTCTCTCTCTAGCTAGACTTCGCACCTTCGTTCGCCCCACCGAAACCATTCGGCATCGTCCCTTCACTGCGCCGGCACCAGACCTCCATCGCGGCCTTTGCCGTCCCATAGCTGAGCCGGCACCATCACCACCATCCCATCTCCACGCCATTCAAGGCTTCGCGATTGCCACCCGTTAGCAGTCGCCGTGTCAAAAACACGTGTCCACCAACGGAAATTAGGGGAATCTGAGGAGGTAAAAATCCAAACTGAAAACCCACAAGTATTTATATGAAATCCCCTAATCAAGATTCAAATAATTTCAAAATATTTATTCATCTGTGAACGGCCAAAAAACGACATCAAAGGGAGGAAAAATTTTGGCAAATATATTTTGGGACGTTTGAATATCTTAATGTGGCTGCTACTTTAATTATTGTTACAAAGGCTTTCATTTGGTTTAATTTAATCAATTTACATGTTTTATGTTGCTATTCCTCGTCAGTCCGTGAAGTTATTCCACTGCTTTGCAGTCAAACCTCAATTTTGGGATTATATGTTACTCTTGGTTTAACTCACTTTCGTTAAATATTTCTTATATGTAAACAATGTAGGTTTTTTTTTCTTTCATTGTTTTTTTTGTTGTTGGATTTCAGATTTATAGTTTGGTTTTATATATGGATAAGAGTTGTATCTTTGTGAGGAATCGACTTTCGGAGACGTATAGGAGTGGAGTGAAAAGATTTATTGAACAGGCACGCAATCACCTAGATGAGGAAGGAAAGTGTCGTTGTCCTTGTAAAAAATGTTTTATTCAAACCGTATAGATATTGTCGAGCGTCATATATTTCTTAAAGGATTTAGCTCGAATTATGTAAACTGGATTAATCATGGTGAAGAGGATCCCGATACTCCCAATGTACACGATGAAGAATATGACGCAGAAGGAGAAGGAAGTGACAACGACGATGACGAAGATGAGATGGTCAATGCACTAAATGATGCATTTCCATTCATCTTTCCATCTTCAGTAGCTGATGGTGTGGACAGAAATGATACCGAAGATTGCAGAGAAGAGACACCTGATTTGGATTATTTGTTCGTTGAAACAGGGAGAGAGTTATATGAAGGATGCACAAAGTTCTCTGCATTGACTTTTTTAGTGAAGTTACTTCATATAAAAGTATTGAATAAATGGAGTAACAAGTCTTTCGATATGTTGTTGAAGTTACTTCACGAGGCATTTCCAGAAGGCTCGAGAATTCCCAAATCTTATTATGAGGCGAAGCGCATGATGCGCAAGCTTGGGCTGGGATACAAGACCATCCATGTCTGCAAGAATGATTGCGTGTTGTATTACAAAGAGTACAAAAATTTGAAAGAATGTCCGGTATGTGGTCATAAGAGGTATAAAAACAGTAATGCAAAGGGGAAAAAACTTCCACACAAAAAAATGCACTACTTTCCTCTCACTCCAAGATTGCAGCGTTTATTTATGTCTCGACACACTGCAGAAGATATGAGGTGGCATAAGGAAAAACGTGTTGAGACGGAAGGAGTCCTTCGACATCCTGCAGATGCAGAAGTATGGAAGGAATTTGACAAACAATATCCGGACTTTGCAGCTGAACCGCGTAATGTCAGATTAGGTCTTGCCTCCGATGGTTTCACTCCATTTGGAGATATGGGAAATCCATATAGTATGTGGCCAGTTTTCCTAGTGGCTTACAACATGCCATCTTGGAGATGTATGAAGCAGGCACAGATCATGATGTCGACATTAATTCCAGGTCGAAAGGCACCGGGGAAAGACTTTGATGTTTATTTGAGACCTATAATTGATGAACTTAAAGAGTTATGGGAAAACGGTGTTAGAACGTATGATGCAGTTGAAAAAAAACATTTTACTTTGCGTGCTGCAGTGTTTGGACAATTCATGATTTTCCTGCATATGGTACTTTATCCGGCTACTCGACCAAAGGTTATAAGGCATGTCCGGTGTGTATGGATGAGACCGCTTCATTTCGATTACGGAGTAAGATTTCTTACATGGGACATCGACGATATTTATGTCCGGAACATGCTTGGCGTTCTGACTTAAATTTTGATGGTTCTGTTGAAACAAGGAGGCCTCCAAAATTGATGTCTGGAGATGAACTATTGTTAGAGCTCAACAAACTGTGGGTTCCTATGCCGGGAAAAGATGCAGCAGTTCGTGAGGATGACAAGAAACATCAGTTGGAAGCTGGATACACAAATGACAGCAATTGGGGACGGAAAGGTATATTTTGGGAGCTAGAGTATTGGTCGAAACTTAAGTTGCGTCATAATCTAGATGTAATGCATATAGAAAAAAATATATGCGACAACTTGGTGGGAACTATCTTGGGATTAGATGGCAAATCGAAGGACACCAAAAAAGCTCGCTTGGACTTAGAAGATTTGAACATACGACAGGAGTTGCACTTGGATAGGAAGGGGAAGAAGCCTCCTGCATGTTTTACATTGTCTACTATGGAGCGGAAAGCTTTTTGTCAATTTTTAAAATCAGTCAAATTCCCAGATGGATATGCTGCAAATTTGTCCCGAAATGTCAACATTAAGGATGGTAAAATCATGGGATTGAAAAGTCATGATTGTCACGTCTTGTTGCAACGACTATTGGCGATAGGATTGAGGCCTTATTTGAAAGATAATGTGCTGGGTCCAATTGCTGAGATGGGTTCATTTTTCCAGAAGCTTTGTGCAAGGACATTGTTGGTAAAGGACTTAGATGCACTACAAGAAGGTATAGTCTACACCTTGTGTAGACTAGAGAGGATTTTTCCTCCTGCATTCTTTGATGTCATGATCCATCTAGCCTACCACTTACCAACGGAGGCAAAATTGGCTGGACCAGTTCACACTAGGTGGATGTACCCTTTTGAAAGGTAAAACTTTTATTTTTACAAATATGTTTCAATACACAATATTCTAGGTTTTTTTTTTCATTGTAAAAAGTTTTAGCAAAGCTTGTATAACAATATATTAATTCCCTGAAGTGATTTCGCAGTGCACTAGGAAATTTGAAGAAATATGTTAGAAATAAAGCTCGCCCAGAAGGGTTGATTGCAGAAGGCTATACTATTAATGAAGCGTTGACATATTGTTCAATGTACTTGCGTGACATTGAAACACAACATAATCGACCCGAACGTAATCCTGACTTTGTTGAAGCCCGACCATCCTCATCAATTTCAGTTTTCCAACAACTAGCAAGACCGTTTGGGAAAGCGACCTCCATTATGTTGACACACGATGAACTTGAAAAAGTGCGTTGGTATATTCTAAACAATACCAAAAAGTTGCAACCTTATTTGGAGTAAGATGTTGATCCTTATCTTGGTGTGTACCTTGAATTTTCATTTTAGAATAGCGAATACTAACTGATAATCATTGACAGTGAACATGCTTCTTTATTACGATCACAAGGCCTTGCTGAGCTTGATATTCATCACACACAAATAACTGAATTTCCAAATTGGTTCGGAAATAAGGTAAGAACACGTGAATGTTTATGTGAATTTTGAGTAAACGATATCTAATGGCCATGTCTTCCTAATGTCTTATGTCAACCTTGTTGCAGATTAGAGATAAGTACGCGGAATCTGATTCAACAATCTCCGATGACTTGTACGCTCTGGCAAATGAACCTAACCTTATTGTTCATTCATATCCTGGTTGTATGGTGAATGGAGTGCGATACCAAACAAAAATGCGAGATGATAGGCGTACCACACAGAATTCTGGTGTTTACGTTGAGGCAGAGTATAATGGGGCATCAAGTGCTTTCTTTGGTGTAATTGATGAGATTTGGGAGGTGACGTTTTTATATTGGAATAAGGTGCTCTTATTTAAGTGTTCATGGTTTGACACGGACATTGGTAGGGTGAAGGATGAGTATAACTTCACCACAATTAAAACTGATTCCTTGTGGTTTGAGAATGATCCGTACGTATTGGCAGATCAAGTGAAACAAGTCTATTATGTTGATGACAAAAAGAAAGGTGACTCTTGGAAAGTAGTTCAAAAAGTTAGTCATCGTCATATATGGGAAAGTGTGCCAAAAACAACAAATGAGGACCAACAAGAGGATGATATTGATGATGAGGCTTACCAAGAAGAGTTATCAACTGAGATCGACATTTCTTTTGACACCACAAATGTTGTTGAAGCTCCCCTAAATCATATGGATACTGGGCCAATCGACCTCGATGGTTTTACCATTGATATCCAAATCAATCCCAATGATGAAATCGATGAAGAAATAGATGGTGACACCGAGGAAACCGATTCCCCAACTAATATCGAAACTTATAGTGATTATAGTGATTGAGTATGTCAAATTATTTGAGTTAAAAAAAAAAAAAAAAAACTCATCATTTTGAAAGTTTGAAGTAGTTGTTAAAAAGTTCTAATTTCTATATTATACCATTTGTTTAATCACTAACTACTCTATATATGCCTTTTTGTATTGTTTCAGGATATCAATTATGTCTACTCGTAAGAGAAAGTTATCGTTTAGTTCCAGTGCAAAATCCAAATTAGTGCCAGCTACTCCGGCCCCAGTTTGTTAAAGGTTTTTCTTCTTGCAAGATTAAGTGTTTACTAGTACAATATTTATTAAGCCATGACTCTTGGATTTGCTTAAGTATTACTATTTTAGTATTTTGTTTGGATTCTAATATGTATCAAGGTATTTAGAGAGATTTGGTATTTTGTTTAAATTAATATTTGGTATTTTGTCTATTAAATTTGAATTTCATACATATATTTTGGGAACAAATACAGGTACATAAATTTGTTTAAATTTTGGTGGCCACAAAATTCGGTACCCAAAATTTAGTTTTTTTTTTTTTTTTTTGCCCTTTTTGCTACCAAATAGTTGGTGGCTAAAACATAAGAATTTGCTACCAAATACCTTTTGTTTCCCAAATTTTGGTAACTAAATCTTGTATATTTTGCTACCAAAAATACATTATGCTACCGAAAGTTTGGTTTCTAAATCACGTGTTTTTGACTACCAAATTCCTTCTGCTACCAAAATATTCGGTAACTAAATCTCATGCATTTTGTTACTAAATATTTGGTCACAGAATCGTGTACAATTTGCTACCAAATAAATTTTGCTACCAAAAAATTTGGTAACTAAATCACATATTTTTTGCTACCAAATACCTTTTGTTACCCAAAATTCGGTATCTGAATCTCCTACTTTTCGTTACCAAAATACATTTTGTTACCAAAATTTTGGTACCTGAAATTATAGACATTTTGTTACCAAATACCTTTTGTTACCAAATTTGTTTGGTAACTGAATATCAAATTTTTCGCTACCAAATACATTTTGTTACCTAAATCAATTTTGGTAACAAAAAGTTTTTGCTACCAAAAATTTGGAAACAAATACTTTCTGTTACCGACTTTCCGCTACCAAATTTCTTTGGTACCAAAAACTTATTGTTACCAAAAACAGGACTTTCAGCTACCGAATTTTTGGTAACTGAAAATTGATTTTCTTGTAGTGCCACTCTTTATCGACAACTTGTTGGGAGTCTTGTCTACCTCACTATTACACATCCAGATATATCATATGCAGTTCATGTAGTGAGCCAATTTGTGGCTTCACCTCGATCAACCCATTATGTTGTAGTTCTCTGTATCTTACAATATGTCAAAGGCACACTATTCAATGGCCTTCATTACTCTGCACATTCGTTCATTAGAACTCCATGCTTATTCTGATGCTGACTGGGTAGAGAATCTCGTCAATAGGCATTCCATTACTGGCTATTGCTTCTTCTTAGGTGACTCATTGATTTCTTGGAGAAGTAAGAAACAAACAGCCGTCTCTCGTTCCTGTACTGAAGTAGAATATCGTGCATTAGCTGATACTACCTTTGAATTGCTATGGTTACGCTGGTTGCTTCAAGACTTAGGAGTGGGACTTCAATCATCTCCTACCAAACTTCGTTGTGACAATCAAAATGCGATTCAAATTGCCCACAATGATATTTTTCATGAGCGTACGAAACATATTGAGATTGATTGTCATTTTGTTCGTCATCATTCACAAAAGAGGCACTTGCAACTCTGTTCAATCACCACTCGCGATAAGCCTGTAGACATCCACACCAAGCCTTTATCCTCTAGACGATTCAATAACTTAATTTCCAAACTCAATTTGGCTTCTATGACACCATCTTGAGTTTGAGGGAGGATGTTAATGTTAACTATGGGATTCATATCCCTTGATTAAGGGTTAACTAATCTCGTATTCATTGTGAATATTTCATTAACTTAGTTTTCCTTTTTCATTGTATCTTACATGTATAAATAACCTCTCTGGTAGTCTTAACAATACACAATATCAGAATATATAATTCCTTTCAATTCTCTCTTATGTTTACAATCTAATTAATAATTGTTGTTGTGAAAGGACACAAGAAAGAAAGAACCAAATATCAATTACTAACTTACCCATCAGCTTCTCAATGTTAATATATTATATAATATAATATAAAAGGGAAAATCATGAATTTTTTCATAAGCTACAAATTATAGCGGCACCACTTTTTGATATTACAAATATAAAAACAAGAAATATGTATACCACATGATTGCTTATTGAGTTCTAAACAGCACTAACTTTTTCTTCATTAATCCATAGCCTCTGTTCATAGTCCATTCCTTTCTCCCCTCCTACCAAACATGATGTTGAGTCCTTTTCAGTTAATAGAATAAAAAACATGATTCTGACCTTTTTTTGTCCCCCTCTTTTGATGGTTTCTTTTGTACATTAATTACGGTAAGGATTTGACCCTACCTTAATTAACATTAAGACAATTTTATAAGGTTTCACATTAAAATTACATGACGGTAAAAAATAAAAAATAAAAAAAATAACATTTCAACAGAATTTATTAAAACCAAATTTAAAACCGTGTTTTTTTTCCCCTTGCCCTACTATAATTCTTCCTTACATTTGAATGCTTCATTCGCTTGTTCTTGTGCCTAATCAATTTTTTCTTATCTGCTATCATTTTAAATAGGACTTTTTGTAGTTGTTGCCGAAAAATAAAAATATAATAATAATTAAGCATTTTTCAACATTCCCGTCACGTCAATGCTTAACTTTCCAACTATCATCACCTCTTCAAGTATTTATATGCAGCAAGGGCATTATACATAACCATCGCTTAAAAGACTAATATCAAAGAGGGTTAATCAGAAATAAGGCCCTGGAGAAAAAACAGAATGAAAGACCAGAAACATATGGAATCAGACGAGGCAAGTCTGAGACTGAGAGGCCAAGCCGACATATGGAAGTTCATGCTCAGCTTCGCCGATGCCATGGCCCTGAGATGCGTTGTCGAGCTCCAAATTCCCGACATCATTAACTCCCACGGAGGCCCAGTCAGTTTGTCCCAAATAGCCTCCGCCATTCCGGACAGTACTTCTTCCTCTCTCGACATCTCCTGCCTCGCCCGCATCATGCGCCTCCTCGTCCGCCGCGACATCTTCACCGCACAATCTTCATCAGACGGCTCCGAAGACACAAGTAGTACTACTCTCTACGGTCTGACACACTCTTCCAGGTGGCTCCTATCTGATGATCCGCTGACTCTGTCTCCGATGTTCCTGATGGAGACCCACCCGAGGCTGATGGCCCCGTGGCACTGTTTCAGCCGTTGCGTCAGGGAAGGTGGGATCGCCTTTGAGAAGGCCCATGGACGTGAGATTTGGGACTTCGCTTCTCAGAATCCGGAGTTCAACAACCTGTTCAATGACGGAATGGCATGCACGGCCAAGATCGTTTTGAATGCCATCTTGTCGGAGTACAAAGATGGGTTCGGTTGTCTGGGGTCGTTGGTTGACGTGGGTGGTGGGACCGGTGGGGCCATTTCGGAGATAGTGAAATCTCATCCGCAGATCAAGGGGATCAACTTTGATCTGCCGCATGTCGTCGCCACGGCTCCGACGTACCCTGGAGTGTCCCATGTCGGAGGTGACATGTTTGAGAGCATCCCTAATGCTGATGCTGTTTTCATGAAGGTAAAGCTTACAATTAACTACTCTTTCATCTCTTTTTAACTGTATGTTTTCGTGTATTACTCTGTTTTTGTTTTTTGTTTTTTTAAGTACAAATTTCATAATTTTCCCTTGAATTTTTGACCCTATATCAAAATGCCCCTTGAACTTTAATTTGTAACATCTGTTTTCTCCGAATTATGAAAGTTTTTCAAATTCACCCCTTCAGTTAGTTTGTGGATGGAAATTGCCTATATAAGGCAAAATACACTATGAAATGCCAATTTTATGTACAGATGCTTTTAAAGCTTGACTTTTCCTTCAACAAATTAACAAAATGGGTGAATTTGAAAAAGTTTTATAGTTCAAGGAAACGAATATTACAAAAAGAAGTTCGGTGAGATTTATGATCCAAGGTTCAAAATTCAAGGAGAAAAATATGAAATTTAGCCTTTTTTTTTAATTTTCCTTTGGTTGATAGAGAGAGAAAATTGTTACGTGAACTGTCACTGATAGTTTACTTTAAAAAATTATAAAAATATATGGGACTTCACCATTAATAGAAGGTGGTTCTATAAGTGGGTGGGTGATCAATTTTGTTCTGTTCTTCTCTCTTGCTTTACACGAACACTAATCACTCGAGATATCTTAAAATATTTTGAAGTGAGAAAAGCCTTTATCCATAGAGCTTAACAAGACCCTTACCTTCACACAGAAAAGAAAAGGAAAGAAAAAAAAGGTCCACATACAACCACCCGTCGTAAGACATCCAATATATTTAAACGGGCAGGTGTGTGAGAGAATTGTCTTTTATAAAGCTTTTTCTTTAAATAATAATAAATTACAAAAGTTTTATTAAATAAGAAAATTATTATTTTTTAAATAATAAATTGGTCAATCGCTATCTCCATTAATATGTGAAATCTGATTGATTGACATTAGCAATTATTTTAATAATTAAAAATAATACAAAAATTAAACTAATATCCAAAAAAATCGGATCGCATCTCACCGATTTTTTTTTTTTTTATTTTAATTGCTTTAGTGCAATCATTGTTATTTCTGTTGTTGTTGAAGCAAAATATTCATTCAAATTCTGGAAAACAAATTTAAAACTTTACACAAAAAGAAAGAAATAACAAAAAGCATGACATAGTGAATATATTTGTTTATATGCAGTGGATAATGCATGATTGGGACGATAAAGATTGTGTGAAGATCTTGCAAAATAGCAGGAAAGCAATACCACAGAAGAGTGGGAAAGTTATTATAGTGGATGTAATTTTGGACCCACAAGGCAATGCCCTTTTTGATGACACGGGCTTGGTATTTGACCTTGTAATGGTTGCCCATTCCTCAGGTGGTAAAGAGAGAAGTAAGAATGAGTGGAAGAAGATATTGAAAGAAGGAGGTTTCCCTCGTTTCAAAATCATCCAAATTCCTGCCTTACCATCGATAATTGAGGCCTATCCAGAATGATCACCCATCGTCACACTAATAAGATGAAAGGACTGCTTAATTATTTGGTCCTTAGTACACTTTGTTTGTATCTCAAATAAGTATGCTCATGATGTCACATGGATGAATAATTAGTATGTCCCAACTCATCAAAAATAATAATGTTAATAACAAGTATGTCCTACTTGTCATTATTCTATGAAGATTTATATTTTCCTTGAATGTAGGTGCGTCGGCTGACTAGTTAAGTTTTGTGTAATGAGCATGTCTTTAATTTCTAGATACTTACTTATGTGGCAAAGTATGAGTTGTTATATTTCAATAATAGATACAATATTTTAATTATTTTAATTGATATGATAATTATTTAAATACTGTAGAGGGTAAAATCTACGGTTAAATTGGATCGAATTGGGTTAGGGCCTATGCCTGTAATGTTGAGCTGACTAAGTGCGTATTGAGTTAACCGAGCGAGTTAGCTGTAAAATAACAGTAATGTAAAGTAAATGATATAAAGAACACAATATATTTATAAAGATTCACGCTCAATGTGAGAGCTAGTCCTCTGTGGTGGCTCTGAGGGTTTCACTATAGTTGATAAAAAGTATAGTGAATGCCGTAACAGTGAGAATGGGAAGAAAAGAGAAGGGGATTGCAGGAAATAGAGAGAGATAGCAGGAAGTAGAGAGAATCGGTTGAAGATGCGAGAATTACGGGAATCCCGAGTTGATTTAGCCTCTTACGAGATGATCGGAGATGAAGTTGGGATGATCTTGATGTGGTCGGAGATTTAGTCCAATGAACTAGGAGGATTTCCAATGATTTCTCTTATTCCTTAGGCGAAAAGTCTCTTCTTTGGGCGTGATTCTCATGAAGATGGAATCCCTTGGGCATGCGATTGGATGATTTTTGGATCCCTTGGGAGTATAATGATGCCATCTATTTATAGATGATGATTTTTTGTCGTTTTGGTGCTGAACATGCCATATTTGGTAAATAGAAGTTACCTCTTTTTGATCTAGGTTGACTTTCCTTATTTGGAGAGCTTTTCTGGAAAGGGAAAGTAGCCTTCTTAATTGATTCTTGACCTGATTAGGACCGATTTTGGCTTGATTCTTGTGCATGGATGAATAAGGAAGGTTCTTTGATATGTCCATGATATAACTTCGGGAAAGTGCTCGAGTCGACTCGTGGAGTCAATTTCTTGAGTTGCTATAGTCTTCAACTTGACCTGACAGGCTCTCGGATTGATCTGGGACTTGAGCTGATATGTGTTGTCTTGTAGTTGATTCATGCCCTTTGATTGACTTGAAGTGATACTAATCGACTGGAAGTCGATGTACATCAACTAGGGAGTCGAGCTTTCTTATCAGTTGATGAAGTCTTCCGAGTCGTTTCTGAGCTGATCCTTGATCTTCGGGTGATCTAAGTTGACACATGGACGGTGACAGATGAGGTACGAATTTTTACCTCAACAAATACTTATTAATAATGAAAACTCATGTATTATGTAAATTGATATTCATAAGTTAAGATTAAAATTATATCTATAACATTATTAGTAAATTAAATGTAAAAATGTCGAGAGGGTTGAGTTCTTTACATCTGCTTCACTTCACAAAATTGTGTTTATTTTGGAACAAAACAAGAAAAAGACCTTTTAGCAATGATAAAAGTTGCCGCTAAAAACTGACTTGTCGTTGCTACTTATTTAAAATGAGCGATGACAAGCAGTCGTTGTATCTTTTTAGGGATGGACCGGTTCTTTTGCATTTCAAACATGGAATTGAGAACATTTGGTCGTTAAAATTGTTGTCGTTGTATGTGGTCTTTTTAGTATGTCTTCACCAACATGTGTGTTAAATCTTGAAATTGAAAAATCTAAGCCCGGTCTTAAGAAACTTAAGATGTATATATATATATATATATATATGAAAGAGTTTTCAATTGTTACTCTTTTTCTATAATAATTGATGGTTATAGACAAAATATAAAGATAAGTGTATGCTTTTTAAATTTGATGATGTGATATTTTATATGACTTGTTATGACAAGTTAATCTTAAATATTAATTAAATAGATTATGTATTTCTCTCACATCTTCTTCTTTACTTTTTCTTACTTTTAGCTTTCTCACCACAGTTCTCATTGACCTCTCTTTCTCCATGTCTACTTCATTTTCTTTCTCATGATAAGCCTTAATAAATGATGTATCAAAAATTCTCTCACACCTCGCCAACCTCTTCCAGTCGTCGGGACTGAAACCTTCCAGATTCTGGTGAGGCACAATCGAAATGGGCAATATGAGTTGAAGATTGTAAATTGGAAAAATAGTATGAGGTTCAAACAGAGGAAGCCGACTCTTGATGGATGGGTGGAGAAAAGGATTAAAATTAGAACATTATTGTAGGGACCTTGTTGGAATATAAAGATGAGTGTAACAAATAGTAATTAATATTTAAAATTTAATTTATAGATGATTTAAAAAGGGATTGGAATAGTAAAATAAGAAGTGTCAATAGGCACTTATATTTATTAAAATTCTCAAAGGAAATATCATTCAATAAAAAAGTGTCATATGAAATACTAATGTTTAACTGAAGTTAAAAATAAGATCATTTCTAATGATTATGCTAATATCAATATTCTATTTGTTTCATAAAAATGTAAAAATTATCTTATTTATTACGTACAAATGCATTATTGAAATAGCTCACATCTTTACGGTTAATCTATTTATTTCGAGTTAAAACACACAGCTTTCAATTAAGGGTTAATTTCATTAATAGCATTTGTAGATATTTTATTATTAAAAATAATACTATTTTTTTTCTTTCATTACTAGCACTTAATATGGGGCCAGCAACATTTAATGTATATCAAATTACGGATTTACCCTCATCTCCTACAAGCTCAAATATCCCTCTCCCTCGCATAGCCCAAATTTTTTTTTCAAACCAACATCTACAGTGTTTTAGAGAGAGAAAACTGAAATCTAAAAAGAGAAAGAGCTGCCACCCACCAGAATCTTTTTTTTTTTTTTTTTCATTTTTCCACCTAGCCCCCCACCCATTTTGAAACCTTAATCTTCATATAATAGAGAGAAACTTCCATCTAAAGAAAGAAACTTCCATTTAGAGAGAGAAACTCTTACTGTCGGAAAAAAAAAATTTAACACTTCCATTTAACAAAAAAAAAAAAATCTAATATTTTTGGTCATTTTTGAGTAAAGGTCATTCCTGCTGTTGACCTATGTCTAAAAAAAATTTTAAATCAAAAATCTAACATTTTGAAAATTTTACAGTAAAGGTCAAAACAGTTATGACCGGGTGATCATAACCGTTATGACTACTAACATATTAGACTAACAGTCATAACCGTTATAACCACTAGCATATAAGACTATCGGTCATAACCGTTATGACCACTAGCATATATGACCGGGTGGTCATAACCGTTATGACCACAAACATATTAGACTAACGGTCATATCGGTTATGACCGGGTGGTCATAACCATTATGACCACTAACATATAAGACTATCGGTCATAACGGTTACGACCGGGTGATCGTAACCGTTATGACCACTAGCATATTAGACTAACGATCATAACCGTTATGACTGGGTGGTCATAACCGTTATGACCACTGGCATATAAGAAGGGTGGTCATAACGGTTATGACCACTAGCATATTAGACTAACGGTCATAACGGTTATGACCGGGTGGTTATAACCGTTATAACCACTAGCATATAAGACTATCGGTCATAACCGTTATGACCGTGTGGTCATAACCGTTATGACCACTAGCATATTAGATTATCGGTCATAACCGTTATGACCGGGTAGTCATATCCGTTATGACTACTAGCATATTAGACTAACGGTCATAACGGTTATGACCGGGTGGTCATAACCGTTATGACCACTAGCATATAATACTATCGGTCATAACGGTTATGACCGGGTGGTCATAACCGTTATGACCACTAGCATATTAGACTAACGGTCATAACCGTTATGACCGCGTGGTCATAACCGTTATGATCACTGGCATATAAGACTATCGGTCATAACGGTTATGACCGCGTGGTCATAACCGTTATGACCACTGGCATATAAGACTATCGGTCATAACGGTTATGACCACCCGGTCATAACCGTTATGACCTATACTGGAAAATGGTCAAAAATGTTATATTTTTGTTTTTAAATTTTTTTTAGACATAGGTCTACAATATGAGTGAACTTTACTCAAAAATGACCAAAATTATTAGATTTTGTGTAATTTTTTTTTTGTTAAATGGAAGTGTTAAATTTTTTTTTTTCCGACGGTGAGAATTTCTCTCTCTAAATGGAAGTTTCTTTCTTTAGATGGAAGTTTCTGTCTATTATATGAAGACTTGGGTTTCAAAATGGGTGGGGGACCAGGCAGAAAAGTGAAAAAAAAAATTAAATTCTGGTAGGTGGCAGCTCTTTCTAATATGCTAGTGGTCATAACTGTTATGACCACTAGCATATTAGACTATCGGTCATAACGGTTATGACCGCATGGTCATAACCGTTATGACCACTAGCATATAAGACTAACGGTCATAACGGTTATGACCGCATGGTCATAACCGTTATGACCACTAGCATATTAGACTAACGGTCATATCGGTTATGACCGGGTAGTCATAACCATTATGATCACTAGCATATAAGACTAACGGTCATAACCGTTATGACCAATAGTCTTATATGCTAGTGATCATAACGGCCACTGGCATTAAAGACTATCGCTCATAACGGTTATGACCACCCGGTCATAACTGTTATGATTTTTATTGGAAAATGGTCAAAAATGTTATATTTTTGTTTTTAAAATTTTTTTTAGACATAGGTCTACAACAAGAATGACCTTTACTAAAAAATGACCAAAATTATTAAATTTTGTTTTTTTTTTTTTTTGTTAAATGGAAGTGTTAAACTTTTTTTCCGACGGTGAGAGGTTCTCTCTCTAAATGGAAGTTTCTTTCTTTAGATGGAAGTTTTTGTCTATTATATGAAGACTTGGGTTTCAAAATGGGTGGGGGGACCAGGCAGAAAAGTGAAAAAAAATAAATAAATTCTGGTGGGTGGCAGTTCTTTCTTTTTCTAGATTTCAGTCTTCTCTCTCTAAAACACTGTAGATGTTGGTTTGAAAAAAAATTTTGGACCATGCGAGGGAGAGGGATATTTGAACTGGTAGAAGATGAGGATAAATCTGTAATTTGATATATATTAAATACAGCTGGATCCCATATTAAGTACTAATAATGAAAGGAAAAAAAATATTATTTTTAATAATAAAATATCTATAAGTATTATTAATGAAATTAACCCATTAATGGAAGGATGCATCAAACACAAGGAAGTGACAATTAAACAAATGAGTTTCTAGCCAAAAAGAAAATGGATGTCAGTACAACCTCATCTTACTCAATTATTTATTACTTAAAACTTATATACATATATATATATATATATTTATATATTTTACTTAAAAAAAGGAAAACTGGATTTTGATGCCATGTATTGGGGATATAAATCCCATTTCCCGAGGCTAAGTCTCGGCAGCAAACAGAGGGCAAGCCGACTCTTCATGGAAGGGTGGAGAAAAGGATTATAATTAAAACATTATTGTAGGGATTTTTTTGAAATATGAAGAAAGGTGTAATAAATAACAACTGATATTTAAAATTTAATTTATGGATGATTTAAAAAGGGGTGGGAGTTGTAAAATAAGGAATATTAATAGACATTTTTTTGTTAAAATTGTCAAAGACAATATTATTCAATAAAAGAGTGTGATAATGAAATGTTAATATTTTACTGAAGTTCAAAACAACATCATCTCCAATGGATGTTAATATTAATATTATATTTGTTACATAAAAATATAAAAATTATCTTATTTATTACATATAAATGTATTATTGAAATAATTAACATATTTACGGTTAATTTATTTATTATGAGTAAAAACACAGCTTTCAATTAAAATAGGCATCAAACACATGGAAGTAACAAACTAACAATTAATAATTGAATTTCTACCCAAGAAGAAAATGGATGCCAGTAAAACGTCATCTTACTCAATTATTTATTACTTAATACATATATACAAAAATATATTTATATATTTTACTTAAAAAAAGGGGAACTGGATTTTGATGTCATGTATTGGGGTTATAAATCCCATTTCCCGAGGCTAGGAATCTCGGCAGCAAACGGAGGGCAAGTCGACTCTTGATGGATGGGCGGAGAAAAGGATTAAAATTCTTGTAGGGAATTTTTTAAATTATAAAAAAGGGTGTAATAAATAATAATTGATGTTTAAAATTGGTTAATCGATGATTTAGAAAGAGATGAGAATAGTAAAATCTGAAGTGTGAATACACGCTCTCATTTATTAAAATTCTCAAAGGAAATGTCGTCTAATAAAAGAGTGTGATAATAAAATACTAATATTTTATTGAAGTTAAAAATAAGAATATCTCTAATTATATGTTAATATCAATATTATATTTGTTACATAAAAATCTAAAAATCATCTTATTTATTACATATAAATGCATTATTGAAATAACTAACATATTACGGTTAATTTATTTATTATGAGTAAAAACACACAACTTTCAATTAAAATAAGCATCAAACACAAGGATGTAACAATTAAACAAATGAATTTCTAGCCAAAAAGAAAATGGATGCCGATACAACGTTATCTTACTCAATTATTATCTTCCTTTAAAACTTAAGTGGAAAACAATTAGATAACCGTTTTTACCTCTACCACCGGTCTCACATTTTTGATGCTTGCCCTTATATCAATATTGGCCATCGAAAAAGCTTATGGACGGCCACAGATCCATTGAAGCATTGATTCTCGAAAACTTGGGTGAAGGACACAAGTACTACCCTATTATATATATTATGAGATCTTTATTAGATTCCAAATCGATCTACTTTAAATTTTCTTACGTAGTTTTTCATGTAGGTAGGTAAGCTCTAAATAATATTATATATTTTTCACCATGTTAAACTTGCTTTCATAGACATAATTTTGACATTTTAAAATACTCTTTAAGTTTTTCTACCTACCATGGCCAGCACTGATCACTATACAACGTGCAATATTTCAATAAGTATTCACCAATAGGTATTCTCATGATGTGAATAGATACAATATTTTAATAATTTTAATTGATGTGATAATTATTGAAATACATATTACTATAAAATGAAAACTCATGTATTGTAGATGTTAGGAATCTACGGTCAAATTTCAATCAGGGTTAGATCATAAAAATATCAACACAGAAATTATTAGGGTCTTTGGACATCGCATATGATAATAAAAAAACAATCATGATCGGAAAGCATAAATGACAAATCAAAATGAAAGCAGTAAATAATAGCAACACCGAAATTTAGAAAGGCTATCCAGAATTGTGCTACGTCGTCTGAATCTGTGGTTACACTATATGAACTTTGAGTACAAAAGGTTACAACTTCTGAGTATATTCTAGTAGAACAACAGTAGAACTCAAGGTGCCCCTAAATGAGAAGGATCTTCCTCTATTTATAGAGGGATGATCGCGGGTGTAGACCTGCATGATGGTAGTGGGCCATTTCCCACCACCCGAATAATTCGGAACATGTACTAGGACATGGGCCACAATGCCATGATTGATCATGGTCCTAGCAGTTATGGAAACCGATCTCTCAGCGATTGTTGTTCCCTGAATATGAATACGGGACGACAAACCGATCATCTGTGACGACCAATAAATGGTTGAGCATCATTCATCGTTTGTTTTGTTGAAACAAGTGCCCACCTGATCTACACTTGGTAAATTTATAGGCCTCAAGGGAACTAAGACCAAATGGTTAAGGACCACCATTTGTTGTTTGTCACTCTTCTAGCGAGTGGTAATCATTCGTTGGGCCAGGCCCGAATGTTCGAGATTAGGAGCACTTAATCTATTGTGGTTCATTGTTCGCCATTCTTTGGTCGAGAGGTCGTGATGACCCAGTTATAATATTATGGGGAGAGAAGTTTAACCCCAACATGTATCATCTAAATTAATATTCAAAAGTTAAGATTAGAATTTATATCTATAACATTATTCGTAAATTAAATTGTAAAAATGTAGAGAGGGTTGAGTTCCTTATGTCCTCTTCACTTCACAAAATCGTGTTTATTTTGGATGATTACAAGAAAAAAAACCTTTAACAATGATCAAAGTTGCCGTTAAAAATAGACTTGTTGTGGCTATTGATTTAAAATGAGCGACGACAGGTAGTCATGGTATCTTTTTAGCGATGGACTGGTTCTTTTGTGTTACGAACATGGAATCAACAACCTTTGGTCGTTAAAACTCGTTTAAATAAATTATGGGAGTAGTCAATTTTTAGAGTATTGACATTCTGATGTAAAGCATTCAGTAGTCGTCAATCCATCCTTTTCTTTTATTTAACATGGGTGATAGTACGAGTGCTGCTTTCAAATACATTAAACCCCATTATTATTTGTAATATTGTCACTGTATGTGGTCTATGTATGTCTTCACCAGCATGTGTGTTAAATCTTGAAATTGAAAAATCTAAGCCCAGTCTTGATACGAACCACGCCAACAACGTTTGTAATGCATATGTTGTATGTTATATTATTATGGCATCATGAAAGCATACTCACCAATGATAAATCACATGATAAGAATGTGATTGAGTTTCAAGTATGAAACTGTTTTCAAAATATTGTTTCAGGTATGAAACTGTTTTTAAGAAACTGTTTTCAAGAATGATGGTAATAAAGTTTTCTCGTGTCATACCGACCTGCCACGAGAGCGGGTTTGGTCCATGGTTTGAGTTGAATTGGACTGGCCGCCCCAACCACTCCATGGCTGCGTGTCATGGTACGCACACTCATGTTAAGTAAGGGGTCCACAAATATATACTAACAAAGAAAGCTTAACAAGAAAGCATAATCAAATCATGCATATGTTTATTAAGATTGTTTTGCGGGATGATAGTTGTACTTGTTGGGCGAAAGCTCATAACTTATGTGTATGCTATAGATAAGCATCCTATTGGCAATACTTGATGCAAGGCGGTGGGGCATGGCATGGCAAACTGTGAAACTTCGGGTTGGATCCGCTACGCGTTTTGAAATAAAATGTTTGTATTTATTACTTAGTACAATCTACAATGTGTTAAAATAAGTTTGAAACTCCAATATATGAGTACGTAGTTGAGTTAGATTTTAAGTTTTTTTTTAAAAAAAATCATTTAGTATTTCCACAATGTCAAGTAAATTAAGTAATTAAGTAAAATAAGTATGGTAACGGCCTACGTAAGACGGGTCGTTACATCTTGTATGTTTCTGCTACAGTTTGCTGTGAGAATTGCTGCAACATTTTTCAGATTAGATTCTTCCATTTTTTTTATTTCTACAATTCACACATGAATTAAAACACACATCAACCCTCGTTTGATCATATTTTTCTTCACATTTGCCATGATTTCAACCAGTCACTAAACCCAAGATAAAAAGTTCACACAAACATTAAACAAATGAAAATATGCTAAAAAATAACACTAATACTCTTCAAACCAACTACATTCAAGTCTAAAAGTGCCTAAGATAACTCTAATTCCTAGAGTTATCAAAGACCTCAATCTCAAAGCAAGTAATTTGACTATGAATAGTTTAAGGAGAGAACAAACGGATTTAGTGCAGCAAAATTTTTTTTTTTAACGGATTGAAAAAAAAAAGAAGAAGAGAGAAAACAAGAAAAGGATAGGCAAACCTGAGGATCCTAGGCTCTGATACCAACTAATATGAACCACGCCAATAATGTGATGAAATCCGATACCAAATCTGGAAACAATAACCCAAGATCTTTCAAGTTTGATGAAAACTGCGACCCGTTGCTTAGCAAAGCAAGAACCTTGATATGGAGAAAACGCCATAAACGGGTATGGAAAGTCCGTTTGATAAGTCGATTTGAACGTCTGATAAATGCACAAAAATACACTTTTGTTCATATAATTTATTAGATAATTTACGTTTTAAATGAATATTTCCATAATATTAATTCATAATATTTTACTTTGGAAATATTTATTATTTTATTTTGATTTATTTTATTTTTCTTTCCTCCTCCTCTTTTCCTTTCTTTTTCCTTTTTCTCTCATTTCTTCCGCAGGCATAGCCACTATTGTGGCTCAATACACGTGCGCCAGCTCAGGCCGGCGAATCCACTGCCAGCCCAGGCCTGTGATTCCAGCCCAGACCGCAGCCCAACTGCCAGCCTGTTCCACGTGCGCCAACTCAGGCCCGCGAATCCAGCTGCCACCCTAGCCCACGTGATCCCCGCGAATCCAGCTACCACCCCAGCCCACGTGATCCCCGTGAATCCAGTTGCCACCCCAGCCCACGTGATCCCAGCCCGAGTGACTTCTGGGCTGCGCTTCTTAGGCCCCGCAATCCCAGCCCCTTTATCAGCTAATTGTCTAGCGTGTATCCAGCCGGTAGCCAATCCTTTGAGGCTGATTTTGTGGGCCGAAATCTCTCCATCACCACTGGACATCTCAGCCTATAAAAGCAAGCCTTTGCAACAAGCTTGGACGTTTTTTGGGGGGGACCAATTTTGGTTGAGTTTAGAACCAACTTCTTCTCCTATTTTCTTGAGAGTTTTTGTGAGTATGTTGAGCATGTTAGGATAATTTCTTTGGGGAGGCTAGAGATGATCTTATATGTGTAGTGAATTTGTTTGGGTTTTGATTCTCCAATGGTTTGTAAGGTTTATACATTTGAGTAAATAATTATCTTTCATCTATTTCTTTCTCATATCAATATATTTTGTCGTCAACTTTTATATAAATTTAGTCAAGCTCTTTTTATGTGATTGTTGCATGATAAGATATATTGATAGCATTATTTTATAAGTAGACTTTTACTGCAATATTGATTATGGTATGTTGTCGCTTTTGGATTTCTTATAAGATAATTTCTGCTAGTTCTTCACGTAAGAATTTTATTTACTCAAATAAATTTTAATTCACAAGTTCTTCAAATCTTTATTTTCCGATTGATTGTTTAGGATGCGAAACTTTCAATTGAGTTATTTTTATGAATCAAAATCCGAATAGGTAAACGATACATAGAGGGGATTCTCGATGTCTTATCATTTTTTATTATTGAATTTTCTTCATTTTTAAAAATTGCGTTGTCATTAAATTTGTTTTAAAATCACAAAAATACGTCTTCCTTTTCTTTCTTTGATTACTTACTTCTCTAACGCCTTTATTCCGCTAATCTTTTCTTGTTTGTTTTTATCACCTCCTCGTGAGATCGACCGTCCTAATTGTACTACAATCGACCGCTTGTTTTTTGTACACGTTTGGGCGTAATCAAATTTGGCGCTGTTGCCGGGGAGGTGCCAATGGGCAAGATTGATCAGTAGATATTTTGCCAAGAGGTAAATAATTTTATATTATTTTTATTGTGGTCTTTTATTATTCTTATTATTATTATTTATTTTTGTGTTCAGCTTTTGTCTTTTTGTCTTTGTCAAGTTTTTGATTTTCTTTATGCGGTTGTGAGTTTTGTCTCTGTACGTTCTGTAGACCGTTTCTTTTAGACTTATTTAGTTTAGTTTTGTCTTATTTATTTATTATTATTATTATATATTTTTTTGTTTACGTTTTGAAAAAAAAAAAATGTGTTTACGTTTGTGTAGTTCACTGGTTCTTTTGGTTATTAGTCAGATTGCATTGGTTACGTTTTTCTTTATAGATTAGGTTGTGTTAGTGTGTGTGTGTGTGTATATATATATATATATATATATATTTATTTATTTATTTATTTATTTATTTTTAGTTTTCATTTCCAGTAAGTTTGAATTGTTTGTTTGTCTTTTTCTTCCTTTTTAGATTACGATTATTTATTTTGCCGTTTTGTTTTCTTTATTTAAAATTTAAAAAAAAACTTACTGTTAGTGTTTTCATTAGTTTCCATTTTTATTCTTTTTACGTATTAAAAAAAATTATAAAAAAAACTGTTCATTGTTTTTATTTTTGACCATTTGTCAGTTTTTTAAAAAAAAATTTTAGTAGTAAATTGTTGTTATCATTCCGTTAGTGTCAATTGCATTAGGTTTATCTTTTGTTTATTTTATTTTATTTATTTATGATTATTTTTTTTCCAGTTTCATTTGTTTTTAATATTAGTTTTGTTTTGAAAATATAGCTTTTGTTCTTTCTATTTCAGTTAATAGATTTAATTACTTCCTTGTTGTTATTATTCGTAGGTTATATATATTAGGACTTTAATTTTATACTTTCAGTTTTGTTTATCATTTATCATTTTTCTTTATTGTTTAGAATTGTCTAATTAATTTTCCACTCATAACCTGTATTAATTTTTAGGTTAATTTTTAGGTTTTAACATTTTAGGTTACTAATTTAGTGTTAATAAAATAGGGCTCATAATTTGTGTAACCTTAGGTTTTAGTTTAGCATTAACTTAGGATACCAATATCTAACATCTAACATTTCATAAAATACGCCATAAAATTTAATAAATTTTGCAAGCAATTGTGTGGAAACGTTGGAAAGTACGAACAAAGGGAGTTATGTCTTGGAGGCTGGGTTCTATTATCGTTCTACGCCACCAGTCTTTCCTGGGAATGCTGTTCTGTCTAGGAGGTTGATTTTTAAGGAGGCCTCGCCCCACCAATCTTTCCTGGGAGCACTCTTAGGGATTGCGATTCGCAGTTTTACACTATTGTTGTTTTTATAAAAGTTTTCTTTGTTCAAAAAAATTAAAAAAAATGAAAAAAAAAAAAACGTTCAAGGTGAATGAATCGTTATAGAAATGAACTAGGGAGATTTGCAAGGAGGCCTGAAGACCCTAGTGAAGTTTCTTCTGCTACGTCTAGCCTTCCTCCATCTCCAAATGCTTTAGCAATTCCAAATCCATTTGCGATGGCTTAACACGAGGAGGTCCAGCAAAAGACGTTGAACGACTACCTTCACCTTACGCGTACTGTCACACCGTCATGCATAATGTTTCCCCCCAATATGCCGAATTTGGATTTCAAGCCGGGCATGATCCAACTTTTGCCGACCTTTCACGGGTTAGAGGGTGAGAATCCATATGTGCATATTCAGGAGTTTGAAGAGGTGGTGGCCACTTTCCACAACCGAGCTGATGCTGCAGATTCTATGCGATTAAAGTTTTTCCCCTTCTCTCTGAAGGACAAAGCCAAAAGCTGGTTGAATTCTTTGCAACCTAGGTCTATTGGAACATGGGAAGAGATGACAAATGCGTTTTTCAACAAGTATTTCCCACACCATAAGACTAATGGTCTTAAACAACAGATCTCAACCTTTACTCAGAAGGACAATGAAACTCTCTATCAAATCTGGGAGCGGTTTAAAGATTTGTTGAATCAATGTCCCCACCAAGGTTACGAAAGTTGGCGCCTCGTTAGTTATTTCTACGAAGGACTCACAATCCGAGAGCGTCAATTTGTGGAGATGATGGCAATGGTGAGTTTCTCCAGAAGGATTCCGAAGAGGCTTTCGAGTATATCAACGAGCTAGCCGAGAAAGCCCACACATGGACTGGACCAAGTGCTACCAATAGCACTAGTCGATCCCGACTTACTAGAGTCTACCAACTAAGGGAAGAGGATAACCTCAAGGCCCAAATCGAGTCTTTGACACGACAGATTGAGGCCCTCAAAACCAAGGAAGGTAGAGGAATCCACATGGTCGCAATGGCAGAGTCACAAGAGTCATGCTTCGTTTGTGGAGGGTTGGAACATTTAGCTAAGGATTGCCTTGTTTATAGTGAAATGAGAGGGAGTTACGAGGAGCAATGTAATGCCTTACGGGCATACAACAAGCCTTTCTCTAACACATACAATCCTGGCTGGACGAACCATCCAAACTTTAGTTGGAGAGATTCCAATCAAACACAACCATCAGGTGGACAATGGAGAACGGAGCAACAACCACAACCACCAAAGGTAAATTCTGCACCTCAGTATCATGCACAACCGCCGAGGCGTTCTCTCGAGAATACCTTGCAATCGTTCATAGAGGCACAGACTAGGATGAACCAAAAGTTCGAATCACTTTTCTAGCAAATGGTGGAAGAAAGTAAAGAGATGAAGAGTCAGATCACAAAGCTGACTGGTGCCTTGGCTGTTCAAGAACGAGGCAAGTTTCCTTCCCAAGCTCAATCTAACCTCACGGGGCAACACATGGCACAAACCCCCAAATCTGAATGTCAAAACATCAAGGAGGTCAATGCCATCACCACTCGTAGTGGCAAGATTTTGGATGAACCATCAAGAACTACTGTCACTTCAAGTAGTCAAGAAGTCACCCCTAAGAAAGATGAGCCAACAGAACTTCCAGTAAAGGTGCCTTTCCCCCAAGTTCTGTGATCTGCTGGGAAAGTTCTGGATAGTCAAAGTGAGATTCTAGAGCATTTGACTCAAGTAAAGATTAATCTTCCTTTACTTCATGTGATCAAGCAAGTGCCGACTTATGCCAAAGTTATCAAGAATCTGTGCACCGTCAAAAAGAAGCACCACGTCAAAAAAGACTGCCTTCTTGACGAAACATGTGAGCGCGGTGATCGAGCAGAAGGTGCCGCCCAATTACAAAGATCCTGGTTGTCCCACCATCTCATGCCAAATTGGGACTCAGGAATTCGGCCAAGTTTTGCTCGACCTTGGAGCGAGTGTCAATCTCATGCCTTACTCTATCTACTCGCAACTTGGTCATGGAGAGATTAAGCCCACATTTGTGGTTTTGCAACTAGCCGATTGTTCGATCAAGAAGTCTCGGGGTATAGTTGAGGATCTTATGGTTCAAGTTGAGAAGTTTGATTACCCCATTGATTTCCTTGTCCTAGATACCCAATCTGTGGTGAGCATGGAGTCCAAGATTCCCATTATACTCGGAAGACCTTTCTTTGCTACAGCTAATGCTCTCATCATTAGTAGGAATGGTCTCATAAAGATATCTTTCGGGAATATGACTTTGGAGGTGAATGTTTCGACATTGCGAAGTAGTCACATGATGATGACGAGTGTCACCAAACATTTTTGATTGACACTCTTGTCTCGGAGGAGGTTCAACTGCATATCAATTCTGATGATCTTGATGATCTCCTCCATAATTCTGAATCCGAGAGTTCCGGTCCTTGGGAGTTGGCCAATAATGCTACCATCTATAAAGACTCACAAGGCAGAAGAACCAAGTTTTGGCAACCACATTTTGAAGAGCTTCCTCGAGCGAAAGAAAAGCCAAAACCATCCACCGAAGAGATCCCAAACACTTAAGCTGGCTCAATTGCCTAAGGGTCTGAAACATGTCTTCCTGGGAGCTGGTGACACCTTTTCTGTTATCATTTCATCTAAACTTGACGCATCACAAGAGCAGCGGTTAATCGACATGCTGTGAGAGCACAAAGCTGCATTCAGTTGGATGATTGCTGACATTAAGGGTATTAGCCCCTTAATTTGCTCCCATTACATCAAATTGGAAGACGGGGCTATTCCACGAAGGGATCCCCAAAGGAAACTGAACCCAACGATGAAAGAAGTTGTAAAGAATGAAGTCTTGAAGCTTCTGGATGTAGCTATCATCTATCCGGTCGCTGATAGCGAATGGGTCAGTCTAACTTAGGTAGCGCCCAAGAAATCAGGGGTAATAGTGGTGGAGAATGAGAAAGGGGCTCTTGTCCCCACAAGGACTGTTACGGGATGGCGCATGTCCATTGACTATCAAAAAATGAACGCTGCCACCGGCAAAGATCATTTTCCACTTCCATTCATCGATCAAATCCTAGAACGCGTGGCTGGTCATCTTTTTTGCTGCTTTCTTGATGGCTACTCAGGTTATTATCAGATTGAGATTGCATTGGAGGATCAAGATAAGACTACTTTTACCTGTCCTTTTGGTACTTATGCCTTCCGACGCTTGCCATTAGGACTGTGTAATGCGCCGGCCACCTTTCAGAGGTGCATGACGAGCATTTTCAGCGACATGGTTGAGAAATGTATGGAAGTGTTCATGGATGACTTGACCATCTTCGACGATTCCTTTGACTTGTGCCTTCTCAACTTAGAAGCTGTTCTGGCAAGATGTGAAGAGAAAGGTCTCGTGCTCAACTGGGAGAAATGCCATTTCATGGTACCATCTGGTATAGTCTTGGGACATGTTGTTTCTAAGAAAGGGATTGAGGTCGATCAGTCTAAGATTGAACTTATCTCTAATTTGCCCAACCCCAAGTCAGTGAAAGAAATTCGGTCATTTCTCGGGCATGCTGGTTTCTATAGGAGGTTCATACATGAATTTTCTACAATTTCTCGTCCGTTATGTAATCTCCTAGCCAAAGATGCCGTTTTTGAGTGGACGCAAGAGTGTAAAGATGCCTTCCGAATGCTCGTGGTGAAGTTGACTTCTACCCCCATCATTCAGTCACCAGATTGGAGCTTACCATTCAAGATTATGTGTGACGCAAGTAACCATGTTGTTGGGGCAGTCCTTGGTCAAAGAAGAGAGGGGAAGTCCTTTGTAGTGTATTACACAAGCCGTACTCTAAAAAGTGCTCAATTGAACTACTCAACCACTGAGAAATAGTTGCTCGCTGTTGTGTTTGCACTTGACAAGTTCCGTGCATATCTGATTGGTTCACCCATCACCATCTTCACAGATCATGCAGCCTTTAAGTATCTCCTTTCCAAAAAGGATGCCATGGCACGATTAATTAGGTGGATCCTCTTGTTGCAGGAATTTGACATCACAATCAAGGACAAGAAAGGAGTCAAAAACTTTGTGGCGGACCACCTCTCTCGACTTGAATTTAGTGACCCCCGCCGACGGTCCTGCCATCCGAGATGATTTCCCTAATGAACATCTGTTCGCTATCACCAAGCTACCTTGGTACGCTCACATCGTCAATTACTTGGTGACCGGTGAACTTCCTGCTGATTGGAGTGCTCAAGATAAGCGTAAATTTTTGGTCGAGGTGCATAATTTCTATTGGGATGATCAGTACCTATTCAAGTACTGCCCTGACCAAATCATGAGGCGATGCATTCCCAATGATGAGATTCATAGTGTTCTGAACTTTTGCCATAATGATGCATGTGGTGGTCACTTCTCCGTGAAGAAGACTGCTACAAAAATCTTGCAGTGTGGTCTTTATTGGCCCACTTTGTTTAAAGACACTAATGAGTTTTTTTGTTTTTGTCTAAGGTGCCAAAAGTTAGGTGCTTTGTCTCATCGTCATATGATGCCCTTGAACCCAATTATTGTGATAGAAATATTTGATTGTTGGGGGATAGATTTTATGGGACCTTTTCCATCTTCTTCTGGTTACCTCTACATTCTCATCGCTGTGGATTACGTTTCTAAATGGGTAGAAGCCGTGCCGTGTTGAACCAATGATAATGCAACTGTTTTGAAGTTCTTAAAAGAGAATGTGTTATCTCGGTTTGGTACGCCCCGCGCTATCATCAGTGATCAAGGTACGTATTTCTGCAACCGTTCTTTCGAGGCCCTGATGCACAAATACGGTGTGATCCACAAAGTTTCAATCGCTTATCACCCATAAATGAATGGCCAAGCTGAGTTAGAAAATCGAGAAATCAAGCAAATCTTGGAGAAGACGGTAAACCCCGACCGCAAAGATTGGTATTTGCGCCTTTCCGATGCACTTTGGGCATATCGTACTGCTTACAAAACCACCCTTGGGATGTCTCCTTATAGGCTTGTCTTTGGAAAAGCATGTCATTTACCTATAGAGCTTGAACATAAGGCTTATTGGGCTATCAAAGCCCTTAACTTTGATCTCAGTGATGCAGGTATACATCGCAAGCTCCAGCTATCAGAAATTGAGGAGTTGAAAAATGATGCATATAATAACTCCAAGATTTACAAGGCTAAAATAAAGGTGGCTCATGACAAGCAGATTTTGAGGAAGAACTTCGAGCCAAATCAGAGGGTGCATCTTTATGACTCCCGCCTGCATCTCCACCTAGGAAAATTGAGGTCGCGGTGGACTGGTCCATTTGTGGTGAAACAAGTCTTTCTCAACGGTGTTGTCAAGGCCGAGGACCCAAGCGATGGGAGAATTTTCAAAGTCAATGGTCATAGACTGAAGCATTACATTGAATGAGTGAGCCAGGCTGAAGAAATCATTCTTGAGGCCCCGGTTTATAAGTAGTTTGCCTCCAAACCTTTTTGTATCATATTTTTTGTTAATTTGTTTTCCTAGTTTCTTTTATTTTTGTGTGTTTTGTGTTCTTTTATTTTCGGATTGTTTTTTTTATGTGCTTTTGTGTGTTTTGAAGAATCAGATCATGTAGCTCATCTATGTGCCTTCCGTCATCATCCAGGTGTTCTCTTTCCCTGTCTTCTTCATATTTGTACATATTTGAGACATTGAGGACACTGTCTGATTTTTGGTTGGGGGTGGTGAGCATATTCATGCGTGAGTTTAATTTTTGTCATTTAGGAATTTGGATCAAAAGTTTTTGCAAACTTACCTAAGTCTGATTTCAAAATGTTCGGTTTGAGTCAGTGTTTGTTATCTTGACTATTAAGAAATGATTTCCAAAGTTCTTTTTGTGCACATGCTAAACCTTGTGGTAAGATGGTTGTTAACACATTTAGTTGGGAAAAATTCTCGAGTTTAATTGTTTCATTTTTGGTGAGTTGTGAGAATTGAGAAAACAACTTTTTGAACTTTTATTGATCTTTCGAGTTGGTACAATCACTATTTGGAACACCACTACTTAACTTGTACTTTTGCTTGAGGGATGTGTTTCTGTTAGATTGAATTGATCTTTTGTAATAGAGTCTTGTTCTGTAAATATTCGTCATTTTTCTTTTGTATTGTCCAGAAGAAGAAGAAGAAGAAGAAGAAGCAAGAGCATTCATTTCATCATCAATATTCATGTAGTTCAATTATAATCTCATCTAGTGCTGCATAGCAGTCAAAAGAATTCCTTACTACATTTGTTCTATTAAGCAAGATGTCTCTTGTTAAAAAAAAAAAAGTGTTGTATATTTATTTGTTTGTATTTTACGGCTCTTTGTTTGTGTAATTTTCTATTTGATCCGAATGAAATCCCAAAAGCTGGTTTATGGTGTAAGTGGTGTAATGTTTCGAATATTTGATTTGCCTATCATTTGATCAATGGTTGTTTATTATCATGTCCTTAAATTGCCTTCTCTTATTTGAGTGTTGACTGATTTCTTTCCAACTCCATGAGTGGAAACCTCTGCACTAAAATATTTCCAACACCCGTGAGGTAATGGAGTTGAGACATTCTCTTGGTGAATGTTTCGATGCTATTTGTGTTATGGACTGTGGTAAGAAGATATGGTTTGGTGCACACACACACAACTCTGGAGTAATGACTAAAGCAGTTTTGATAACATTATTTTGGAATGTACCAGTTGTGTTCGAAACCGTGTTAATAAGGAATCTTTTCTGATTTCTTGCGGATGTTTTGTTTGAGTGCTTAGATGATTTTGCAGGTTTCGATTTGAATTTTCAGCTTGACTTGATTTTTCTTGCGCTTGAATTGCTAGGGCCTAGCAATAAGCTGGTTGGGGGTTGTGATAAATGCACAAAAATACACTTTTGTTCATATAATTTATTAGATAATTTACGTTTTAAATGAGTATTTCCATAATATAAATTCATAATATTTTACTTTGGAAATATTTATTATTTGTTTTGATTTATTTTATTTTTCTTTCCTACTCCACTTTTTCCTTTCTTTTTCCTTTTTCTCTCCTTTTCTTCCGCAGGCATAGCCACTATTGTGGCTCAATCCACGTGCGCCAACTCAGGCCAGTGAATCCACTGCCAGCCCAGGCATGTGATTCCAGCCCAAACCGCAGCCCAAGCCCGCGCGCAGCCCAACTGCCAACCTGTTCTCCACATGCGCCAGCTCAGGCCCGCGAATCCAGCTGCCACCCCAGCCCGCGCGCTCCCAGCCTGAGTGACTTATGGGCTGCACTTCTCAAGCCCGCAATCCCAGCCCCTTTATCAGCTAATTGTCTAGCGTGTATCCAGTCGGTAGCCAATCCTTTGAGGCTGATTTTGTGGGCCGAAATCTCTCCATCACCACTGGACATCTCAGCCTGTAAAAGCAAGCCTTTGCAGCAAGCTTGGACGTTTTTTGGGGGGGGGGACCAATTTTGGTTGAGTTTAGAACCAACTTCTTCTCCTATTTTCTTGAGAGTTTTTGTGAGTATGTTGAGCATGTTAGGCTAATTTCTTTGGTGAGGCTAGAGATGATCTTATATGTATAGTGAATTTGTTTGGGTTTTGATTCTCCAATGGTTTGTAAGGTTTATACATTTGAGTAAATAATTATCTTTCATTTATTTCTTTCTCAAATCTATATATTTTGTTGTCAATTTTTATATAAATTTAGTCAAGCTCTTTTTATGTGATTGTTGCATGATAAGATATATTGATAGCATTATTTTATAAGTAGTCTTCTACTGCAATATTGCTTATGGTATATTGTCGCTTTTGGATTTCTTATAAGATAATTTTTGCTAGTTCTTCACGTAAGAATTTTATTTACTCAAATAAATTTTAATTCAGAAGTTCTTTAAATTTTTTTTTTTTTCCGATTGATTGTTTGGGATGTGAAACTTTCAATTGAGTTATTTTTATGAATCAAAATCCGAATAGGTAAACGAAACATATAGGGGATGCTCGATGTCTTACCATTTTTTATTATTGAATTTTCTTCATTTTTAAAAATTGCGTTGTCTTTAAATTTGTTTTAAAATCACAAAAATACGTCTTCCTTTTCTTTTTTTGATTACTTACTTCTCTAACGCTTTTGTTCCGCTAATCTTTTCTTGTTTGTTTTAATCACCTCCTCGTGGGATCGATCGTACTAATTGTGCTACAATCGACCGCATGTTTTTTGTACACATTTGGACGTAATTAACGTCACAAGGAATCCTTGATAAGTTCGAATAAGTTTCTTCAAGAACTCAAGAAGAATAACTCACAATATGAATAAACATCAAAAACTACCTTCCATAATCTAAAAATCAGCCTTATATAGTTGAAATCCTAATTTGTAAAATTCCTAATATATCCTTAAGGATAAACACGCCTAGAATAGGATAAAGATACTAAAACTCAAATTTTAAATTGACACTTAAAACTAAAATAATATTACAAAGAAATTAAATCTTGATCAGATCTTCTAAACTTCTTGAATATTGTTTTGAATCTTGAATTTCATGAAATCTTGAAAACATAATCTTGACTTGATTTTTTGTTGGAAAACATCCCCACATCAGCTTGGAGCCCCCTTGCAAGTGTATCCCGTAGTGGTCATGCAAGTTAGCCATGTAATGGCTCAATGGTCATGTATGGCTGATTGGCTCTCTTCCGAATCAACTTTGATGAGTAAAACCAGTCTCTGTTCACCCTCAGTAGTGAACACATTCTCTTCTTGTTGTAGAACTCTCCGGGCTAAGTTATTTAGCTCTTCAATCGAGCCCTCGTCACCGGACCAATTGGAACATGAATTGGTTTGTGAGTATTCATTGCAGCCTTGATGTCCTTATCAATCCCCCCCCTCCCCCCCTTCTCTTGAAAATGATTTGTTCTCAAATCATCACCTATATCAAAAGGACTCATGTCAGTAACATTGAAAGTATCACTAACATTGTACTCAACAAGTAAGTTAAGTTTGTAGGCATTGTCATTGATTCGTTCTAGCACTTGAAAAGGACCATCTTTTTGGGGCAGCAACTTAGAATGTCTTTGTGCCAGAAAGCTTTCTTTGCACATGTGTAACCTGTAATGACAACCTTTTTGACAGACTCGTGATTTCCTTTGATACCAAGGAAATCTAAGTTTGTATTATGTATGCCTGTATGAAATGTATGATTCAATTTATCAAAATATGTTTGAGTTCTTATAAGTTATAAGACTCATTGTAAGTATAAGGCCTTTTTTCGATGAGGCGGAATCATGATTTATGACTTTGTTCTGGCCTATGTAGGACCAGGATAACTCATAACTTGAATAGGACGGTACTGCAGTGTAATAAGTAGTATATCAATTATACTGTGTCTGACCGTTATTGTGGATACAGAATGAAGAATCAGGAATGGGATTACTTTAAAAAAATCAAGAATAATATTTGGAGTAAGGAGGACTAAGTAGTTTCAAGTTCTAAGAAAAATCCATACGCAGTCCAGTTAAGTGCAAATGAATTCTGGACTACAGTCTAGTATTACAGTACTGTTGATAGTTAAAACAGTATTGGTATTTTCTGGATTATTAAGGAAATGGACTACATATTATAAGGGAGTGCCAAACATGACCCTAATTGGAGGACTCCTCATCAAAGATAATTATCCAATTTTGGGAAATTTTGGTAATTATGGAAATTAGTGGATAATCATGAAGAGATTTTTGTTGCTCAAGCTTACACATGGCTGGCCATTGAGGGGCATAAAAGACAAAAACTTTGTATTTAAGGCCAATTAAGTAATTCAAGGAGAATTTTAAAAAAATAATAATTGTGAAAACTTAAGAATTTTTCACCTATAAATAGGGGGTTTTAGAAGAAAAACCATTTAATTGGACCCCCAAATTTTTGGTTCTCTTTCAACTTTCCTCTCTAGCCTTAGGACAACTGGTACGTACAACTCCGCCTATAGCATATGTAAAATGTTTTACTGCTTTGCATATTTTTCAAAGCTCATGCATTAATGTATGTGATGCATATGTTTTATGTTTTATATTGTGGCATCATGAAAGCATGCTCACTAACGATAAATTACATGGTAAGAATAAGATCAAGTTTCAAGTAAGAAACTGTTTTTAAGAAACTGTTTTCAAGAAATAAACTGTTTTCAAATAAGAAATTGTTTTCAAGTATGATGATACAAAAGAAATATTTCTGTATTTTTACATAGAATAAGAGTAAGTTTCTAAGTAAGGTAAGTATGGTAATGACCTACGTAAGGCGGGTCGTTACAGAGTTGGTATCAAAGCGGGTTTCCTGTCATCCGGTTTCACAGTTATGCTACCAGCGTCACAGTTTTTGTAAGTTGATTTTCTTACTTTATTTCATTTATACTTATTATGTGAAGTGCAATATTATAGATAGAAATGGATCCGAGGCAGATCAAAGAGGATCATGAGGCTTCTTTGGCGTTTTTGGGAATGGAACCACGTACTTTTGACGGAACCCAAGGAGCAGCGGCATTAGCCGAAAGGTTACACAATATGGAGACCATATTTAGTCTATGCCATATAGGAGCGAATCTCCAAGTTATGCTAGCTAGTCGATGATTGGTCGGAGAGGCACGCATATGGTGGCTCAATTTAGGGGACCCTGAGATCCCTAGGAATGTAAGGACTAACTTCCGAGCCCTAATCATTTTATGATATGGACCATTACCGGGGGAGGGACCGCACTACCGAGACCACGATATATATCGTGACATGTATGAGACGATATGTTAGTTATGTAGCAGCCTGGCAAGCATACCCGAATGAATCCATGGGCCACTACTACCGAAGGTTTCGAGATGTTGTGTTAACTTATGTCCCATTGGATATAGAGAGACCTACGATGCAGGCCCTACACATACTTGGGGATGGACTACCTCCGGAGGTCAGGCAGTTCACTCCGCCACCAACGATAGAGATGACGTTGGACGAGATGATAGATACTATCATGGAGGCCGAGATTATAGCTTATATGCTACAGACTACTGTACCCGATGATGATCACCCGTTTATACCGATCAACGACGCAGGCATTGGGGAGCTAGTCTTTTATGACAGTCCATTCATGCTAGAGGAACCCATTCTAGCAATACCAGTTCAGGCTATTCCTCCACAGGAGGAGGATGCCGAAGTGGATGACGATGCAGAGATGGACCCAGCTAACCTAGGGGAAGACCTGGAAGACCCTCCAGTGATCATCATTGCTAGCGATGATGAGGAAGAGAGCGAGGAGGAGCAGGAAGACCTGGAAAAGGACCCCGAAGAAATCTTGTTTGACAACGACGACTGGGAAGTAGATTCCGAAATCTTTTCTGATGTTACGACGGAGTAGCTAGTTTAGATCTTAGTTTTGATTGTTTTATTCTTTTTGACCCTAGGATTGTACATATGTGTGATGGTTAAGTGGTAGACACTTCCATCTTGACTTCCTATGTATATTAGGCTTGACATATACCGGACAAGTGTTAGACACTGCCAGAAGACTATACTCTTTTTGTACCGAAAGACAAAGTGTATATATGATGTTATGATCAAGTATTATTCATGATAAGTTTATGATGAGTTTACGATATGATATGATGAGATCACGATAGATCTCTAATATGATGTTTCTATGCCATGATATGAAGACGTTATGATACTTCTATGTATGACATGATAAGTTATGTTGATTCCATGATATGATGTTTTAAGATATGAATGAAAGGAATGGGTATTAGAAGTATAACAATATCCTTCCTTGTGATGAATAGGAACTAAAAGATGGTTCGCCTATGCACACGATTAAACCCAACTCCACAAGAGCCTAATCTTGCAACGGTGGTAGCCGACTTGCAACGACAACTATTAGAATGGCAACAAGAAAAAAATAGGCTTCAGGAACAACTAGCTCGAGTGAATCAGATACCTCGTGTTAATGAAGTTCCACCACAGAATAACCCCGAGCCCCTAGTAGTTCCTCAGATGCCAGAGGTGAATCATGGGATTCCACGAAGTCCAGGAGTTCCATTAGCACCAGCCGCACCAGCAGGGTTGCAAGCAAACCCACTTTTGATGCAATTACCTTGTTTGATTCTGGTGCCACTCATTCGTTTGTATAGATGGAGTTTGCCCAGAAATTAGAAAGATGAGCTGTTAAACTAGATCAACCCTTCAGAAGCTCCCTTCCGTCAGGAGAAATTCTTATGTCTGACTATTGGGTACAAAATGTTCCAGTAGTCATTTGTGACAGAGAATTGTACGTGGATCTTATTGCGATCAAGCTTCAAGATTATGATGTTAACCTAGGAATAGATTTCTTAGGTAAGTACAATGCTAAGATTGATTGTCGAAAGCATTATGTTATATTTAGTCCCATTGGCGAGGAGGAATTCAACTTTTATGGTCAGTCACGGAATTCATCATCAAGACTAGTATCGGTAATGAAGGCATAGAAGATGTTAGCTAATTGATGTAAAGGATATTTAGCTAACATGGTTGACAAAGCACAAGAGATTGAGTTAAAGCCGGAAGATGTCCCAATTATAAAGGAATATGTGGATGTCTTTCCTAAAGAATTACCAGGACTTCCTCCAGAACGGGAGATTTCCTTCGAGATCGAGCTATTGCCCGGATCAGCACTAATATCCAAGGCACCTTACCACATGACACCAACTGAACTTAGGGAGCTTCAAGTGCAGTTGCAAAAGTTGTTGAATAAAGGATTTATTCGACAAAGCCATTCTTCTTAGGGAGCACCAGTTTTATTTATCAAAAAGAAAGACGGATCATTGCGGATGTGCATCGATTATCGGGAACTGAACAAGATCACCATCAAGAATAAGTATCCTCTCCCTAGAATTGATGATCTTTTTGATCAACTTAGGGGAGCATCGATATTCTCGAAGGTTGATTTGCGATCAGGATACAATCAGCTCAAAATCAAGGAGGTGGATGTTCCTAAGACGGCCTTTCGAACGCGCTACGGGCACTATGAGTTTCTCATTATGCCATTTGGATTAACCAATGCACCAGCTGATTATATAGATCCTAGGAACCGGGTATTCAAGGAGTACTTCGATAAGTTTGTTATCGTCTTTATTGACGATATTCTAATCTACTCAAGGTCCATGAAGGAGCATGAGCAGCATCTCAGGATTGTTTTGGAGACACTAAGACATAATCAACTATATGCCAAGTTCACAAAGTGTGAATTTTGGCTGAAAAGAGTTCATTTCTTAGGCCACGTGATTTCGAAGGAAGGAATTTCTGTCGATCTTGCCAAAGTTGAAGCGGTCAGCAAGTGGCCGGCACTGAAAAGTGTTCGGAGTTAAGGAGCTTTCTCGGCTTAGTTGGATACTATCGACGCTTCGTTGAAGGATTCTCTAAGATAGCTACTCCTCTTACGGCTCTTATTCGAAAAGGAAAGAAGTTCGAATGGACACAAAAGTGTGCATAAAACTTTCAAGAGCTTAAGAGGAGACTTACTGGAGTACCAGTGTTAATAATTCCTGACGTGAAAGCAGGAAATTTCGTGATTTACAGTGACGCCTCTAAAACCGGACTAAGAGCTATCTTAATGCAAGAAGGAAAAGTAGTCGCCTATGCCGCACGACAGTTAAAAGACCATGAACGGAACTATCCAACGCATGATCTAGAACTTACGGCGGTAGTTTTCGCATTAAAAATTTAGAGGCATTATCTTTATGGGAATAGATGTGAGATTTTTACGGATCACCAAAGTGTTAAATACATCTTTAACCAAAAGGAGCTCAATATGGGGCAACGTAGGTGGCTAGAACTTGTAAAAGACTATGACTGCGAGATTCTTTATCATCCTGGGAAAGTGAATAGAGTCGCCGATGCTTTGAAACATAAATCATTCGGTACATTGATGTCCATTGGTATGCTGTCAAAGTCACTTCAAAAGGAAATTAGTGATTTTGGTATGGAGATAATAACTGAGAAGTTATCCGTTCTAACTCTCCAATCCAATCTCCTAGTATCCATTAAGCTCCATCAAGGGACGGACCCCTGTTTGCTCAAGGCGC
This sequence comes from Ficus erecta, assembly GCA_008635985.1. NCBI lineage: Eukaryota > Viridiplantae > Streptophyta > Magnoliopsida > Rosales > Moraceae > Ficus > Ficus erecta. Next base: position 15,914 of record BKCH01001900.1, on the reverse strand, counting down.
AACTCTTCCTTTGAGAAAGGATAAGGAATTCAAAGTCTCTACAGACGGGATACTCAATTTCAAGGGAAGGATCTGTGTTCCTAACTTTGAGTTTCTTAATAAGCAAATCTTGTCAGAGGCACATGAGACGCCATATTCGGTACACCCCGGAGCTTCCAAGACGTACAAGGACCTCAGAGAAAATTATTGGTGGCTAAACATGAAGAATGAGATTGCCGAATTTGTGTCAAAGTGTTTAACATGCCAGAAAGTTAAGGCTTAACATCAGCAACCTGGAGGAGAACTTCAGAAAATCGAACTTCCAGAATGGAAATAGGAACAAGCTACGATAGATTTTGTAGTTGGATTGCCCAAAACTACAAGTGGGAATGATACAATTTGGGTTATTGTTGATAGATTAACTAAATCAGCCCATTTTATTGCTATCATGGCTACTTTTTAGGTAGAAAAGCTCACGAAGATTTATGTATCCTAGATTGTTAGGCTACATGGGGTACCAAAATCTATCATTTCTGACCGTGATGGACGTTTTACCTCTCGATTTTGGATGAGTGTTCATAACGCTGTGGGGTCGAAATTGAAGTTTAGCACAACTTTTCACCCCCAAACCGATGAAAAATCAGAAAGAACCATCCAAACACTGGAAGATATGCTAAGGTCATGTGTTCTGGATTTTTAAGGAAGTTGGGATCATAAGCTACTTTTGATCGAATTTTCTTTCAACAACAGTTATCACGCCTTAATTGGTATGGCTCCATTTGAAGCGTTATATGGAAAGAAATGTCGATCTCTCATTCATTGGCAAGAAGTTGGGCAGAAGTAGCTCTAAACCATGGACTTCATTAGAAAAACCTCTGAAGATAATAAGTTGATAAAACAGAGACTCAACATAGCTTTTAGTCTACAGAAAAGCTATGCCGATAAACGTCAGAAACCGTTGAAATTTTAAGATGGAGACTCCTATGAAGGGAGTAATGAGGTTTAGTAAGAAAGGAAAGCTTAGTCCGAGATACATAGGACCATTTGAAATCCTTGAAAGGATTGGAAAAGTAGCCTACAAGCTTGCCTTACCGCCAGAATTAGCTTCTATGCATAACGTTTTTCACGTCTCAATGCTGAAGAAGTATGTACATGATCCTTCCTATGTTCTAAAACAGAAACCAATTGAAATTTAAACAGATTTGACGTATAAAGAGAAGCCAGTCCAGATTCTGGATCGAGAAGAAAAAGTCATGAGGAACCGAACAATTCCAATGGTCAAAATTTTGTGGTAGAGTCACAACGTTGAAGAAACAACATGGGAATAAGAAGATGAGATGAGGAAAAGCTATCCCGACCTGTTTTCATTTTCGGGGACGAAAAGTTTTAAAGGGGTAGATTGTAATGACCAACTTTTTGATGGACTTGTGATTTCCTATGATACCAAGGAAATCTAAGTCTATACTATGTATGCCTATATTAAATATATGATCTGATTTATCAGAATATGTTTGAGTTCTTATAAGTTTTAAGACTCAATGTTAGTATGAGGCCTTTTGTCGAGGAGGCGGAATCATGATTTATGACTTTGTTCTGGCCTATGTATGACCAGGATAACTCATTACTTGAATAAGACGGTACTACAGTGTAATAAGCAGTATATGAATTATACTGTGTTTGACCGTCATTGCGGATACAAAATGAAGAATAAGGAATAGGATCACTTTAGAAAAATCAAGAATAATATTTGGAGTAAGGAGGACTAAGTAGTTTCAAGTCCTAAGAAAAATCCATACGCAGTCCAGTTAAGTGCAGAAGAATTTTAGACTGTAGTCCAGTATTACAGTACTGTTGATAGTTAAAATAGTATTGGTATTATCTGGATTATTAAGGAAATGGACTGCATATTAGGAGGGAGTGCCAAATATGACCCTAATTGGAGGACACCTCATCAAAGATAATCATCCAATTTTGGAAAATTTTGGTAATTATGGAAATTAGTGGATAATCATGAAGAGATTTTTGTTGCTCAAGCTTACACATGGCCGGCCATTAAGGGGCATAGAAGGCAAAAACTTTGTATTTAAGGCCAACTAAGTAATTCAAGGAGAATTTAGAAAAATAATAATAATAATAAATAAGGGAGTGATAGAAGAAAAACCATTTAGTTGGAGCCCCAAAGTTTTGGTTCTCTTTCAACTTTCGTCTCTAGCCTTAGAAAAAAAAAAAAAAAAAGAGAGAGAGAGATAAAAAACAAGGTGGCCGGTTGTGGTATAGTGGTGGTAGGGCAAAAAAAAAATTTCTCATTCCAAGACCTAGAACAACCTTCCAAACTTTAGAGGTATTCCTCTTTACCCTCTAAGAATTTCATTAAGCTTTTGATTAAGGATTTATGTGTATTTCAAGTTTGGATTGTAAGAGCATAAGCTCATGTCTTTTTTTATGTTATGGTTTTTATATGGTTGTTGATGATAGATTTATGCTTATGATATCTTGAATGCTAGCCCTAAGCATGAATTTAATTTTTATGCTCTAGAATGGGTTTTGTAATTGTATGTGCTCACCAAGTGTTTGTGGATATATCTTCACATGTTTGAATATGGATGATTTATGAATGATGATGATGATGATGATGTGTGTATGTTGGTTAAGAAATAAACCTAAAAACACAACTTGGTAAGCTAGTGAGATTATCCATATTGTTTTTTTTTCAAATAAGAAGCTAAGTGTATGGTTGAGTGTTATGAACGAATCCAACGCGTTGCATGTTGATGTAGGCTTACGGTCTCCCATCCTACATAAGAACAGCACCTATACCTACATCAAAAGCATCACATTCAATTTCGAATGTTTTAGAAAAGTTAGGTAAAGCAAGTAAATGAGCGTGAGTAAGCTTGTGTTTAATGAGCTGAAACGCATTCTCTTGTTCTTCACCCCATTTGAACGCAACGTTCTTCTTGATAACTTTGATAAGCGGTATAGCGATGATGCTAAATCTTTAACGAACCTCCTGTAAAAACTAGCAAGTCCATGAAAACTTCTAACATTACCTATACTGGAGGGCGTCGGCCACTCTTGGATGGCTTTGATCTTCTCTTCATCAACCTTAATACCTTTAGCACTCATAACAAAACCTAGGAGAACAAGCTTATCGGTGCAAAAAGTACACTATTTGAGGTTAGCAAATAACTTCTCCTTTCTAAGCACATTTAAAACCGAATGCAAATGTGAGACATGATCATGTAAATTCTTGCTATAAATTAGAATAGCATCAAAATTGTCACGACCCGACCTATGTAGGGCGGTGGCTTCGTACTTACTTAATTTAAATACCAAATTTGCAACGACCTGATATAGTGGAGCCGTTACCTTACTATGCTTACTTAAACATACTTTATCTTAAAACATACTTTTGCTTTACGTAAAAATACGGAAATGTTTTTTTTTTTCCTTCTTTTCTTTTTAAACTTCAACTTAAAACTTAACTTATACTCATACTTATTTATATGTACTCACTCGAGTACCAAGCTTTGAAACCAATTTTTTACAAGTCATATTAGTTATCATATACTAGTACCATCGACTTATCATAATATAATACAAACACATTGTACAAAACATATTTTCCAAAACCTGTGGCAGTGTCCAACCCAAATTTCACAGTCTACAGTGACATCTCTCCACAGTCTTGCATCAAGCATTGCCGGTAGGTTGCTTATCTACAGCATGAACGTAAGTTATGAGCTTATGCTCAGTAAGTACAACTTTCTATTCCGCAAAAACATTTCGGTAAAAGAATGTATGAATTGATAATGCATGAACCAATTATGCTTTCTTATGAATCGATTATGCTTCTATTATAAACTTATTATCTTGCTTAACATATGGGTCCTTTGTGTACTTACCAAATGTGTGCAATCCACAGAAAGTTAGGGTTTGTAAAGTCCCTAACAATTCTGGGAATCATAAACATAACCCTTCACGATCTACAGAAGGTCTGAGAATTTTTTTCTAAACATACATAATCTCCACGATCTACGGGAGGTTGGTACGACACTTTATCATCTTGGTTTAGTCTTAGTCTTGTCATGTGATTTATTATTAGTGAGCATACTTACATGATGCCAAAATAATAAAATATAAATCATATTAATACATGATGCTTTGAAAAACATACAAAGCAGTAAAAACATTTAAATCAAGAACATAAAACATAAGTACATCATGTAAATCAATGCATGAATTTTTGAAAAACATGCGATGTAATAAAAATATTTTGCCCATGCTGTAGGCGAAATTGTACTTACTAGTCGTCCTACGCTCTTTATCTATTGTTCCATCAAGGCACAACAACCTGTCATATTTCTGTTTCAAACATGGCATAAGATAAGAGTTGTTTATAAACCATAACATACTAGATCGGTATCCAAACCGATTACCTTTGGTAATCATAGATACAAATCTTATCATAGTAAACCGGTATCCTATCCGATTACCATTGGTACCTTGACATAGTAAACCGGTATCCCTTCCGGTTACCAATGGTAATCATGGATACAAGCCCTAACATAACAATTCGGTATCCCATCCGATTATCATTGGCCATACACTTGTTACCATATTCCTTAACAAATCTTAACATACACATCAATTAATTAGTCGGCCTCCAACTCGACTACCATTCATCATAAAACTGTTACCATTTAAGAAATCTTGGGCCTTCTCTCATTTTCTTTAAAAAATATACCTTGTTTTCATAATTTCAAGTATTATTTTGATTTAATACTTGGAATTACCTTTTAATACTACTTGTAAAATTTTAAAACTCTTTTAAAACTGTTTTCTTTGTAAAACAATGATTTTTTTGTAATCGGGATTATATAATCATAAAACTTTGAAAATTACTTTTCAAAACAGCCTTGTAGTTTAACTGAAGGTGCATGTGCAGGAATTTCCTGTACCATGCACAGTTTTAAAATCCTGTGCAGGAATTTCCTGTACCCTGCACAGTTTTGAAAACCAGTTTTATCTTTAAATTGGCTTAGAATTTGAAAAAAATTTCTTCATGAAAGTTGTAAATATCATCGAAACCTATAACTTTTGTTTTTTTTTTTTTTTGTCAAAAACCTGAATCTGCCTTTAACTTGCTTGTTTCTCCATTTGAAAAATTATGGTCGTGTACACTGTCTGTACAAGCCAGTCTCGGATTTTGATAAAAACAGAGGCCTTTGGAGCCTCATTTTTAAGCTGTGTTTGGAGGATAAGTTCGGACTCAAATTTTTTAGTCCAAACTCAACTTAGTGCATTTGGCTCTTGAGTTCATCTTGAACTCGATTGTGAACCGTTATACAGTGAATTGGAATGGGTTTACTGTTCTCTGCCCACCCACGTGAAGTTATTCCAGAACCTCGGGAGCCCCTCACTGACTTAAAGCTCTATCTTCTTCCCATCTTCAAGCATGTGCACTGCTTTGTTCTTCCTCTCTCCCCATTTGTTAATTTGAAGGTTCCCATCCCCTTGGCAACCATCCCCTCCAGTGAACCAGTTCGGCCCCCACCCACCGACTAAGACTTCTCCCCAACCGCCGGCAACCATCCCCTCCGGTGAGTCCAAACTCAAATTTTTTTGTTGTCTTCTTCCTACGCTACTATCTTCTTCCCCTCGGCAACCATCCCCTCCAGTTACGCCAGTTTGCCCCCATCCACCAAGTACGATTTCTCCCCAATCGCTGGCAACCATCCCCTCCGGTGAGCCCATCCACCGTGCCCCCCCACCAACCCAGTTATGAGCTTCCTATTTCCCCATGTGAATTGCCTTAGCTTCCCTTCCACGTTGAAGCTTGACTACCGGATCTCTCTGTGACTTAATAAACCCACTTTGTTTGTTTCTCTCTCTAGTTTCTCTCTCCTGTTTTTGCTTGAAGAGAAGGAAAATGGAAAACTTTTTTTTTTATAACAACATAATACACCAAAAAAGGCTCGTTTGTAGTTGTATTTGTGTAAAAGGAGAAAACGATTGCTTCAACTTGGGAGTACAGAGAGAACTGAACCCTCTCCGCAAATAAAATCTTTGAATTTCCCAGCACACTTTGTTTTCCTCTTCTGCTAGGGGACAAAAAGGAAAGACCTTTAGTTTAGACCCTCCTCTGCTTCCACTAACAAACCACACTTATTAAAGCCAAAAAACCCAAGCTTAGCAATGGAGTTAAAGCTCGCTTCCTTTCTTTTCTTTTCTTTTTTCTATTTTTTTCCTTCTTATTTTCTTTCTCTTCAAGAGAGAGAGAGAGAGAGAGACGTGTAGTGTAAAAGATGAAAAGAGTGTTTCAGGAATCTGAAGTTCCTTCTAGGGAAATAATCTTCTTCTTTTTTTACCGAACTTTTTTGTGGTTCCTTTTTTTTTTTTTTTTAAGTTTCAACTCATACTTTTTTTCCAAACACTCAACTCAAGTTAAAATTTTTATCTCAAACTTTTTTACATCCAAACACTCAACTCAAGTTAAAATTTTCAACTCAAAATTTTTACCAAACACTCAGCTCAAACTCTCAACTTAACTTATCTTCAACTCAACTTAAAAATTTCAACTCAAACTCATTCACCAAACGAACCCTTAAAAACCGTTTACGTTTCCCCCTTGGATTTTCAATTTTCTACAACTTTACAGTTATGAATTTTTCCAAATTCGGTCTCTAAGGGGCTCAAAATTCAGTTTCAGAAAAATGTCCAGTTTAATCCGAAAATTGACAGTTTTGAAATTTGTTGGTTTTTACTTAAAAACCCGTGCATACTATCTCAAACGGACAAAGCCGTAAGCCTACATCAACATGCAGCGTGTTGGATTCGTATTTAACATTCAACCATACACTTGTTCATCTTTATGAAAAACACAATATTTGCTAACTTTCTAAACTTACCAAATTGTTTCAGGTTAATTCCTTAACCTACATATACATCATCATCATCTTCTTCATCATTCATCATCATACATAACTCATTCATATTCAAACATGTGAAGACATATTCATAAACACTTGACATGCAACCATAACCATAAACTCATTCTTGAGCATATAATCATATTAATGCTTAGGGTTATCAACCAAATCACCTAAGCGTAGATCTAGGCCATAGCAATCACATAAAACCATAGCATAGGGCAACATAAAAATTATGAGCTTATGCTCTTACATCCTAAGCTTGGAAATACAAGTAAATCTCTAATTGAACTTAATGAAATGCCTAAAGGGGTAAAGAGGAATACCTCTAAGTTGGGATGATTGATCTAAGCTTTGGGTTGAGAAATATTTTCCTTCTCACTCCACCAACACCAACCGGCCACTCCTCTTTCTCACTCTCTCTTTTTCTTTTCGGTTCCTAAGGGCTAGAGGAAAGTTAGGAGAGAACTAAAAACTTTGAGGCTCAACTAAATGGTCCACATGCAAACCCACATCACCTATTTATAGGTGAAAATTCTTGAATTTTCAACAATTATTTTTATTCTTAAAATTGCACATTTGTCCCTAAAAATAAAATATTTGCTCATAAATCCCTCTTAGGTGGCCGGCCATGTGGAGCCCTTGTAGGCCAAGAAATCTCTTCATAATCATCCACCTAATTCGTTCCAATTTTCCCAAAAATCCCAAAATTCACATAATTATCTTTACTTAGTTGGCCTCTAAGTAATGTCATGTTTGGCATTCCCTCCTAATATGTAGTCCATTTTCTTACTGATGTAGATATTACAAATACTTTTTTCAACTATTAACAATACTGCAATACTGAACTGCGTTCCAGAATTCATCTGCACTTAACTGGACTGCATGTAGATTTTTCTTAAGACTTGAAGCTACTAAGTCCCTATTGCTCTAAATATTATACCTAACTTTTCTAGAGTGGTCCCGTGCCTTTTTCTTACTTCTTCATCCATAATGACGGTTTATCGCAGTATAATTTTCATACTGCTTACTAAATTACAGTACCGTCTTAATCATATCTTAAATCATCTTCGTCAAACATTGACTGGAGTAAAATCATAAATCTTTATTCTGCCTATTTCATCAAAAGGCCTCATACTTGACTAAGTAAACTATTATTGAGTCTTATAATGTTATAAAAACTCACACATACTCTGATAATCAAATCAAATCATGAGCTTCATATTGACATACATGGTTCAGACTTAGATTTTCCTTGTATCTAAGGAAATCACAAGTTCGTCAAAATTTTGGGTTATTACAAAAATAAACAACAACGAATTTACCAATGAAAGCACACAAGACATGATTAATTAGGCGCATGAAAGTACTAGGTGCATTAGTTGATCCCCCATGTCCCATCCTTCTTAGGCACTAGAATCACTGGAACTGTGCAAGGACTCATGCTTTCTCTCACGTATCATTTCTCCAACAATTCTTCGACCAGCCTTTGAAGCTCTTTCGTCTCCTCCAGGTTACTCCTATATACTAGTCGGTTTGGAATTGATGCACTAGGAACAAAATCGATTTGGTGTTCAATCCCTTGGATAGGTGGTAAACCATGTGGCACTTCCTCGGGAAACACATCCTCGAACTCCTGCAAGAGAGATACAACAGCACTAGGCGGCAAGGAGTCAAGTTGGTTAGTGTTTAAAAGAGCTTCCTTGTACATGAGTACAATCACCGGCCGTTTTGAAATCAACGCTCGCTTAACCTCAATTGTTTTTGCATAGAAATTTCTTTGTTTTCTCTCTATTTTTACCTTCTGGCCGAACTCTTCTCTCTCTTTACTTCCTCACCAGCTTTGACATTACTCCTACTATGCACGACCTCACTCCTCTTTTCACTCTCATTCTTTTGCTCTCTCAAGTTCTTTTGATCTCTTAGTTTCTTTTGCTCACTCAATTTTTGCAACCTCACTTGATTCTCATAGACTTGTTTTGGTGTCATCGGAACTAGAGTGATTGTCCGTTGATTGCGCGTGAATGAGTTTTTGTTGGTGAAGCCGTCATGCTGCACACATCGGTCGAATTGCCATGGTCTTCCTAAGAGAAGATGTCCAGCTTGTATTAGTACCACATCACACAATACTTCGCCCTCATATTTACCAATTCGAAACGATACAACAACCTACTTCGTAACCCTCACTTCACCACTATCGTTCAACCATTGTAGCTTGTATGGACGAGAGTAGCTTGTATGGACGAGAGTGCTTAAGTGTTGTGAGCCCTAGCTTTTCAACCATGGAAGTGCTACCAACATTAGTGCAACTACCCGCCATCGATAATAACACTACATACCTTGTCTTTCACGTGGCAACGAGTGTGAAAGATGTTCTCATGCTGTACTTCTTCTTCCTCTTCTTTAGCTTGCAAGCTTAAGGTTCGTCGTGTGACTAGTCCAAGCATCTCACCATGATCTATCCAGAACTCCTCATCTCCTATGGGGGCGTCCTCTAATGGTTGCATGTCATCTAGATCAGCTTCGTCCTCGGATTCAATTTCACTATTTTCCCCGGATCACCATAACTCGCTTGTTTAGACATTGGGTAGCTAAGTGTCCTCTCCCCTGACATTTGAAACATTTAATCTCACTATAATGAGTCGTGGTAGGGGCTGATTTACCTTAAGAGGCCGTGGTAGTGGTGGCTGGTTTGAGCTCAGGTTTGGCCTTAAAGGTGGATGGGTTTTCTTCTTTCTTTGGGTAGTTCGACCTCCAAGGTGCTGTGCTTGAATTTTGTGGGATTGGTCTTGGCCATGTACCACCCCTTTTAAGCTGCCTCTCAAACTTGATTGTCCTCCAATTCCACATAATGGTTTATCTCGATTGTGTTAGCAATCTCTCGATTTAAACCATTCAAAAATCTAGCCATTGTTGCCTCCCGATCCTCCTCCACATTGGCTTTAATCATGGCCATCTCCATCTCTTTATAATACTCATCAACTCTCTGGTTACCTTGATAGAGACCTTGTAGCTTGAGGTATAGATGCCGATAGTAATGACTTGGTACAAATCATCATCTCATTACTCTCTTCATCTCATCCCAGGTTTCAGTATGACGTTCTTCGTTCCGCCTCCTATTAATGAACAACTGGTCTCACCCCATAATAGCATAATCAGTAAATTCAATTGCAGCAAATTTTACCTTCTTTAATTCAGAGTAGTTGTGACAATCGAAAACCAACTCCATCTTCTTTTCCCACTTGAGTTATGCTTCGGGATCACTTTTTCCTTGAAACGCAGGAATTTTCATCTTGATACTTCCCAAGTTATTATCTACTACCCGGCTCCTAGCTTCTCTATCCCTTCTATATCTCTTATGGTTACCCACTGACATCCTATCAAACTCCTCATCTAAATCGTCCCCTTCAAATTCACCCACATCTTCAACTTCCCTTTGGTGTAACCTATTCTTCCTTGGGGCATTTGGAGCAAATGGTGGCTGTCCCAGCTATGTTCCCTTTTTTACCCTATCCAACCTCTCATGTATATGTTCTAACTCCATCCTCATCATCCATATCATCTCCCCCATTAATGCTTGCATTTTAAGTTTTGGATCCACGGGTGGTGGAATCTCTTCGTTTGTGTTTTTATCTTGATTTTGTGACATGATTGAAATCTGCAAACAAGGTTAGAACAATATGGAAAAAGAAAAGGTCCTCACCACACTCCCTCACGTGTTTCACTCGAAGAATAATTCACTCAAATCCACTCATGTTTCACTCAATCTAATTTGGCTTCTACCCTCAAATATACTCACACACTCTGCCTTTTTCTATTTGTATTCTTCTTTTAATTCTTTCAAAACTAATCAAACAAGAATAACAAGGATTCAAGCAGCAAATCAAGACAAGAAGCAAACCAAACGAATCAAATTTTGTCACGGATTCTGTTGATCTATGACACTCAAGTATGGGGTTTTGGCAAAAGTGGGTCTAGGACGTGAGAAACAAGATTAAACAAAAAAAAAAATTAAGAAAGGTTCCCATACTTTTTTTGGATCCTCTTGATTTTTTTTTTCTTTTGTATTCTTTTTTTGTAGAAACGAGTAGCAAGGAACAATAAACAAGAGAATCGGATTTAGAAACACTAGAACCCTAATCCATGTTTCTAGGGCTTGTAAACCTAGTGGGAATCGGATTAAGGTTTCAAAATCCTAGAAGACTGTTTGCGCTTATTTGGTGTGTATAAACCTACGCAAGTGTACGTAATTAAACAAGTAATATAGAAAGTGAGTTGAGTATCGTCTCCACAGAGATTGAATCACTAAAAACGAATTGCACAAACCAATTTGAATTGAAAATTTAACCAAATAAAAATGGCAATCATCTGAAGAAATAAAATGGGTATAATGAAAATGTACTAAAATAGACAAAAAGAACAATATCCAATCAAGAGTTCGTAAATCAAAAGAGAATTAAGCTAGGATTGCCAATTTCCCCTCAATTGCAAGTATGATCCGAATGCTGTAAGAAATGTTGTAGCAAAAACTATCCTGTTAACTGAAATTCAGTTTTATCATAAACTTCTTCTGAATTAATTACTACTAAAAATTCTTTAAACCTCTTTCAACATATTCCTATGTGAATCTAGTTCTCAGAACACAAATTCGTGCACCAATTTCAATGATAATTATGTGTTTTTGGGTGAATTTGAGCTACAATTTTTTGATATGTCCTACCTTAACCTTAGCCACACATTACAAGCTTAACAAAGTTCTATTGATCCTTGGTATTGTGTTTATCGATATTAGTGGAGAGTGGCATGAAAAGTAGGCTTATAGAGTTCATAAATTTCTTCATCTAGAGATCCATCATTACATACTTGTCTGCATAAACTAATCAGAGTTGCAGGTGGTTAAGTGTGAAGAGTTTATCACACACACACACACTCGAAGAATCCATAATGAGGTGAGGTTGGCAATGGAACTAAAATTCAAGACCCATTTAACGTTCAGAGCTTCCCTTCGATTATAAATTATATAAAAAAAATAAAAAATTAGGCATGTTTTGTGAGTCAAACTAAATCATTGCTCATTGATAGATTTTTGTTTTGTTTTATTTATAGATTGTTATCCATTTTTATGTTTCTTTGACTTATCACTCTTTTGCTCGAGGACTAGCAAAACGTAAAGTTTGGGGGTATTACCGATGAATTGAGTACAATCATCTTGATATGATGCTAGTTTAAGAGCCAATTTAACGTTTTTCAAGTTGTTTTTAGTATGTTTAAGTAGATTAGGAAGCAAAGGACTCTTCAAGTAAATCATGCAAATTTTGACTTATCACTTTTTTGCTCGAGGACTAGCAAAACGTAAAGTTTGGGGGTATTACTGGTGAATTGAGTACAATCATCTTGATATGAAGCTAGTTTAAAAGCCAATTTAATGTTTTTCAAGTTGTTTTTAGTATGTTTAAGTAGATTAGGAAGCAAAGGACTCTTCAAGTAAATCATGCAAATTTGCTGCAAATTCTGCTACACACAAAACTCAGGAAGGACAGAGAGCCAAGGCTGCAACCCTGAACCTCGGCAAAGCAGGGGCAGAATAGTGAGGGCTGCACTGCCCAAATTTCAAGGCTGCAGCCCTCATTCGCAAAAGTTTCCCTTTCTTGTAATTTTTGATTCAAAAGTTACCCTTTTCGGAATAAGTCTATAAATATGAAAGATTAGGGTCAGTCTAGGGTCTTGGTCTTTGGTTGTTCTTCTAAGCTGACAAACCAGAGATGAAAAAGAAGAAAAAGAAAAAGGAAAAAATATTTGTTAGGATTTAGTTTTTAAGAATATTATTTTTAATTTTAGATTTTAGGTTTTAGGTTTTGTTTTCAACAAAAGTTTGGGAGTTTTCATCTTCAATCATCAAGAAGATAAGGAGAATAAGATTAGAGGAAAATTCTTGGAGACTTGTGACATTTTTCTTCCTATTTTCTTATCTTTTTATTTTTGTAATTTAAGAATGCTTGAATCTTTATTTTGTGGAATTTTATTTTTATTTATGAATTATTTTTCTTTTTCTGGGATTGCAATTTGAACTCAACATGTAGTTTGAATTTATTTACTTTCTCTCTTGATTTTATTAATTGATATCATATTATTTGTTCTATCTTATGCTTAATACTTCTAATTAATTGGTCACTAATTAGATTGATTTGGTAACCTTAATGAACTTGGAAAAGGAAATTTTGTGTTCAGCTTTAGATACAATAACATATGATCAATGTGCGGAAGTCTTGAGTTTATGTAGGATATGAATATACCTATGTAACATGTGTAATCATAGAGAGAGCCTATACTTAATGAATCTTCTTAATATAATTCTTATAGGAATATAGTGAGTTTGTTAAGGGGAGTATTTCTATCTGACCATTGGAAGAAGCTTTTAGATAGCTTCGGACTCTCGGTTAACAATTCCAATTGATTAACTTATCTAGGGAAGAGTAGAGAGATTCAAATGAAGTGTTGAGTGAAGATTGTAATCCTAGAATTTTTTCTTATTGGTTTTAATAATTTTTAATTTATTTTTTCGATTATTCAAATAAAGTTAGAATTAATATGATTTCGGTAATTGATAAATAACAGTTTTTATGAAAACGATACTTGTTAATATATTTTTGGAAATTATTATTATTGATATTTTTTTTACCGTCCAAGTAGAAACACACAAAAGACTTGCATTTAAAGATTTATAACTTATTTTCTGTATATTTATATCACCCTATTTAATCTAAATTTAGTGCCTTCCACAGAATCACGTTCATGCATTTCAATGCTGCAAAAATAAAAAATAAATGAAAAAAAAAAAAAAATAGTATATACCATACCCGGTATCTTCACAACACTTGAAATGATTTTTTAAAGTGGAGCCCACGACAAGTTAGCTTTTTAAAGTGTCAGTGGGGCTCACAACCGGTTATCTTCACCTAGAATAACCTTATTTTGTCCTTTTCTCCTTTGACTGACTTGTTGCAATCTTCTTTGACAAAAATACATTAGTAACATAAAACATGATTCCCAAGCGAGAATTGATAATTGGCATTCGAAAAATACCAGAAAACATAACTGATATTTAATATCATATTAATATAAAAATAGATCTTATTAATAGATATCATATTAAGAGATAAATTAATTATTAGTGAGTAATATTAAATATCATTAATGTTTTTTTGTATTATTTTTGATATCGTAATGTACCAACTCGGTAAAGTTCTGGTACATATGACATGGTTTTTATAAATGGGTCCCACCTTTTAAACAATGAAGCTTCTGTTTGGTAAGTTAATTGGAGATGAAATTTTTAAATTAGAGTTGGTTTAATCTTATTAATATATATCATATTAAGAGATCAAATCTTTATTAGTGAGTGATGTTAAATATCACTAATGTTCCTTAGCATTGTTCTTGACATCGTAATGTACCAACTCGGCAAAGCTCCGGTACATATGACATGGTTTTATAATAAATGGATCCCACCTTTTAAACAATGAAGCTTCTGTTTGGTAAGTTAGTTGGAAATGAAATTTTTAAGTTAGAGTTTGTTAATTTTTTAAAAATTAATTATAAATATTACTAACTTTGGAGAGAAAGACAAGAATTAAGATAAAAAAGAACAATTTAATTTAAGTTAAACTTGAATACGAAACGGAGACGAAATGAAATTGAATGTTGTCAACCCACGCATGTGCACTATAACTATTTCACTATCCAATCCCACCTCACGTGCTATTTCTTAAACTTGCCAAAAAAAAAAAAATCGTAAAGTTAAACAAATAAAAAACAAAAAGAGAGAAACTTGAAGAAAAAGAAAGCCTTTTGCTCTATTAGCCAATCCCCGTCTCTCTCGACAACTTTAGGATCTCACCAATTGGGAAGTCAGATGTTCGAATTTTCTGTCAATTCAGAGTAATGTCTCTACCTGTGTGAACTTAAAAAAAACAGAAAATGACATAGTCATCACCATATCCTTTTTTTAGAGATTTTTTTTTTTTTTTTTTTTTGAAGTCTCCCTCCTATTTACCCACTTTTTTTTTCCCTCTTCTATTTGCTTTTAAAAAAAAAAAAAAAATTTCTCTTGATGGTAGAAAAACGGACTGTACAAAGGTCCCTTTAAAAAGTCTTGAACTCTTTTTTTATTATTATTATGGCAAGTTTCAAGAATGATATATATGATATAAAAATTCTTTATCGTCCGACGACAATCACAAGGCCTACAATGCTAAGGCGCATGGTTGTCAAGCGAGAGGCTGAGGTAGTGAAATACTAACACACCTCCAAGCGACTTGTCGTTTTCCTTTAACAAATTTGCAAGACCAATTTCTACAAGTATGGTTGTGCATAAGGTCCTACGATATGTGGGTTCGCCGGTAGAGATTTGGGTTCCACGGAATATGGGTCTCAACGGGGCGTGAAGGACGTTGGGCTTGCAGAAGGCGAAGACTAGTGTCTCCGTCTTCCGTTGCCGGCGCCGTAAAGCTCCGTAGCAGCTACCCTAGAGCCCAACAAAGCCTCACCCCTCCATTGGCATTTCGCCTCCCCTAGTTGTCGCCCCGTCTAAATCTTGCCACCCCCGGCCTCTCGTCGCCGTCGACATCCCTCGTCTCCGTAAAAATCTCGCCTCCTTCCGTGCCCATCTCCGAGCCCTTTGTCCCAATTCTCGTTCATAGTTGTTGGTCACTATGGGAAAGACCCTCAGTAATGGGTCTCGCCGGCGTCCTCCCTCCCCTCTCTCCGCTGCTGTAAAGACATTGCAGATCTGGGTTATTTAAATAACAAAGGTCTGCTTGATAAAATTTTAAATTTAAGATATTAAAACAAGTCAATATCTTATCAATTCAAATGAGATGACAATTGTTATTTAAAGCAAAATAACTAGTATTCTGAGCAAAACGCGTAGATTAGCAAAAATTAGCAAACGAGCAGGTTTTTTGTTTTCTCAAAAAAATTTTTTTTTTTTTTTTTCCCTCCTCT